>QCXZ01000053.1:27561149-27745619 GCA_025024175.1 Rhyzopertha dominica
GGTTGTCGGTATACTTGATCAAAAGGAGGGCCTAGATGAAGTCATCAGTGATTTAAAATTGAGCATATTGCACTTGGAGAGTTACCAGTCGAGGCTCGTTGACCCTATGGTAAATGCTGCGAAGGAAATGAAGGTAGGAAAATGTTTAGGCGAACTGATTTTTACAACCCCTTATTTCGTCGCATTAATTAATCAGACTTATTAAATATGGAAAAAGAGTGCAACTGGTACGAAATACCTTTTCATGATGTACAGCAAAAACTGTTATCTCCAAGTAAATTGAATTGTTATACTTAGGGCTTAACCAACTTCACTCAGATGTATGTATACAGAGTGATGGAGCAGCTGTATATTGGAATCCCTCACACTATCACTTAGAAGAAACATATTTTAGGATAAAAATGTACCATAGAAATTTGCTAAAAATATCTTAAGTTCCCATTAGGACGCGTATTTGACAACACTACAAATAAACACAAATAAATCCAAAATTTGCCAAAAATGTGTATTTGAGTAATGGAATTTTTATAATCTCTTTCTAATTACCTAAAAGTTTTGTTATAACATTTTTTCCCTGGTTATTATGGTAACGACACTACAAAGTAAAATAACCTCGAAACTTCTGCTGCATTATCTTTTAAATGCCTCAACCCAATTTAGAAAAACAGAACTCATATCAGGGGGAGTTTAAAGAGGATTAGTATTAATGGTAAATTGTTCCAAAAAGGGTTCCCTAAATAGCAGTAGAAGGCGCCATTTAAAAGTGTAATATTTTCCTGGATTTCTCAAATAATTTAAATAGGACTGTATAATTTTTTTCACTTTTATAGTGTTATATAAGAAAAGGAGTGCTGAAAAATTCCTAAAATAGTACATACAAGACAAAATAAAAAAAGGAAAGTTTTCTTTGAACTCTGACGAAAAACTGACAGGGCAACAAACTTATCACTTTGATTTGTAGACTATTATTTCAGAAAAACTGTGGTAAAAAGCTTTTCTCGTTTTGAAACTGTTGCTAAAATGCATACATACAGAACAGAATAAAAAAAGGACTCTTCTATTTGAATTCTGAAGAAAAACTGAACAGTACAACATGCTTTTTACTTCAACATCCAATGGATGGGAAGTACTGTATCGTGAAAAAAAAATATCAAAAATTTATATTTGTAAAATCGGTTTAAAATGATCGAAAACTTAAAAAAAAATGTGTAAAAAAATTTCTTGTCGGTGTATTTGTGGTTTTGTATTGGTCACGATAACTTTCAAAAGACTTAACCTATGAACTTGAAATTTGGTATACATATAAATCCCAAATACCTTTAAAGTTTAAAGATGGCATAAGTAAAAAAAATTTACTTTTTTGAAAACTAATAGGTGTTGATATTTGATATACAAATGATCTTGATTTATTTGAATAATGTTGCAAGTAACATAGGAAGGTAGAAAATTAATTGTCAATGCTTTTATACAATGCAACAACTTTTTAACTTGCTGAAGATGATGAATTACCATTGATATTAAATTGAGATCCTGCTCTGTATAGTTTAACAGCTAAAAAAATCTGGTGTTAATTTCCCATATACAGGCAGTAAATACAAAACTTTCATTTTTGAAGAAATTTTATAAAAAGTTGCATCATCACCCCCCATCAAACATACAACATTTCACCGACTTTGTTATGCTTTCAGACAATAGCTGAAAACTTGAATACTGAACTGAAATTCAACAAATCTTCATTTTCCGAGGCAATAACATCCTTGATTGAGGAAGTCAAGTTGACAGAGAAGTATCTCCGGGAAAACGGCTCTGATATTCTAAAAGACGTGAGTGTATACATGTTTCAAATAATGCAGTGCCCTTATTTTATATAATCATTACAGATTGCTAAAAATTATGCTTCAAACATTGAAACACACGTCCAGACGTTCCTGGACAGGGTGCGCATTCAGACGCTGGAAAATCTGGGCAAATGTGGCCCCCTGAGCAGAGTAATCAACGCCACCCTGGTTTCGACTTGCGACAAAATCTTGCTACCATGGGTAAGTGCAGGCACTGATTTAGAACGTTCTGAATTCATCTGTGACTGGAAAATTTTCCAGAACGGGTTCTGGTTCGGTGTCTTCTGGTCACTGGTGCTGTTCATACCGACGATCATCGTCTCAGTGAAGCTGGCAACGCTGTACCAGAAATACAATCCCTACACAGGTCATCTGATGGAAAAGTAAGTGGCTCGTTTTTCGTTTGCTGGGTCCATCGCTTACGGTGCTTTTTTGGGCGTGTTGTAATGTTTCTTGTTGTGTTTTTCCAGTGATTATTTGTATGACGCTTACACTGATCGTGAAAACATTCCCTTGAATAGGTGAGCATAAGTTGACTGTATTTGTATACTGAGATTGAAAAAGGGTGCAGTGTGCTTCTGTATGTGTTGTCATATCATGCTTGCAGGTATTTTTTCAATTTCAGTAGAAATGGACCAAGAAATCCGAGCCGGTTGACGAGTTTTTGCTCATTTGTCATTTTTTACAGCAACCACCGCGGTAAGCCGAGCAAAAAGAAACAGAAGAAGAGGAGACGTGAAGATAGGGGTATACCGGTACCCCTAAGTGACCAGGAAGTGGCTAGAGATTATCCAGCGGGATCGCAAGATGCACGATATGCGGACATGGCTCCAAAGTAAGTTCATCTTGTTGCATCAAAATGCAGTAGACACCCTCTTGTAAATATCTTATATTTTACTCTTGTTTTATGCCAGAACTCCAAGGGAAACATGTTTTTTTTCTTATGTTAGGACTGAGTCCTGTGTTTTCTACAATGTTCCTTATTGTTGTGATGCCAAAGTCCAGCTTTCGTACCAGCATTTTGATAGTCTTCCTGGAAGTCTCTTGTTGTTGGGATATTCTTTTTTTGCCTCTTGTTATATAGGGTCGCTACAAAGTATGGAACCAGCAGGATATTTCAGGTTCTGTTCAACCGATTTTTCTGAAATTGTGCATAGGCCTGTGGGTAATTAAAATGCATTTTCTGAACTTTTTTCAACTCTATGTCGGCTCTCAAAAAAAAAAAAAGTTGCACTTTTTTTAATGGGAAGAATGGTCAAAAGGCACATCATTGAAAAGGATATTTTTTCCTGATTTCAAAAATTTATCACACTTGTACAATTTATTGTCAGCACAAATTAAATCCAAAATTGTTAAATCAGGACTTCTGGCAGGACACAATACTCGACTGTTTCTTTCAATCCAATTCCGGATTTCAGAAATTTCTCATAACTTTTTAGTAACATAATGACAACTTTGCTCACCAACATCAAAACATTGAATCAAATAAATTCTCTGCCCCAATGTCAACATTTTGCAAATATTTGACAGTAAATTGTCAAATCAAAGATAAAAATTAACTTTTCTTTCCACTAAAGCCAAATAATGAAGTTTTCATTACAGATTTGGCCAGACTCGGAACAAGCAAAAAATATTTTTCCTTTACAGTTTTGGTATAAAATCAAAGATAAAAATTTTACTCCTCTTGTAAACTCAGTTTGTAGGTATATTGTATATTGAATATATATATTGAAAATTTAGAGGGAGGTCTTACTGCATTGCAATTTATAATGTCACTAAATTAATTTCTTTATAACTGTTTTACAGCTATAATGATCATTTTGGAAAGACACGTTTTTAAGTCATCTCATTTCCTAGCTTGGCTTATAACATAAATTATGAATACCATATAATCCCTTAATATATAAAACTGACACCAAATTGTGAAGTATCACAGTGCATTCGGGAAATATTTAGTAATCATTCAAGTTTAATTTGGTATGGAATTGTTTTTTTTGGGTTCATCAGAATACTAAGTTATGCAATAAGTTATATTTATAGACATGAAATAAATAACCTATAGTATTGTGTAAATGCAATAAAATATTAAGCTGCTGTTATAAATAAAAGTATACCTATTTGGGAATGTTCTCAAACAGTATAAACAAGTATTTCCTACATCCATCTAGATCTTATAGAGGAAGTTTAATTTAAAATAAGTTTTATTGGCTACTATTTCTAAAGTTTGAAGATATGTGCTAACTCTCAATACCTTCTAATTTGTATTTTCTCAGATACTTCCAACTAAAAGACACACTGCAGAGAAAAAATAAAATTTAATAGATAAGATTTAGTAATAGTTTTGGGTACATACTTTCGAATAATACAGTAAAAGATTGTATAAAACAGGGAAAATACGATACCTCATCATTCATTCTAAAATTACTTGCAAAAGTATTTTTTATTTTAATGAAAATAAAAAAATTAAACCTGACTACTTGACAATTAAGTTGTTTATTAAAAAAAGGGTTAAGACTGAAATAAAAATGTAGATGAAATCTTTGAGTGTCTATTTGCAAAAGTGAGCTCAATTATAAAATCAAGTTCACGTTTACCCCTGTGTTTGTTTCTGGTGTTGGTCCCAACTGTCTTAATACTTTGTGCTTTGTTTTGTCTATGTATGTTTTGTGCTTTCTGTGTACGCAGACACTGGGAAGATTTTCCTGCCAATGGGCCGCCCCAGTACCAACGTGCACCCACTGAGTATGAGAGACCGCCACCTTACTACTATCCCGGGACCGGGTGAGTTTATTTGCAAAACATCGAAAGTTGGTCACTTTAACATTAATTTTCAGAGAACAACAACATTGAACAGACTGACTTGCATCACATTTTGAGATTAACTTGTAGGAGAACTCATCTTTAAGTCATCATAAGTGTTTTTTCCCTGTGATAAAATTAGGAGATTCGTTTTTTTTATATATATATTGATGTCCCTCTCAAGTCTGCTACATCACGTTAGTTAGCTGTATTTTAGGGGTATTTATGATATTACGATGTTGTGTACAAAGATGTTTCCAGTTTCGGTACTTCCTAAAGTACCTTTCGATCTACATTCACATTGTATCATAAAGTGTTCATAAAGTTGTGCTCATATTTTTTACTGTTGTAGCCCAAGGTTTATTAAGATGTTTTTTTGCCATAGGTAGTGTTAATATAATATGTAATGGCTCCACTGTATTGAAAACTGTATTTATAATAAACGTTTTTTGATTCATTAAGATGGATTTTACTTTGTAATGTAATGTAACAAGTTTAAAAACTTCGTATTCAACACACACAACTTGTACAATTAGGCTTTTTAAGATTACGTCATCCAATATGGCGTCCAGGGGGCAAAAAGCGCACGCATGGGACGCGCCTGCGAAACCCTGGAAACGGACGCGTGGCTGATAGAGTTGGGTCTTTCATGACCAAATCGTTCAAATTGAATGATTCATGCCTTGATTTGGCTCACAGCTAATGAATCAGCGTCGTTCGTGCGTCGTACATGGTTAACGGCTGACGACAGCACACGCCGAGAAAACAGCATGACAGCATATTTATATGCTGTGGCGAGACAGGAGACACCGCTGTCACTTTCAATTCACGATCCTTATGAACGACTTGAATGATCCGAATCTACGCGATTGATTGAACGATTTGAATTTAATCGAATGTCCCAGCTCTAGCGACTGACGTTGGCATTAAGTAATGGGGTTTCTATGACAGCGCGCTAGAAGCTGCATCGTTTTGAAATTTTGCCCCCTGGCAGTCGCTCAAAAGTCACGTGTTCTAAAAAGCCTAATAGGCATCTCCTGACAGTTAAGTCAGGAGACCACCTTTTCTTTCTATCAATCAACCTTGAGCCATACAAACTACTCGGTTACTATATAAACTAATTGTAAGACATTATAACTACTTTGAACTGGTGCTGTCTGTTCGTATCCACTAGAATCGTTATTCGAATACAGTATTTGGCCAAAATTTTTCTGAATAATATTCCATACAAATAAACATAAATGTTTTATTCTGAAATCAATAAACTAATATTTGTATATTTGTATTCTTTTTTAACGAAACTGAATAAAACAGATACAAATACTCGTTTATTCGTTGTCAAAATAAAATGATACGAGTAAACGAATATATTTTGTTTGCTCCATAATCGAATACCGAATACAAGAATTCCAAATTCGTTCCCCTGATCCGAGACCTCTTAATTTTTTCGTGTGGGGGTATCTGAAAAACCGTATTTATGCTGATCAGCCAAATAATGCAGAAGATTTACCCCCCTGTTCTTTTTGGATCTTAAAATTTTTGCACCTCCGATTTGTATAATTTCAAGCATATTTACTAATCTGGACCTCCTGAATTTCGGAATGGTATCCGTTTGTCGCTAGCTACAATGGCTCGATCTAAATTCGGAGTAAATTAGGCCGCCCGACGTCCTAGCTCATTTCTGATCAAATTTTTGGAATCTGCAGCTCAAAATACATCTGTGTCGATTTTGAGCTAAAATTAGTTTCCACCGAAAAATCACAAAACATCAAAGGCTAAAGTGTTTAAAAATATTCTATATGCATTTAAGCTTCTTGATTAATTGATTGAATTATGAGGACCCCACTTTATAGAACACGCAGGATAGTTTTTATGGTTAAATTACTGCTTGGATGAAAACCTTTCTTTATTACGAAATAAATGGAGTGTTTCCTGTTTATAGCACTTTTTGTCAAAGGGGTAATGCAAAACAAGCACCAAGCTTAGAATCAAAAGTTTATTTAATACTACATATCACAGACTTGACGTTATGACATCAGCATTTCAAACAGGGTTGTTGTTTCTCGAGTTTCTAAGATGCCTGTCCAACTCCTGTTCGTCATAGCATACCACAAATTCTTTACTCGTTATGCCCTCAAAAACTGTGTTGACGCTAGGTTTCAAGTTGTAGAAAAGCAGCGTTTGACCTCTTGCGGTAAAATCTTTGATTAGGGCTCCGATTGCTGTTGCTGCCGTGTAATCAGCTCCATAGATGTGGGAACAGTCGATTACTACGGGCACTCCCCTTTTTAAGGACTGTTTATTGACCAAATTGCGAACGTAGTCTACTGAAGGGAATACAAGGCAACGATCTGGTGTTACCATTAAGTATTCTATTCCACTGGTACTCTAAAAATAAAAATAAAATATGAAACACTACAATGTGTACAATCGAGAACTTTGAAAATGAAACAACATGGGAGGGACAAGACATAGACAACCCTCCTAGATCGTTTCATTTCCAAAGTCCACGTACTTCCATGGCACTGTTGCCAGGTTGGCAGCAGCTGAGGTACACTCGAAGCTAAAGATTTAGATAACTTCATACCTGTAGAACTTCAATTTCTATCTTTGGTCTAGCAGCATGGTACAGAATAAACAAAATATTCACACTAATTCCAACTAAAATACCATACTCCAGCGGAAGCAAGAGACAAGCAACGAACGTCGTCAGACCAGGAATCAGATCAGTTTCTAAAAAATATAAGATTATTATATCACAAACTAGTATCTTTTAAAAAGCAATGTACTTTTGGTTCTCCACATTGGCTTGACAACACGTACTTCCACCATGAAAACAACCGCTGCGATAATTATGCCAGCCAATGAAGCCTTCGGGATGTAGTAAAAGCAAGGCGTGAAAAACAGGAGGGCGATTATGACTAAAATTCCCGTGTACAGTCCGCCTAGCGGGGACCGCACGCCACTGGAATTGTTCACTGCGCTCCTGGATACGGAGCCCGTTATTGGAAACGCCTGGATAAACGAACTGGCAACGTTGGCGGTTCCTATGGCCAGAAGTTCTTGGGTAGCGTCGACAGTTTTCCCGTCCGCTGGAAAAAAATTGGCAGTCACGCAAACAACACAGATTAGAGGTTTAACATGGATGGACGACTGTCAAACGGTTATAGTGCTGGAAACAGTCGCCAGTGGCGCACGGTCAAGAAGAATGAGCTAGTACGACTAAGGTCACTGAATCCTTAAAGGTTGCGACAGTTTCTTATAGCTGCATTTCAGTTGCAGCTCATTTTTTTCTGGAGTGGGGTCAGTTCACAAAACGTAAATGATCTTGAATAGGTTCCCCGAGACAGTTAAGCAATAAATTGTCATTTTTACCAACAAATTTAAATGTGAAAATTGTTGAAAGTGTTAAACCCATTTTATAGTCTCAATGCTGTGGTAAATACATAATTTTTATTGCTTTACATTTTTAAACCTAGCACCATAAGGAAAGTCATTGATCTCACGCTTAGTGTTAATTCTGTGAAACGTTAGACGGATACATGTTTATAAAAATTGTGTAACTGATTTCTCTTTTGTTAAATCATTTATCCAATTTTATCGGAAAAGTGTCTATTGTGCAGATACGTAAATTTTTGTTTGATTCATGTAACACAAATTTAGTCTTAATTTTATTGTTAAATTTAGCTAAAGTAACATGATTTATTGCTATTTTATGAAATTTGTTTTCAGTGTAGAATGAAAAGAAAATCGGAGCACTAATAATAGGGCTGCGTGATACCCAAGGGCTATGGATACCGGTATAGGATCGATACTACTCAAAAGTATCAAAGATGCTATAAATCAATGGTTAAATTACTGAAATAGGCATAGTTTGGAATATGCAGAGGCGCATGTATTTTACTTACATATAATATAATATATAAAACGTTAAATTCAGTTAAAACTTATGAAACAGGGGAATCACTATATTATTGTATTCCGAATTCCAGCGCAACAAATCGCCGAGAGGTGCTACGAGCCAGGACTTTTTCCTTTTACAACTTTAGATACTTCTCATGCTTTAAATTAATACATTTATTTTGATACTTGCAATATGATACCGCTAATACACTAAATACTGCAATAATTTCGATTCTTATACTTTAAATTAGTCAGATATTTCGATACCTACAATATCTTTGATGCTGTCAATGTTTTGGATGCTTTTATTTGTTTTTTTGCATTTTTGTATTGTTTCAATTTTTAATATTTCCATTTACTTTTAACACTGCCGATACTTTGGATGTTGCAACACCTATTGAGCTACTTTAAATTATTGCAATACTCGACATATTTTAACACATTTAATACTTTTGACAAGTCAGATACTCTTCAATATTTTGGATACTTTCATTACTTTTGATACTTGAATACTCTAGAAATCTGATTTTACTTCATTCTTTTTTTTGTTCAAATTCGAGGGTGCAGTAATCATTAATTTGCTTTATTGTTATCTTTTTCACTTCTCGAAAAGCATATTGTGCACAAGGTGCAAGTTGCTTTGCTGATTACGTGTTTTGTTTATTATTATTACACATTTAGCAAACGAATTTGTTCTGTTTTACACACATTTTAAAATCGTTTTAAACACCTACCAAAAGCTTTGCATATAGCGATGTTCTCCAATATTGTCAGCAGCGGCAAAACAATGATTCCAGTCCCGAGTGTTGAGCACATCTCGAAAAACGTCACCGTGGTGTTATTTGCACCCGTGACACTGAATGGGGGCGCCGTTACATCGGGCAAGCCCGGGGGTATATAGCCCACCAGTGCAAAAGGAGCTTGGCCGTCGTGTTCTAGAATAAAACCGATAATTCCGCCGACCACAACCAATATGGCGTTGCGGGAAGTCCCGGTTAACCACATGCACTTCTTGAGCGTGTGGGTTAACGTGTTTGTATCTCCCTTCGATGTGGTGTCGACCATAGTTAGATACTGAAAAACGTAACAAAAATAATTTACTTATTTAAAACATTTGTTAAATTTCTTTTAAATTGGGTCTGATTGAAAAATAGTGGGTGTGCTTTTAAATATATTTCTTGGAATCTAATTATATTACCTCACATTTTTTGCGTTTGTTTTTTTATATACTTTTTATATACTCCATTTTCTTCAGTGAACAGTTGTTATGTTTTCTTTTGTGGTACAATAAACCAATAGATACGTACGTGGATGCCAGCTTTTGTCAAAATAAATTGGTAACTGGAGTAGATATTCTGTTTGGAGGATTTGAATACATTTAGTGAAAAACGAATTAATTTCTGTGCTTTTTTAATAATACCATGGCCGTCAGGTAGAGATCGAATATATTTTCCACTTCTTTTAAAGTTTGTCGATCAGCTTTTTCAGATGTTATTTTAGCACGTTCCAGTCTCAAAAAGTTTGTTAAAAACTCGAATAATAGTAGATTGTTTTACAAGTAAACAAAACCCACTTTTCTTACGCACACGTATTTTTTTTCTTGTCCATCTCGAAATTTACGGTAATTTTAAAAATAAATTGTTTTTCCTGTTCTCAAACTAATCTGTGTTAAGTTTGTATAGAATTGTCGACACAGAAACAAAAAATCACAATAGTAAATAAATAATTTTTGATGAAGCTTAACTGCAAAATGAATCCATCAAGTGAAATTAAAGACGAAATTGTGGAATTAATATCAGAAGCAGTGTCAAGTTTGCTACCTACAAAGTCAACAGCAAAGTACGAGAAAGTTTACCAACAGTTTTGACTCTGGAGAAACGAAAAAAATGTGCAAGGAGCAAATGAAAACATTCTGATTGCGTCCTTTTGTGATAAGGTTTGTTTCATTTATGAAATTTATTACAAGAACTGATTTTTAATATTCTTACAGGTGAAAACTCTTAAAGCTTCAACACTGGGTCTGTGTATTCAATGCTACGAAGCACTATACAGTGCTTACACTCCTTCGCTTTGCTTCACAAGTATTACAAACCGAAATTACATTTAGTTTAAATCCTGGATCAAAACAAACCAAATTGTCATAACATGCATAAGGGAGTTCAGTGTTTAGTGCAATTTTTTAGTGTTGAAAGAATATTTTAAAGTGTTACCGTGTGTGTTTGAGTAGCTGACTCTCCTTCGCTTTACTTAACAACTATTACAAACGTAAATTACYTTTAGTTACAATGTAGGTGCTGCTGAAAAGCTTAACCTACAATAAGTGCGCGTGTAGAGCATTACAATTTACATGCTGTACKAGAAGATGGTAACATGCTAGGTCCCTGGATGTTTMTGTTATAATGAGAGAGAAACGTATAAACTTTAAGCACTTATTTTAGATTGTCTTTCAACGATAGATTGCGACTTAATGTAATMTTGGTTTGTAATACTTAACGAATAATATAAAGGTATGTAAACCATTCAAACATACACAGTAACACTTCAAAATATTTTATTATACTATAATTTTGCTCTGAACATTGAATGTTACTGTGTATTTTTAGTGGTTTACGTTCCTTCGTATAATTTAGTATTATAAACCAAAATGAGAATTAGTTGCAATCTATTGTTTAAAAATACTCTAAAAGATGTGCTGTAAATATTACACGTTTCTCTCACTTTATAACCGAAACATCCAGGGACCCAACCCATTACCATTTTCTGGTAAAACTTGTAAATTGTAATGGTCCACACACGTACTTAGTGTATGTCTAGCTTTTCAACAATACATCGTATCTAAATGTAATTTCGGTTTGTAATACTTGCTAAGTAAAGCGAAGTAGTGTTAGCTACGCAAACATACACAGTAACACTTTAAAATACTCTTTAACACTAAAAAATTACACCAAACACTGAACTCCCTTACGCACACTGTGACAAATAAGTAGGTTGGTTTGGATCCGGGATCTTGACGTATCGCAGCAAAATGGCCGACATCTACGTCATACTAATATAGCGTATTAGATATTCATTTTTTTTAATTTCGCTATATCTTGAAAACGAATAATAATCAGATAAGAACATTTAAGGTTTTTTCATTATTTTGATGTGCAAAATGCAGTCCTGGAGTTCGGTGCGATCCTTCCTATTCACCCCGTATATATCTAGGGACTTTACCGACACACAACTTTCGCATATTGCGACGTTGTCATGTCTGCCTGATGGCCAAGATATTAGCGTATTAAGAAGGCACTAGCTCATGTGGTGTCACAAAGACCTCAAAAACAGACAACCCCGTGACATGATTTGTGCAAACTATATAGGTAAGCTGCCTGAATTTATGTAACTTCTTTTAAATAAATACCTGCTTAACATACTCACCCTCATCGAAAGAAGGACACCTATGCAACAAAAGCCCATGACAGCGTCCCATAAATTCGTCTTGTGTATCTCTCCAAAGATGCTGATCCACATGTCTAAAAACGTCGTGCCCGTCATGTGTATGCCCAATACGTCCTTGACCTGAGACGTCACTATTATAAGAGCCACGGCAGAGGTAAATCCCGACGATACTGGACCAGAAATGAAGTCTATCAGGAAACCCAACCCGAACATGGCCATGACGAGGTGAATGATGCCCGTCAATAAACACAAAAGCGTCGCATATTCGTGTCCCTTGTCTTTGATGGCCTGATGCGTCAGCAACGAGGCAATGGCCGTGGGTCCCACTGGGACGTCTTTGCAGCTGCCCAAGAATATGTAGAGGAAGCAGCCCAGGAAGGAACCGTAGAGACCATACTGGGCTGGTAAGCCTGCTATGTTGGCGTAAGCTAGCGATTGGGGTATCACTGTCAGACCAACTGTGATACCTGCTACCAGATCGCCAACTGCTGATGAGCTGTTGTATTTCGGCAACCAGCTTAGTATTGGAAATCTCCTGTTTAAGACTTTCCTCGAGCACGCGCTTCTAGTCTTATGTTGTAGCCAGGTGGTACAGCCGTTTTCGGTGTTTTCTGATTGGGAGAAATTCCTAAATTAATTAATATTTTTTCGCGCAGAGAGAACAGCTGATCTGCTTTAAAAAGGAAAATATTTACCGCGTCCAACATGTTGTAAATGACGTCCCTATAATATTCCTTCTCACTCATATATAGGGCACAAAAGAAAGATGCTAGTTAAAGTAGTGGTAAATCAGATGGACCAAAGATAAAAAAGAGCTGACTGTGGTTTTCTATTGTAATCAAACTGTAATGGAAAAACCCTAACCACAATTACTCACAGAGCAGCGAAGCTGCTGTCTTCAGTAGAGAGAAGGACTTTTTGAATGTCTGTTCTTCTATAGCGGAGCTTCTCCACTCACCATGTCGTTTAATTCTTGTGAGGTCAGCACCTTTATTGGCCAATAAAGTTGTTGAGGTCCGCCGACGTTATAAGCTTCTGCATTTGCCAGATTCAAAAATGAAGCAACTCTTCAAGAGACTTTCGACAGAGTGTTGATTCCAACAGGTTGTGAAGTACACTTTTGGTTAGTGTATCGTAAAAAGAATCTGTCTCTGGATAAATTCTTTGGACGTAAGGACATATATTTTCTACATGTCTCCACAACATTGATAGAGAAGCCTTCTTCTATTATTGCGAATTTTCGTGAAATAGCCGTTTTAGTATCTGGTGCCGAAACAAGCAGATATACGCCCCTGTCTTCTACATTACTGATTTTAAAATTCGTTATTTTGCAGCAACGACAGGCACTTGACACTTCGTTAGTGCAACTTAAAATATTTCAAAATGTATTATCTATAACGTCTAGAAAGTTATGAGATGTTCTTTAGTTAATTTCTATGATTTAGTACCTGCTGCCACACATTTAAATAATTTTCTTTTAATAGTTTTAATAGGAATAATAATTAGAATAATAGTTTTATATCGTATGAGGTCTTAGTAATTTTTTTAAGGATCCCTGGTTTTTGGGCGGTCATTCCGCTTTAGGTACAAAAGACTGAAGTGTCTTTATACCCAACAGTACAAATAAGGATAGGCGATATCTGCTTTACCATTATTTTTAACAACTAGTATATATTGTTTTAATTACGTTTGTATGCTAAACGAGTGAGAAGGATATTGACGTGTTTACATATTGGACACGTAAAATATTTTCCCTATAATAAAATAGTTAGGCATAAATATAAATTCGGTAGTAAGTGGTATGTTTCATTTATTCCAAATATTGATAAAGATGACTGTTTGCTACAATGACCAAATGTCAATCAAATGAACTATGTATGTTTGGGACATGGGACTACTTTAAACCACAGAACGTGGAATGCTTTGGCCTGTTGATGTCTGGACATTTGATATAAATTAGGACCATGGTACAAAAAATACAAGATGTGACACCATAAAGTGGTTGAAGCCTATCCGAGCGAGTTACGTCATACGGAGAGTATCTTTTAACTTAACCTATGTGTGTTTTAGACTTATTTGAGTTGAATTTGTTATGTATACGCTTAATTTAGTGCTTAAGATATTGTTATGTAACGCTCAATTAAATCTGTAGTAATGTATTGTATTATAAAAAACAATTCGCCAAAAATGTATGATAACAATCGCTTGTCTAATTTCATTTAAAAGCAGTTAGACACAACAAAAAACCCTTATCTGGATATACAGTGAAAAGTATTAATATTTTTGATATTTTAAAAATCATATCGCGATTTTTTGTCGAAGTAACTATCGCTGCATAACAAGCTTTCAATGTCTAGCAACATTGTATAAAAGAAAAAACAATTCTAGTCTTCTGGTTACAGACTTACATGAACAGTGACAAAAGTAACGAGATCGTGACTAAAGAAAATTTACACTCGCATTCAGAAACCATGGTCTCACTAACTAATAAATAGAGGTAGGTAGATATGCATATCGACAGACTGCTGAGTGTACGGTTAATATTTTTGTTTATGACACAACCAATTGCAAAATACTACCACCAAAGTGACCTTTTTCATTCATTTTGAATAAATTAGTATGACTCAGTGGGATTGGGAATGTTCTTGTGTAGTTATAGTTGTTCACCAAACCACAAAAAAGTACATAATGTCTTAATTGGCGGTACACTTGCATGTAAGATTTAAAAATATTCAAGTCAAAAGACACCTACCTGTAATATTGCTTGTTTCATTTCTAAATGTTCCATTTGCAGCGTTATTAACAGGATCTAGATCAGAATGGTCGAAAGCTGGATTATCATGTGATCCTCGCATGTTGTTTACAGTTGCATCATTGTGTCTTGTGTCCATACTTGTAAGTCACTAATGTCTGCAAAATAAAGTGTATTAAATACTCATAACTGAACCACAAATGGTGTAGAAGTACATTTTAGAAACATTTGTATCTTCTAAATATATGATATTTATAGAACCACTTTTGAAAGTTAGTCCTTTTCTGTAAAAGTTAACTATCTCTAGAAAATTTAATTGAAGTTTAGCAGAATGTAGTGAAATTCGTAGCAGTGAAGCAAAATTTCAAAGTATATGGTTTAAAAAAAACCATTACATTACATGTTGTAATGATAGTTCAAGCAGAAAACATATTTATTCGTTTTTGTTCAGGCATGATACCTATGTGAAGTTTTGTTCATAGTTTTAAAGTGCTTGTGCTGCCCTATATGACCAATGCTTTTGGGAGTTTTTAAAAGTTCATGGCTTACTAAATATTCTGGGGAAAAACAAACTTTGGCGATATTTTCTTATTCCCCTAACGTCGCTATTTTTAATTTTACATAAAAAGTATAAATAGAAAAATTGCAGGAAAATGTCTCCAATCAGCTAATATAACTAAATTATGCTGTGTAAGTTTCGAGAATTGACATTAACTTACATTTTTTAAATACAAACTATAATTGGCTATAGCTATAAAATAGGTCATTTTTTATTGGATGAATTGAATTTAGAGACTCGTGCAATGCTTCAATAAACGGTTTCAAGACGGAACACCCTCGCCCAATAGTGCGAATGTGATTCAGAGTGACCCAAGACTTTCTCGGAGGTCAGTTCCTGCCATCTTTTTTATAGGATCGCCCATAAGCTGTTGATTGAATATATCATGTTTCTTAAGCTGCCAAACAGAACACATCTTCAATGGTGTAACGAGCACGAAGAAAATCTTCTGTCCACAGAGGTTTTCTGGAAGTTAGTCGAGTTGCAGGTAGGTCTTGTAGATTTCGGGAAATCAGAAACTTATTAGGAGCTGATTGATATTTTTGCCAAGCTGTCTGCGAATCTCCGGAGTAGCAATGTTTGAAAGAATAGGAAGCCAAGGCATTATATAGTTGAGTGTCAATTTTTCCTGTGTGATGACTACTTTTCCAAACAGGACAGCAGTACTCAGCAGTGCAATAAAGCAAGGCAGTTGCAGAAGTACGGAGTACACTTGTGTTTGCACCCCAACTTATATCAGCAAGCTTATGCAGGATGTTATTTCTAGTCTGTAATTGTTTATTGATGTTTCTTGTACGTTAGAGACGTATGTTTGAGAATTATGTTATTTGACATAACTTGAAGTTGTTTTATCTTTTGATGTTTGTTGAGATGAAAACAAGTTACTTCTGTCTTCAAGCGCCAAGCTTTGAAATAACAATTCATAATATCTATGTCTCTTGAAAGGTTTTGTTCAAGTATTAAATCGTTGAGAAGCTTCAAAAAGGCAATTTTCATATCTCATAGCTCGAAAATGATAGCTTACTTGCTAAATCAAATTACGTTATATGCATTTATAGAAACGTGGAAGCTGATATATTTCAGCAATATATGTTCAAAGACTTAAATCTCAAGAATCCAATGACGGCAAAAATACATTCTGCAAAGATATAACAAACTGTATATTAATGTCCACAAATGCCGTCTCATGAGGTACTTTATTCCAATGGCTGAATAAAAAGGAGTCAGATGGGGCTACATCCAGACCATGCGGTGGGTATTCATTAAATCACCTAAAACTTGTTACACTTTAATTTCCAAAATTGGATGAAGCTCCTTTAAAATGATCACTACTATGGAATAAGGAATAGAATTCTGATTCTATAGACACGCACGTGGGTAGCAACAAATGAAATGACAGTAAATGTACATATATTGAAATTTCGTATATAAGTAGAGGACATCTTTTATAAACATTATTGAATATTATATATGCTGTTTCTTCTATTTGTGTATCAAATCGTTATCTATCCGAAAATTGTATTTAACACGGTCAATACGAACTTTGCATTCATACGTGTTAAATGGCTAATAGTGACGTTACTCTTTATAATTTCCAGTCACGAGTATTCTCATACAATTCCAACTGAGTACCGGTACAATTCGGTCCATTAATTATATTCACGAAAATATGCTAATACTGCTAATTGCCTGTTGCTGAGAAGCGATATAGATAGACTTTAGAAAATCTGTTTACATACAATGTGTACCCATGTAAGAGGCAGCTGAAAATAAACAATTTTTTGTGCTGATTTTTTATGTGCACTGTATTATTCATACTTGTTTTAGCAATTTTTTGTTGAAATTCTAAGCCTTTTTAAAGTACAAATTGCATTACGTTATAGATAAAGTTGTTGGGAATTATTATTATTATGGACTCTACCAAGAGTACATCCTAGGAATAAGCAGAAGATTAGAAAGGACTTCTCTGAAGGAAGCGAGCTTCGTCAACCGATTAGATTTTTGAAACGCTGCAGAGATAAAAAGGATTGTATCAAATTTTCTTAACATTAAATCACATAAACACATAATTGAACCAACATTATGCTTCAAACTAAATTTGCGTTAAATAGGAAGACATAAACACAACATTGCAAATTTTGTTCCGTAACCCTTTTTATCAAGATTTTGAAGACGTAATAAAGTATAGGTACACAAAAAGTATACAAACAGCACTTTACAAGGTCAAGGAGCAGAACATACTTATTTAAATTTGAAAAATTCAATACCATTAAACACGATAAATTCAAATCATACAACATAGTTAAAACCAACATCAACAATACTGTGATAAACCTGTTAAAAAAGAGTGTCTCAGATGATTTTAGCGAAGAGAATGAACTTTGGTGTAACGCCACGGACAATTCCAAAAGTGGAGATAATGTCATCTGTGGAATCTTTTATAAGACTGCTTCTGAAATATATAAGCCACGCCATTAGAAATGCACATACGCCCAGTTCTAATGTGACATCTGAGGAAATGAAGGCTCTTAAGGATTTGAATACAGATAAATTCGTTAAAGTTACAACAGATAAAGGTTCGACTACAGTAATTTTAGATAGAACGGATTATGGGACTAAACGTAGAGAATTATTAGACTAGGAAACATACGTTATATGAAAAAACGTTTAGGTGTTTCAGAAGCTGATAGTTTTGACGGGGTTTCTTTATTTACAAAAGTACCCATACCTGAAACGATAGATATCATCAAATCCAAACTTAATAGAGATCCCTTAGGTGACACGCTAACCATATTATCTAAGCACTTATTGCTTTTGGAACGGTAATTTTTATGAACAAAAATCAGGTTGTGCAATGGGTTCACCTCTAATTTCTATAGTGGCCCATTTGTCTATGGAAAATTTTGTAGAGGTAGCGATCAACAGTTTTCAATTAAAGCCAAAATGTTGGTATGAGTATGTAGATGATACTTTTGTTATTTGTCCCACGGTATAGAAGAGTTAGGTAGATTTCTAAATCATTTGAACAGTCAAAATCCTGACAAAATTTACTATGGAATTATATAGCAATGGTAGTTTGTTTTTCTTGGACATCCAGACGTAGAGAGTAAATACTGGACACAATAAGCAGAAAACCAGTACATACATGCCACATCTCACCATTTTCCCACTCAAAAGAATTATCTTATATGGACATTATTTCTTAGAGCACAAAGAATCTCAAACGAAAGGTTTTACAAAAAAAAACACCTTAAATCAGCGCTAGTGAAAATGGTTATAGCAATAAGAATATTTGGTCAATTTTTAATAAAAGTGCTAATCCAAATCAAGTAAATTCTCAGCCAGGACAAAGTAAATTAAATTTGAGTTTGCCTTATGTACAAGGAAACATTAGAGGATACTTAGAGAGCATGATATTTTAGTTGTTGATAGTACGTATAGGTAATAATTTATTTAAAATTTTAAGTTCTACTAAAGATAAAATACATTTAGAAAGTGAATAACTTGTTCTTGCGGCAAGTGTTACATAGGTCCAACTAAAAGAAAAGTAGATACGCGTTTGAAAGAACACATACGTGTTCCGAAGCTGAACACTCATATTTGAGTAAACAAATGATTGACTTTGATAAAACAAAAATTTTACACAGAGAAAAATACTATCACGAATGTCTGTCTAATATAAGAAGCTATAGACATTTCTGTTTTCTAGGAACACTAATAATTTTAATAGAGATTGAGAAAATTATGAGTTGGGTAACATTTGGAAGGCTGTTTCGTAGTTATCTTTTATCAAGTAGTTCGTGTATATCTAGTAGGTTTTATAGTAAGCTGCAGATCTTAAATAATATAACATAAATAAATATAACATAGTCCGCTCAGTACAATATTTATAACTGAGCGAGTATTTGACACTTCGTACAAAACATATGAATAAAAGACGCGCGCTAATATATGTCGTGGTGGGGGAAGCATTTTTATTTAGGTTGTATTGCCTCCTAATTACAATCGATAACATTTACTTTAATTATTCGAGCAAGCCAATTGCGTAATGAACTTCAATTGTCGTGTTACATTTTCGAGAAAACATATTAATAGCGGTGTTCTATATTTAAACTTGTCGCCTCAGAAATTTTCTCGAACATCGCATATTTTTTGGTTCCACAAATCGTTTATTGCATTATAATACTCGTAAATGTCGCGTGCTGTTAAAAAGTGCATTTAAATATTAACCGCGGTGTGCTTCCATAAACATTATTATTTAAGTAGCACCATAAAAATCTGAGTTGGTGTTAAACTAGGCGATCTAGGAGGACATCATTGCTCTGTTAAAAAGCCGACGGTTATTTATAGATATAGTAAAAGATGACATAACTGATGTTTCATAATTTATAATAATGTCTGTTTCAGACAGTTACTTTGAAATACTCATCAGTCTATATATTGGTTTTCCATTATTTAGCTGATGTTTACGCGTGACACGTTGAATTTCTTTTAAAATGCTCGTTACGTTAATTGGAGGTGTACCGCAACGAAGTAAACAGTTTATGGGCGAAATAATGAATTTAAAATGATAAACATACAATGAAATTTTTTACTTAAGCATTAGGTCAACAAATTTCTTTACACGCCGGGTTAAAAAAATATATACGGTTGTATATAGTCTTCGAATTCGTATATGGTAATGTTGGGGGTCTCTCTGTGTAAAAATCAATCGCTTCACAATGGGTTTACTGCAAGCCCGTGGCCCTACCATAAATTTATATTTATTGCGATCGTCTAGAAGCCATTGCAATTCCGTATTGAAAATTATGAATCGGCGTGGACAAGAAAATACCGTGCAGTTTAGAACAATTTTAGATATGAATTTTAATAATATTCCTGCACACTTGTTCGCTTTCCATACCTGCTTATCAGGATTTACCCAGAATTTAGAATAAGACATTAATCCTTACCAATGGGTTAGAAAATTGATAGCAGGTAGATTCATTACAAACAAATTTTATTTAGTTGACAACCGATCGTCTTCCGTTAGAGTTGTAATATTTTTGTACTTCTGTGCTAATTCGAAGTCAATTTGTTTCTTCATCAAGTTTCTTCTATGGGAAAATGTAGAAGAACAAGCTGCTTCTTACCAGATGCCAGAAGAGGTAAAGCCAGTAGATAGCAAAAACGATTAACTGCCATTAATGAAGAAAAGGCACCGTTTGCATCAAGACGCTCAAGAAATTATAATGAATGTATGGGTATGAGGGTTTGATTAAGAAGGTATGTCCTAACAAAAGTATCGTGATTCACTGAAGTAAGAAAGTTCTTACTTATCATTTTACTGCGGCGATATGACCTTACATGAATTGGTAAGAATTCATTTTATTACTTAGGAACAACAGCATATTATCACTTTTGAAAATAAATACGAGCAGATGGCGCGGAGCGTAGCAGTTGTCTAAAAATCCCTAGACTACGATTATCAGTTGTCATTTGTCTTTTTTGTTTACGCAACAATTTTAGTTATTATGAGTCGGTTTCTCTTTTCTATTTTAAACTAGAATCAACGCCGTTCTGAAAATCTAGACCAATCACATACCCCAATATAAGGTTACTGGGTTGATTTTAGCTAATATCAACTTTAACAAAGAGAATACAAACCGACATTATCTGTTTAAAAGTTTAGAGTTCAACAGTTACAATGGCGTAGTAGGAACGATGCAGTGTGGAATAACTGACAAAATTAAGGTGCAAAATGGTAGAATTCGAGCTCAATGCAAGAAGTGCAAAAAAGATATGGTTACACTAGTAAAAAAGTAAAAATGCTGTTATTTTTTTATTCTTTGTTTATTGTTTTTTATATTCCCAAGTTCTGATAACTATTTGGGTTTTTTTTTTGTACTAAAGATATAATTKTCTKGTAAGTGTTGAATGAACCTCTTATTTATTGTTTTGTAGTATTGGACCAGAAATACAAATTTTTCTGTTATGTTAKGTMTAAGACTTTTAAACAATGTAAACTGGTCCYTTTTCGTCTAAGTGGATATACGAGTAATGTTWACTTCTACAATAAATCTCCCCGAAGTCTATCAAATACCACTATATTTAATGAATAGGCAAAGCGCTTTCAGCTGTAKTTAGCCATCATCAGTCCCTCATTGTGTAAAAAAGAATACAAAAGAATTTATAAACCTGACATTGTCAAAATCGAAACAAGCAATCTTGACTTCAAACAAAAAAGTAGCCTGCATGCCAAAAGCACAAACATGAAATCAATGATCAAATAAAGAATTTAGAAAAGGACGACTAAAATTACAAAAATCATTCAAAATTGTAAAATTACCATTTTSTTCGCAATAAAGACAAAATTCCAGTTTTGAATCATTCGGGAGTTTATAGTTTTTCTTGTAACGATTGTAATTCTGTTTATATTGGTCAAAGCGGAAGATCTTTTTCAATTATAGGCAGTGAACACTTGAAACAATATGAAAAATATAAAAATACTGATATAGTTAATACAAATTCTTCATTAGCAAATTATTTATTGTCATTTACACACACCACCTCTTTAAATAATTTAAATTCTTTACATTTTTGTAATAAATCCTCAAAATTAAATTTTCTAGAAATTCTTGAAATATACAAAATTATAGATAACGGTAATTTTACAATTTTGAATGATTTTTGTAATTTTAGCTGTCCTATTCTAAATTCTTATTTGATCATTGATTTCATGTTTGTGCTTTTGGCATGCAGGCTATTTTTTTGTTTGAAGTCAAGATTGCTTGTTTCGATTTTGACAATGTCAGGTTTATAAATTCTTTTGTATTCTTATTTACACAATGAGGCACTGATGATGGCTAATTATAGCTGAAAGGGCTTTGCCTATTCATTAAATATAAAAAATGTTAAAGTTAAATTAAAACTGTTGTATCAATAAAAAGTTTGAAAAAACATTTACGTATTTTCTAACTGGGTTTGGTTTTGTGTTCAATTCATTTTTAATGCAAATGTAGGGTGATATTATGTAGATATATAATTGCTAATAATCTTGTCTATCTATTTGTGGAGGATAAACGAGCTTAATAGTAATAATTAATGAATCACACACAATAGTCATCAAAAAAACACTGTTTAAAACGAATGTTTTAAACATTTCTTTAAAACAAAGTTTTAAACAGAAGCGTTGTTTTAAACAAGTTTAAAACATTTTGTTTTAATCATGCCAACCCTGATCAATAGACGATTGCAGCTGTAGCTCAAAGACTTCGGGAAAGGGGATCTGTTTTACCAAAAAACCAAGATGAAGGAAGAGGCCGCGATCCTAGTATGGTAAATATCGAGGAAGAGATCCTCCAGCGAGTTGAACAAGATCCGTCCCTTGGTACACGTCATCTCGCAAGCGAAGTGGGTGTAAGCATTGTAGGGCTTGGAGGACACTGAAGGAATCTCTTGTATACTCATACCAGGTCCAACGAGTTCAAAGCCTAAACCCGAATGATTTTTTCCTAGACGCAACTTTTATTTGTGAATGGCTGTTGAATAAAAATTGTAAATATCCTTCATTCCAGTCCGAAATTCTCATGACAGACGAATGTTGCTTTATGCATGATGGTGAGCCTCCTAATTTAGCGTAAATGTGAGGTGTTTTCTCAATACGCTCTGTGCTACTTCTGAGACTACTGAGACACCGACATGAGTGACGAAACGTCAAGATCAAAGAAGCAACGTGGAAAGCAATCCGGAAAACAACATTTCATTGATAACAACCACGGAAGCCTTCAAACCAAAAAACTATACACTTTAGCCAAAATATTAATAACATTTTTATGGTCCTCATTGTCGGGAAGCTACTCGCAAATTTTGTCGGAACCATTCCCTAACACCCTGTATACCCTTTTGTTCGCACTCGTATATCACCTGCTCAGCATGTCTTTATGAGCAACAGATCCACACTAACTAACATGACAGTTTTTACACAATACGTATCAGAAAATATTGACAACCGGGTGGATAGGTATTCAGAAAACATTTGATAGAATAGACTTCTTTATCCTTATATCAACAACCTTCGCTCTTTGGGCCTGTACAGAAATCTCTGTAACTTGGTTCTTTCTTATTTATATAATCGTGAGCAAATAGTTTCTTGTCAGCAAGCGTTTTCTTTGCCTTACCATGTAACTTCCGGCGTACCTCAAGGATCAAATTTAAGACCTCTGCCTTTTCTGATTCACGTTAATATTATCTCCTTCAATCGTCTATTTTTTGCTGACGATTTTAAAATATTCCATATGTAATATTAATATAATAGAACTAGACGAATGGTTTCATAGTAATGGTCCATCTTTGAGTAAATGTATTGTTGTTACTTTTTGCCAGAAGAAACGCTCTGTAAAGTTTAGCTACAAAATAAGCAACCAAGAGTTACTTCGAAGTGACACTGTTCGTGATCTCGATGTGTTATTTGGCTCGCGACTTGTATTTGCTGAACATATACAAAATGCTTCTGCCTCTGCCTATAAAGCCTATCGCTCGATTTATCGCAATTGTAGAAACTTTAAAAATCGTAATCGGAGTTTACTGCAATTGTTATATCAATTATATATACGGACAAAAATTGAAATTTATATTAAAGAATATACAAAGGA
This sequence comes from Rhyzopertha dominica, assembly GCA_025024175.1. Taxonomy (NCBI): domain Eukaryota; kingdom Metazoa; phylum Arthropoda; class Insecta; order Coleoptera; family Bostrichidae; genus Rhyzopertha; species Rhyzopertha dominica. The sequence continues at coordinate 27,585,075 of QCXZ01000053.1, forward strand.
AATTCTTATAGTTTGGAAATGCGTCGAGGGTTGGATTCAATTCCGTTTTATTTATATACTTCTGTATTCTATAACAGATGTATCTATGCTGTTGAACATCTTGATATTCTACTATCGCAAGCTAGTGAGCATCGGCAAGTCGTTTTTGCTATAAAGAAAAGTAACATTAATTTTGCTTGTCGCAACTGTAATATTATTTCTGCAGTTTGCGATATGTACTACAGCTCATTGAAGTGTGTGATGAACAAAGTTGAATCGTTCTTAGCGCTTTAATTATAGGCTGTGTAAGTATTTTTATTTTTATTTATTTTTTGTTCAATCTGATATGTTTATCTAGTGTGTGAACAATAAGAGTTATTAAAATGCATGTCTATGCTGTGCTGTCTACACCTCAACCAACTGCAGATAGTACTATTTCGCTGTCATTACAGCTCATCAGTGCAGTTTAGGTCTAGTGTAGACAACGCGGCATAGAACTGGTTTTGCTTATATACCAAAGCAATGGTATGATGAGTTATTATTATCAAGTCAGATGCACTGACGTAAGTTAGATTTACGAGTATTTTTTGTAATTTTCGTCTTTKACTGCCCGAAGTTCTGACAGTTACCACGTTAGCAGTACTAATAAGCCTTCTAATAGTATCAACTCGAAAAATCGTCGTTATAAAACCCGAACGAGTAACAGCTGTGATAGAATTGCATTAGTTGTATTAATTGTCATTGTTTCCATGACATCTATCAATCCCGATTAAGGTGTCTTTAAGATGAAATTGGTACAAGCTTGGCTGTCGATAGGTATAGGCAAATTTAAACTAATGTATGTAGAATTAAGTTTTGCCTCAATAAAATAGAAAATCCTCATATGATTCTATTTGACATAATAAAGGTATTTGAGCTCAAAGTTGACTAAATGTAATGAGCATTTATGAGTACTTTTCGTTGGATACCCTTTATCAGAAATGAAATTATGAATTTACGGTTGTCATTTCAAAAATGGAACTAACCCACCATACTCAGCTGATTTGAACCCACTAATTTTAAACGTGAGGTTAGTATACATACATTTACATTTTTAATAACATAAACTCTTATTTTTCATACAAATTCATGTCACCAATAAACATTTTTTTCTTATTTCAACTTTGTATAACACGAGTGGTTTAGAAAGTAAACTGCTTTTGTTTCCCTCTTTTTCTTTACGAAATCTAGTTTGTTTTGCGTTCTTTTACAAATGTTTTACAGGTACTTTATAGTGCAAGGAAGATAAAACTATCATTTGCAGAAAATTGTTATTACAACAAAATTTTAATAATAGGTAGTGTTTTTGCTTTTTGTTGACTGTATCTTGTTGATCATTTGTAGTGGGACTCTATACTCTATGCATCACAGTTCATCGTTTTTAGTTTTAAGCGTTGTTATAGGTACTGTTAAATGCATTTTACAGTAATAAGTTTTCCTGATGATGACTTTTAAGACAGAAACAATAACTGATAGCAATCATCCTTAAGTCCTAACGTAAATCTAGGAGAAATTTGACAAACCAGAAATTTAGTGGTTCAAATAAAGCTATCCTCTTACCCAGCAGAACAGTCACTTTTCTCACGKACCAAACTTTTCCAWCCATGCAGACTWTCTGAGGCAAATAGTGAAATTTTTCACAGGAACTCTTTGTTATTTATCGCGTCCCCACCACACGAAAATCCGCGCGATCTACACGCGAATTTATTCAAAAACGTCACGTGCTCAACTCGGAAAACCGTATTAGCGTTACAGCTCGACGGCGAAAAGTGCGGAAAGTCGGAGTATCCGACCGTGAACGTGGACTTCGCAAGTGAACGTCTTGCAACGATTCTGCTACCGCAGTAAAACCCTGGAATTACCGGGGATTCCCAAAATTTCCCCCGTTGTCCACTTTTGAGAAACGACCCGTGTGGTCATACCTGTGTGAATAGCCAGTCGTGATAAAAATTGAGGAATGTAAAAACCGATCGGTCATTGTATCGCCAATGTCAGAGTTTGAATATCCCGTCATTGACGTTGCAAATTGTTAATAGGCCATGCTTTTTCTGCGACCATCTTTTTCATGTTCGCGGACAATCGACAATTTTATGTATTCTACGTGTTCTGAAACAATTTATTAGCAAAAAAGTCGTTGGAGTAACAGCTGATAATGATTTAGATTGCTTTTACGTTACTATTGAATAAAAATCGCGCWGGATTTGGGCAGTAAGATTGATATCAGGTAACAGGACCGGATTTGCGCCTTTTTTTAATATTGCATTTTAGGAATTTTTGACGAAGACAAAATAGAGCAATGAAAAATMTTGCTCATTTAATTTTTCTATAATATTATTCTGATTTTCCCTGCAGTAGCTTTAAAAGTCGTAGGAAACCTTAAATTTGTTTATTTAATTGCTTTTACCGTGTTTGTTCAATTCCATCTTCGGATTTATTTAGTTAATTTTAAATTTAGTGTTGCGGAATCTTTGGAAAATTGTTGGCAAAAGATTAATTACGTCACCAAGATAGAGGAGACATTTCTCATTCCGTATTCCTCTCAAAACATTGACCATCGCCATTTAAAAGGTTACCGGAACATTTTTAAAGCCAAAGGGCATGCGAAAGAATTCATAATGTCTAAATTCTGTTCAAAATGCGGTTTTTTGAATATCGTTTTTGAAGATACGTATCATAAGTAGTTCTTTTTTCATTTAATTCATTTAAACTATTACACAAAATTCTCCTAAGAACTTTGGTAAAGATTATGGCCTGAATATTTGTGTGATGCCGGCCAGCTAATAGTGGAAATGGGCTGGGTAAAATAAGAGGTGGTAGATATCGAGCGCCGGTGATTTCTCACGAATAATCAACATAAGGAAAGTGAAGTTCTCAAAATCACCAGAGTCACTACACTTACACGCTTGCCAGTTTCATTTCAAATATCTATACACGAAGAAACTAAATATTGCCAACAAATGTATATTAAAACAAGCTTATTTACATCTTTAGTTAACTACCGTATAACTAGGGAAACTTAAACTTCAATTTATAAAATTTTGGACTCGTTATATATATTCGAGGGTGAATGCTTTCAGCGTCCATAATATAAGATAATATTTTTGTCGGATAGATCGCTGTCTCTTGAAAACACTGACAAAAAGATAACAGTCTGACGTTTCGATTACACCTGTAATCTTTGTCAAAGACGAAGAACCTCAAAATTTGCCTGATACAAGTTCAAACAAAATTTTGAAAGTGAATAAACAAATCACCAAGGATGCGAGACGTCATAGAAACAACGTGCCAACCTGATAAAAAGGAACCTAACGATGAAAAAGGAACTACCTACCTACTAGATATACACGAACTACTTGATAAAAGATAACTACAAAATAGCCTTCCAAATGTCACCTAACTCATAATTTCCACAATCCCTATTAAAATTATTAGTATTCCTACAAATTTCTATAGCTTCTTTTATTAGACGTTTGTGATAATATTTTTCTCTATGTAAAATTTTTGTTTTATCAAAATCAATCATGTATTTAGTCAAATATGAGTGTTCCGCTACGGAAGATTTATCTATGTGTTGCAACCTAGTAGCACGTATGTGTTCTTTCAAACGCGTACCTACTTTTCTTTTAATTTGACCTATGTAACACTTTCCGCAAGACCAAGTAATTTTGTAAACACCTTCACTCTCTAAATGTACTTTATCTTTAGTAGAACTCAAAAATTTTATCTAAATTATTATATGTACTATCAACAACTAAAATATCGTGTTTTCTAAGCATCCTCTTTAATTTTTCCGAAAAGCCTTGTACATAAGGCACACTCAACTTCAATTTACTTTGTCGTGGGTGAGAATTTACTTGATTTGGATGAGCACTTTTATTAAAAACTGACCAAATATTCTTACTACTATAACCATTTCTCACTAGCGCTGATTTAAGATGATATATTTCTTTTTGTACAGAACTTTCGTCTGATATCCTTTGTGCTCTAACAAATAACGTCCTAATAAGACTAGTCTTTTGAGAAGGAGGGTGGTGAGATGTGGCATGTAAATATCTGTCTGTGTGTGTTGGTTTTCTGTAAACCTTGTGTCCTAACTGTCCAGTGTTTGTTCTGTAAATTTGGACATCCAAGAAAGGTAAACTACCATTGCTTTCTAATTCCATAGTAAATTTTATGTCGGGATTTTGACTGTTCAAATGATTTAGAAACCTACCCAGCTCTTCTATACCGTGGGGCCAAATAACAAAAGTGTCATCTACGTACCTATACCAACATTTTGGTTTAAGCTGAAAACTGTTTATCGCTACATGTTCAAAATTTTCCATAAGCAAATTGGCTACTACAGGACTTAGAGGTGAACCCATTGCACAACCTGACTGTTCATAAAAATTATCGTTCCATATGAAATAAGTAGATTTTAAACAATGTTCGGATAATCTGGCTATCGTGTCACCTAAGGGATCGCTGTTCATAGCAATTTGTATTACTAGCATGATGGCGCACCTCCACATGGTGACTACCTGATAGATATAATTTTTTTGCAAAATAGTCTTGATGACCGGTTGTTATCTAACAGTGGTTATTTTCTTTGACCACCCCAATCCCCGGACCTTTCAGTGCTCATTTTTTTAATTGGATACAATTAAAAGCGATTGTATAACACTCCCATTACGTACAACTATGGAAGACTGCATGCAGCAAGTTTAGAATTTAGAAATTTAAGCCCTGACTCAAGAAAAGCGACATAATAAAAATTCAAAGGATGTCAGACCCGCAAGATAAAAAATAAAGGTAGTTTACTTTCAAAGCTCGTTTTCGTATTTCTGAATGGTCAAACCACGTTGATACTGTMTGGAAAACAGAGAAGTTTATTTTACGTAGCTGAAACATTTCCTMCATAGCATCGTTATTTTCCATGCAACTCAAGTTTTTTTTCTTGCATGCATGCTAAMTTATGCACTGTAAATATATTCATACCGACTTTTGTATACCATAGACAAATTTTTCTACCTAACTCTCCCACACGTTTGTATTTTTATCATGCTGTTCATTTCTACAACAAACAGAATATTTTTTCCGAAGATTATTAGAAGAAGGCGTCTGTAGGTACTTTTACAGAACTTTACGATAATGTTTGTTTCATACAATGATCTCTATTTTGTGAACCTAAGAATCTATAACCTGCTTTTAAAAATATCAGTGACGTAAAAAGTAATACAAAAAATAGCACCGCATTTAAATTTGAGACAGGTATAATTATTTCCATAATCGAAGCAGTGTAATAACATTCAAGATTTTTTATGTTTTTATACCTATAATCACTGACGAAATTTCTAGAACTGCAACAACATAATTCGAATCGTAGAAAAAATTACTTCCTCCATTCCCTATCATTTGATAGAACAGGATACGAACATAACGTTAAAAATCGCATTTTATTTTCTCGATTCGATCCACTCCTCTGTATGCAACAAAGGTGAGCAAAAACTGTTTTTGCCGCGTAACAAATCGCACATCTGTTGTATCGACGTCCTTAGCTGAGTGCAATTACTGTATTATTGTTAGTTTTTCTCGGCGCTGATCAAAAAATTGTCGGATCAAAAAATCCGATCATTGTTTATCGGTAGTTCGTAACATTTATTGGTTTAGGCAATTAACATTTGCCCCCATTCAAACTTGATGAGTTAATTTATGCCGTGATTATCACCATAAATACGCAGGAATAGACGCACGGTCTAATTTTGCACGTGCTAAAATGATTAATGTCGTTACTTACGTAAAATATTTATTAAAAACCGTTGTAGATAGCTAGTGTATTAAAGTAGTTTCGCAGAATTAGTAAGAAGAATGAAGATTGCTTCCCAAATCCACTGAGTGACAAAAATAGGTCAAATTCGATATCTAAACAATTAAAGAAAAGACAAACAACGCTATTAACCACTACAACACTTTGATCATATTGAGTAGTGTAATTTTTTTGTTTTTGTTTAATTTGTTAGTACGTGTTACGTTGTCCCATATTAAAAACGGAATATTACTGTGTTTATTACATATCATATTTATCATGATGCTTGAATAATATGCGAGCAATTTATATGTATAAAACTGATGCAATATTAATATTAGTAAATTATAGGTCTTGAATTTTAACATGCTGATGACGTAATCCGCTACCTATAAATCTGTATTAACTGATTATTAATTATTGGTAGATTTTTAAGGTGTCACCATGGTTACCGGGCTGATATTAGCGCCTTAATATATCAAGGAAAGGTACCAACTCATGTGTTTTTAAATCGTAATAGAATGCAAATGTTACACGAAATTTCCATAGAGGATTTGAAACATGAAATCTCAAAAGTTCTGCAAGAAAAATATGTAATTTCATTGAAAAAAGAACTGAACATAAGAAAATAATCAATTCAGATTAGCGACAGAAATTTTAATCCTGAAATAAGTTTTATAATTAAAAATGTATACCTATTATTATTGTTTATTGAAAGTGGTGTGCCCGCGTATATAGTTATATCTTACTATTTAAAAGAAATTGTTTATTTACATAAAAGCTTTACCTTATGCAACCTTTTTCGGTGATTTGATCATAGGAGGTGATTTCGGGACATTAAATAATCTTGAAAATACATCTAGTTTAGTGTAAGTACGATTCATACTCTACCCAAAATGTAGAGAGAGAGAGAGAGACGATATATAATCCGTGATGACGATAGAATGGGAACGGGGAATCACCTATTTTTTGCAAAGACACCATTACTTAAAAACTACTTAGTAGTTAGAAAGGTAAAAGATTCAACCACAGCATAAGGTTTTTTCAAACAATTGTAAGAAGTAATATTTTGTGCTAAAATAATTATTCTTGACCTACAATTTTACAAATTTTGTAAGTAAGTACATAAAAAGCAGCTTAACTGAAAATGTTGACCACCATCAGCTTTTCAAATATATCGCTCTAGTTAATCCACGTACATTATAAATCCATTTTTATACATAACAAAGGTTAAATCAAAACTACAACGCATTACTGAATACAATTAATTTTAATAATAATCCATAATAATTACTACGTGAAAGTGAAAATGGTACTAACCACTAAGCACCCTTAGTCGATGCTACAGACACATCCACTACGACAGCTAATTTGACGTCGACGTGATCGTTTGTCAACGATGTTTAATCTAACCTAAAAGTTACCATTACCGATGGAAAAATATAATTAACACATTATCATGAATTATTACCAAGCTGACACAATATTGTATACCAATAACATCAATTAACAATTCTCAGTGTTTATTTCTAGTGCTCAGTCGGTAGGTTTTTAGCCACTTTTGTTACCCATCTGAAGATTTTTCATTTCAGTAGCAAAAAAATCGCCTATGTTACGACGACTGGTCAACACCGTCGTGGAGAACATAATAGTTACCCAGCCTGAACCACCGGTATGCCAGACAGTGCTTACAAAACCTGAAACGACGAATTTAAACTGGCTGTGTCAGATCGCACCATGTTTTCCCGTAAGCGTGAAACAAATCAGAGTTTTAACCGAACCATGCCAGTTTTACAATGCCATAGTCACCGGATGCAAAGAAGCCAAAGATCGGATTACTCTGGTGAGCTTATATTTGGGAAACGGGGAGTTGGAACGAAGAATTGTTGATAGCATAATCAAAAATGATAACTTCTGTGACGGATCGCTGCAGGTGACAGTATTATTAGATTTTACGAGAGGGAGTCGATTGAAAGACAATTCGAGGACTATGCTGAAGCCATTATTGGAAAAAAACGACAAAAGCTGTGAGGTTTCTTTGTATCACACCCCCGCCCTTCGTGGTCTAGTCAAACGACTCATGCCGAACAGGTGGAACGAGCTTTTGGGCCTGCAGCATATGAAACTGTACATCTTTGATGATACATTGATTATAAGCGGGGCTAATTTATCGAATGATTACTTTACTAATCGACAAGATAGGTATTATATGATCAAAGACAAGCAACTGACTGACTTCTATTGTGGTCTGGTAAAACAAGTGCAAGGATTCAGTTTACGCATGGACAAGAACAATAACGTTAGTATGAACAGTGACTGGAAGCATTTGCCATATGAAGGCAGCAAGGGCGGTTTTGTCCGAAAAGCTGGGGATTCGATTAGGAATTTTATTAGTGAGGCAAAAGAGAGACAAAATGCCAAAGATGCAGGTGAAGCAGGTACGAAAAACTACATAACTAAGTACAAGAAAACTCTCTAGATATGCCATATTTAACTTGCCAAAATTGAGAGTTTCCAATATACCTGTTGGTAATCACTTTCTTTAAAAAAGTACACTGCATTTTTAAAGTCATTGTAAAGTTATGAAATGTTAAGAATTTTAATTATGGATTGTATAAATGAGGAAAGGGCAGAAAAAAGTAACTACCGTGGTTTCTCTAACTGCAACATTGATGTTTTTGCCAAAAAAAGTCTTGGATTTAATAAATAAATTTTAAAACCAACTGAAAAATTATGCTTTCAAATTTAAATTATAATTTATTTATTACACACAAAATGCAGCAAATCTGCCAAGTTCTTTTACATAATTTTTCGACAATCGCCATTAAATTTAATTTACATTCTTATAATTTTAACACAATTTAACTAATATAATATACAATAATAATGTAATATATAATGCGCCTAGGTTACAACCAAATATATAGAACGGAAAAAGAGTTTAAAATATAGTAGGCAAAGGCTATTTTTAACAAACATTTAAAACAATCTCATAAATTGACACCTATAAGATGCTGGCAGGGAATGAAACCCAACAATTTACTTAATCAAAATTAAAAACTATCATAATTGTGCTATGATGGTAATTTTCACTGATAAAAATGGCACATTCCTTAAAAAACGCTCAAAGATAGTTATATTATATAGTCCATATGGGAGTATGTACTTATATTATGCATTTTAGAAGCAAGGTGAACAATAAATCTTGGTGATGACACAGTATTACATGGGGGAAAAATCAACCTAGTAATCCAGTAGTATACTAATACCTTTAAAAAAATGACTTTCTATCACCTATTCGTTACATGCAAACTTTTACCCTTTCGTTTGTTAGACATTTAATAATAATAATTCCTTGTACCAAGCTAGAATGAACTACTTTCACGTTCATAGCTGTCACTGATACACTTTTTTTTTTCAAAGCCTACTTTAGAGTGATACGAGGAAACATTGTGGCACAATATATGATTCTGCCCTCGTATTTTAATTATCCATATCAATTTTTTATTGAAGAATTTAACAAGTACCGCGAACAAATAGCATTTCTTTGTCCAGACACATGGATCTTTCCTCTGGTCCAAATGGGTCAGCTTGGTGTCTATCAGGACGCCTACGTAACAGAAAGATTATTATCGGAGGCTCCTGCAGGGTCTCAATTGTACATTTCAACAGGATACTTCAACCTGACCCACAAATACATGAAAACTATACTCTACGAGTCCCATGCTGATTGCAGACTGCTGATGGCACATCCAGACGTAAGTTAAATGATGAAGCGTTATCTTTGCTAATTGGTATGAATTTTGCTCAGGCGAATGGGTTTAAAGGTGCCAAAGGAGCAGCTGGGGGAATACCGGCCGCTTACTGCTTGTTGGCAGATTCGTTTCGAGAAAAAGTGGAAAAACTAGGCCAGAGGAAACGCATCACTTTTCAGGAGTACTTAAAGCCTGGGTGGACATTCCATGCTAAAGGTTTATGGTAAGTTCTAACAATATCGATCTATTATTTCTGAATTATTACACAACAAAGAATTATTTCTGCTATTGTATACCATCAAGTGAGGTTGATGTTATTAGCTGCCATACTGTTAAAATGGAGCCGCCATTTCTTGGAAATATTCTCCAAAATATTAACTTTTTGGGAATAAGAGCTATTGCCAATATTGTTCCCCTTAATATTTTCTTGAAAAAAGTTCTATAGAAAATTTTTCCTAAAGGTAACCATTTCGGAAATACAAAATTAAAACAATTTCCAAGAATTACTTCCTTATTTAACTATCTGAAGCCTGGCGTACATTATGACATTAGTATTGCATCTCTTAGGTATTACCCACCCCAGAACGATTTACCGTGTGTCACGTTTGTGGGTTCGCCAAATTTCGGAGAGAGATCCGTCAAGAGGGACCTGGAAACACAGTTGGCGATAGTGACGGAAAACAGAGATCTGCAGCTCAAAATGCACAACGAATGCCGCAGGTTGTACGATAAGGCAGTGTCCGTGGAGAACAGGAGGGAGATACCACCATGGGTGTATGCCATGGTTACGCTGTTCCGGGGTTATTTCTAATGTGTTCCAAAAATTGCTTCTTGTGATCTAATAATTTATTTAATAAACCATTGTTTTGCTGTTTATTATTTGTTTTTTTTTCATGACAGAATAATTGGCAAGTTTTTGAACAAAAAAAAAACACTTACTTCTTATCTTGTGCAACCCTTAATTGATTTTTTTTGCTCCAGTTATAAAAAAAATACTATATTTGATGCTTTTAAAATAAAAGAATGCATTTTCTTGGTTGAAAAATTTCAGTTTTTAGACAAAAAAAATTTCATCAAAGGGGTTGAACATAAAATGTCCATCAAATCATACGAACTAATTTACATGACAGGCGCTACTAGAGCACTAACGAGGAAGGTATACTCCTCCGCCATTTTTGTTCCAATCACTTGTTACCTTGACAATTAATTAGTTAGTGCTGATAGCTGCTTTCATTTTACTTTTTAAGCATGTAATAGTGTAAAATAACGCTTGCAAATGTTTGTAAGCGACAAAAGAATGTCTTGCTTTTCAGCTATGAATTGTGTAAATAGAAAGGAAAATGGTTTCCGTTTATTTTCATTTCCAAGAGATAAATCACAATAAAAAATTGTTGTTACCTATTTCATGTAAGTATGCCAAATAATGCTTTGTTTGTTTTTTATTAACATATTGCGAAGTACAATATGATGAGGAAGCTCCAATGCCAATACAGTGCCTTACTTTTAATGCAGTTATCTTCAGCAAAAATGATGGACTTCCCATGTTATATTGCTTGAAACTTGAAGTAGAAATTAAACCAATTTTTGCATTTGGAGGTATTTGTGAGTATATACTGCAGACCAAAATACATATAGAACAAGTGCTACTTGTTAATAAGCTGAGCATGTTTGGAACAAAAATGGTACCTTTTTAGTACCTTAGCGCTCCGTTCACGTTAGAAAAATAAAGGCGTGGCGTGCTTGAGCCGTATCTTTATGTACGCCCGTTATATGCTACAACACTAAAGAAAAATGAGTAGGTTTATTGTACTTCATTGACTAAATTAATTGCTGTAGGAAGTATTTTCTCATCATATCTCGTCTATGTCGATAACATCGTACATCGCTGTTAGTAGTTGTGCTGTAATAACGTGTCTTTCTTGTTCTTGTCATTTGGAAGTCACTCATTTGCCAGTGTCGGTATTGGCGCTCCATTGATAACTGTCTAATTGAAACAAATTTACTGACTAGACATAATAAATTTTCCTAATGATTTTGACCATCTCTGTCCCAATACTTTGTAACAATTTCGAAGTGTTTGGAAACCGAAATGTTTTTCGAGAATAGTGACTTTCGGTGACAAAATCACAATTCCAGAAAAGTAGCACATCACTAGCGAGCTGTTACCATAGCAACGTCTGCTGTTCAAAATAAACAATCATCATTTTGAAGTTGTTTTCTGAGCAATGATACGACGATTTGTTCGACATGTCGTTTTTGCTGTCTGTAACGGGACAAATCGAGTGGACTGATGCTATGACACCGGCTGGGAGCAGTTGGCATTGCAAATACGAATTAATAGCAGGGGCGGACTGGAAAATTGTTGGAGGCCTCGAGGGTGGTATTTCACAGCAGGCCAACGTTGTAACCAWCGGAGACAAGGTTGTTTTCAATCTGCCAATAGAAATTACATATAAATCGACAAATCCCTATGGGTGTAAGTGACACAGTACGCGAAACAAAATTAGAACTTCATCACACAATTTTAATCAGGGCCACAAATCGTAGTGAGCGTTTACAAAAACATGACTCTGGAGGGTTACGGCAGGACGCATCTGCCATTGAAACCGGGTGTCTGCCAAGTAGACGTCAACCTGTCAAAACCGATACCGTCGTCGTTCCTAGGATATATAGCCACTTTTTTTGGTTATCAACCAGAGCTGATCCAACCAAAGATGTTAGCAACTTCAGAGGGAAACAACTGTAAGGTCAATTTTGCTAAGTATACGAATTAAAATGCTAAAGCTTTTGTTGTAGTACTAAGGATGGAGTCTACTGGAAGTACCCGAATATCGTTTAATATTGTAATGCAGGGATTCAAAAGTCTCGGTTACGATGTGTAATTGTTTAAGGGTGTTTTTGCTATGTAGTATGATCAATAAAACAATGTTCTTATTAAGCCAGCTAAGCTCCATTGAAGTTCTTACATGCCGTCGATATTTCATTAACCAGCAGGCAATAATGATTGTAAAGGTAGGTTTCTAAAACATTTGAATAGTCAAAATCCTGGCTTAAAATTTATAGCAGAATTAGATAGCAATTGGATATCCAAATTTACAGAGCAAACACTGGAGAGTTAGGACACACATTTTTTTCACCCTTGCTTAAAATATGACACCTGTTGTATCTTGTATAAGGCAAAGTAAAACCAAATCATTTATCAAAAGCACATACGTTTGCAGTTACATATTTCATTAAAAAAAGTGAAAAGTATACTTCAGCTGAAACAAAAACTTGGGGACGGCAAGTTGTAAGCCGACTAATTTTAAAGTGGTTTACTTTAAAATGAGCCTCGTAACAGTAAATTTAAAAGGGGGTTTCCCTCAAAGTCACTGCAAACCATTTCTTTTCTTGTAATACAATACTAGGTACATTTCAATATGTTTGTTTGTGGTGTAATTGTCAAATTGATTGTGTAAAAATTCATGGCAGTCACGGTTGTAAAAATACCAAAAGTTCTACACAAAATACAGTACCATTTTCGATATTACTATTGAGTATACAACAAGCGATATAATGTAAGTAACACAAAACACAAATTAATAAATTAATATCCAAAATAAATATCAGGAAAGTGTAATACTAAATAACATGAAAGTATTAAGACTAGACCATGGTAAATAATCATTTATTATAAATCTGAATACAAATAATACATGATCATACCAGAACATAAATTACATATTAAAAGTCCTACCGAATCCAAATAAACTTCAAATAATGTAGACAACTTTCTACTATGTACACATCCTTAAATAACCTTGTACCTGGCCTTATTGAACGTGTGGTGCCCGGCAGTCTGTAGCTTAAGCAGTTCTTCCTTAATAAGCCGTGTAATCTCCGACTTTGCCTTGGCGACGGCTATGTCGCTCGTACTCTCAATCGCCAAATACAGTTTTCTCTCGCCTTCCGGCGGAGACTTTCCAGGAGCCACGTAGGTACCTCTAACTGTGATTCCGGCTTCGGAATATTCAGAAATTTGTGCGAGTGKCTCCTGCAAAAAATGCAAAAGTTACCACCACATACAAAACAGAATATTTTTAATTTCAACCTTCGAAGTGACACGCCATCTCGCCTGCTGTGGGAAATCGTTTATTTCCAGTTCCTCCTCGTACTTCCTGAACGTCTGTTCGCTATCGTCATCTCCTCTTTCGTCGTCGTCCTTCGGCTGGTAGTTCAGCTTCGTGTTCAGCTTGGCGGCAAGCTGTTCGGCTACTGTCTTCGCCGTTATTAGGGGCTGGCTTCCGCTGCCTTTCAGGATGGACTCGGCGGCCTGCTGCGTCGCGAATTTCGTGTCCAGGCTCATGCTCTTCGTCAGGTTTATCCTGGAGGCGAGACGCTTGGCCAGTTCCAATTTGTCCATCGCCGAATTGCTGGCCATCGCTGCTGGATTTATGATACCTAAAAAAAAAAATTTGAAGTTTTCTAATTGCGATAAACGTCACACAGACTAAAAACTGCTGCCAACTGATTTAATACTTTCACATCAAATTGTCAAAATGACAGTTTTACACCTTTATTTCTTATATTATACGATCAATAATGAGGAATGAGGTTTTGAAGCACTTTTTCTCTATACACATTTTTTTCTACGATATTAGCAAAAATCCATAAATTTTTAAAATCGGTTTTGTCTAAATAATCCGAAAATTATTAACTTAACAAATAAAGATTGCAAGAGTGCTTTTTTAATCAGAAATTTTGATTTTCTATATAATAGCAAAATTTAAAAAAAATCGTGTCGACAGAGTCCAAAATCCAGTTTTTTGGAAATATTTCACTTTTTATGAGAAATTATATTTCCTATCTGATGGCATTTTCACTTTATTATATATACCGGTTTATTGCTAATATCTTCTAAACAGTTTGTTGCACCGAAAATTTATAGAGACAAGTAATACTCGCAATTATACTACTAATCACATAATTAAACGAAAAAATAAAAATTTGCGAAAAGGATAGTTACCCACCAGTTTCACCCCCTTTCCGATAACCTACTTACTGCAAAAACAATAAGTCGCTTTGGGTAGCTGATATATATTATATATTATATAGGCAGTAAGGGAATATCGACCTGGTCGATATATTAAATCGTTAATGAATACTCTTTTAACTTTGCCAAGCTTTCGACATTTATTTTACGTCTTCTTCAGGGCGTCTACAATCATCAAATACAATAATGGAACATTAAACTACACTAGAATTACTTACAGTAACTTGAGGCTTTAAAATAAAGCAATAGTCTTAATCATATGTGAATCTTTTATGTTGAAAATTTTGTATATTTGTTTATAGTACCTGACAATGTCAAAATTACAATCGACACTCCAAGGCTATTGTAATTAAAATTTTTTGGATTTCACCTTTATTTTCTTTAGAACTGATGTAATAATAGGATATTTATTTTAATGATAAATCTGGAGATAGTAAGTAGGTATATATATTACTTAAATTATTTGTATCGGATTTTTTGTTTAATTCATTAACACATATTAATTTGGTACATTTCTAAAATTAATCTGTTATTCATATTTTTCTCCTTTTCTAATATATTTACATTTTCCCAGTCAATTTTATGATTGTTCCACTAATGCACATCTTTCCCGTTTTGTATTTATATCGCTTTTGTGTAAGGATATTCTACTTACTGCCTATATAATAAGTGTGCGACCACAACCTTCCTTCAATATATATATATATGTATGCCACATTTCAAGTTCATATATTTTGTCTTTCGAAAGTTATCGCATCCACACACAGAAATTTTGTTTTTGGATGTTATTTTGCGAGAATGATTTTTGTAATTTCAATTGTCAAATTCTAAATTATTTATTTGATTTAAACTAATATTACGTGTGTTGCTTTTTGGTTTGGAGTTAAGTTTGCTTGTCTCTATATTTTTGATATTGTCAAATTAATTTTATAAAAGTTTTCTTA
This sequence comes from Rhyzopertha dominica, assembly GCA_025024175.1. Lineage (NCBI taxonomy): Eukaryota > Metazoa > Arthropoda > Insecta > Coleoptera > Bostrichidae > Rhyzopertha > Rhyzopertha dominica. Next base: position 27,600,609 of record QCXZ01000053.1, read on the forward strand.
TTATTCTGGTACTGATGATGACTATGTATCAGTTGAAAGCACTTTTCTTTGAACTAAATAACAGAGCATTAAACTTCAAGTTAATTTTTAAAGAAGATTAATTATCCATATCGGTTTAAGCGACTCACCCAATGGAGCCTTGATTTCCTTGACAGTCCTCTTCGTGGCGAACATGCTCTCGATCTGCTGATCAATGTCGTGTTCCAAATCTTCATCGTCGGAGTCTTGCAGACCCAAGGCCGCCTTCTGGAACTTCTTTCTTTCATTTATAGCGGCAGCTTCGTTTTCGTCGAACTTAAATCCCTTGCCACTGAACCCGCCTCCAGTGTGCACCTTTTTCCCCTCTGCTTCCTGCTTAGCCTTGTACGTGTCCCACAACTGACGGAGGCTGTCGGGAACGGCAACGGAAGCTAATTCAAAAGCGCGGATTATGTCACCAGCATACCTAGATAATAAAATACATACATCCAGTAACAGAAACTATCATGTTTGGAAGATTATTTAGACAGAATTACTTTATTCTTGTTAAATAAGCCTTGACAAGTTTAATGCACAATATTTATTAACAGGTAAAGCGCTTTTGGCTAATAAGCCATCATCAGTATCAAATTATGATGCTGTCAAATTAATAAAATGAATCTAAAAATCTACAGAAGTAGTCTGGACTAAAGTTGGAAAGGAACTTTCAAACCGGCAACATAAAAATTAGCGGTCAAATAAAAAATTTAGACTGGGACAACTGAAATTGCAAGAGTCATTTAGAACTGGGTATTTCAGCGTTTCTTTTTTTTATTTTACATTGCAAATTATCCAGTTGAAGTAAGATTGACATGTTTTTTTAATTTCTTTCGATATTGCATATAACTTGCAATATTAATTAATAAAAATCAAGGAATTCAGTTGTGACGTCATAAAAGAACAATCTGGTTGTACCATGTTAAAAAGAGAGGAATAAACAACAATATGTCATGTATTGGAGCAATTTATATACTTTTTAAATGCATTGTAACTTTGATATTAATTAAAGTAAGAATTTAGGATGGTAATACCATCAGTCAGCATTACACTGACATGATGACTAAGCCACCTAGCTGCCTTAATGGGCACTACTGATTGACCATTTTATGAAAAAAATTGAAATATTATTTATTTTGTTTTGCTTTATCAAATTCAATATTTAAAAAAATTGTAGAAAACCCTATTATATAAGGCACTGACGATGTCCAATTAAGGCCAAAAGCGCTCTACCAATTAACATTTAATTAAGTGAACGGATCACTTCACTGTTTTATAACAATATTTATTATCGCTACCTAATTTTCTCACCTCGCTTGTTCAGGTGTAATAAAAGTGTAAGCAAATCCCTTGTTCCCGGCACGTCCCGTCCTCCCGCATCTGTGCACATAATCCTCATAGTGGTTGGGACAATCGTAATTAATCACCAAAATCAACTGTTTCACGTCCAACCCTCGTGCAGCAACGGACGTGGCGATGAGCAATTTGACCTTGCCCGACTTGAAATCTATAATGGTGCTGTCTCTGTCGAACTGATCGATACCGCCGTGCAAACTCATGCAATTATAGGCGGCCTTCATCAGCTCCTTGAGCAAGATGTCTGCGTTTTCTTGCTTATCGACGAACACTATTATGCTGCCGTGCTCTTGGTACAAACCCAAGAGTTCAAGGAGCTTGAGGAACTTTTGGTCTTCTTCGAGTACGACAACATGTTGCTCCACGTCTTTACAAACCACGGAACGTCCTCCTACTTGGACCTCAATAGGTTTCTGGAGAATCCGGCGTGCCAACGCCTCCATCTGACGGGGGAAAGTGGCACTGAACATCACTGTTTGTCGGTCTGGTCGCACGTTGTCGATTATACGCATTACCTACCAAGAATTTTTCATGACAAGATGTATTTAAATTCTGTCTGAATGAAATGACTACTCAAAAAAGTTAGTGTCTAGCTTGGGTCGAACCAACTTTTTTTAAATGTAGCAAAAATAGTTTTTATGACTTTTGGAATATATAAAGATAGTGCTTCCAACAACATTAACATAAGCACACTTTATGTTTAAGTTACTGACAACATCAATTTACACATGTCATTATTGATATATATTACATAGTATGTAAAATTACTCTACGGTTGGACACCTCATTTCTATCTATATTTCTAAAATAAGCAAAGTATTCGTCATCGGAATAGAATGCCTCATTAATGAGTATTTTCTTAATAGATTTAACAAAATTTTTATATTCCGACAACTTTAGAGTGGGTGTACGCACATTGTAGTGTTTTATACCCAAATAATGGATACCGTCTGGTCACTGACAGCTTGTGACACTCAAGTGCATATAATTCGCAACTTCTTGTCTTGTAATAATGATTTAGTGATTTATACTTGATGGTGTTAGACTTAATGTACTTTACATAGATAGACCAACCCCATATAACAAGTTAATCACTGTAAATACTTAGGAGTTTTTATAGACTACAATATGAGACAGAACAGTCGATTGGTAGAACTAGGTACTTGCTATAAGTAAGAAATTAGATGGCAATGCCATCTGTCAGCAATACACTGACATGATGACAAAGCCACCTAGCTGCCATAATGGGAAATAGACCTCTCTGCAGCTGGTTGCGGTGCAGACATCACAGCATAGACATGCATTTTAGGCACTTGCTATTTGTTTTTGCTAAACTTGCTCAGATTATGCATTGCAGTACACTTTTAACTATTTACTATTTACAAAACAGAATTTTAAAAATAACATTGATGAATAGTGAGGGCAGCAAATTGCCTTTAAAGTTTAAGCAAACTTTTGTTTTTAATTAGCTTTTACACCATTACAACGAAGCCCTCAATATTCCCAGTCTAATAGCATAACCAGAAATAAAAGTTTAATACTACCAAATATATAAAAATATTAGTACTAAAAGCACTAGGATTTTGGTAGTTATACAATTTAATAAGTTACCTAGGAAATTAAAAAATTATTCAGCCAGTAAAGATGCTATTAAGTGAATATTACAGAAGTAGATTGTTGAACTCGAAACATAATTTTGAGTTTTGTGTTAAGATGATATAGTTTAGCTTTTATCTACAAGAAAATATATTTTTTGTGGTATCTATAATATTTTCCCCCCAGACCTATGTACAGGCATTATATACCTCTGTAAGACTTGCATAAATAATATATTTTTCTTGTATTCTGGTGAATAAATAAATAAATATATTTTTTATTAGATTTCCTTATATCTACATATTCATTCATATGAGTMATTGATATTCTAATTATAAAATAAAAATAAAATACCTGGGTTACTCATAAAGCAATCAAAAACATTAATTATAATAAAAAAACATTTCCTAACTTACCTGTGGTTCAAAACCCATATCAAACATCCTATCGGCCTCGTCCAATACTATATACGTAACCCTCCTCAAGTTAGTAACTTTCCCACTATTCGCAGCCAACATATCAATCATACGTCCTGGCGTGCAAACTATAATCTCCGCACCCCTCTTCAACTCCGCGATCTGTTCGGATATTCCCGTGCCGCCGTAAACACAAACGGCGTGCAAATTTAAACTCTTCGTGAATTTTTTTATGTCCTTGCCAATCTGCATGCACAACTCCCTAGTGGGCGTCATGATTATGGCGATTGGTCCATCCGTCTCTTCCAACGGTGGCTGGTCCAAGATGTGCCTGAACATCGGCAATAGAAAAGCTAGTGTTTTCCCACTGCCGGTTTTTGCTATGCCGATCAGGTCACGGCCGGACATGATCGCGGGAATCGCTTGCGCTTGAATGGGCGTCGGTTTTTCGAAACCCATCTTTTTTAGGATGTTCAGTTCTTTCGTGGACACACCGCACTGCGCCCAGGTTTTTATGGGTTTAGGGCAACCCTTGCCTGAAAAATCATGTACAGTTGAAAATAATACACAGTATGTCCCAAAAATAACCGAATTTTTTGGATACAGAATAAAATACACATTATGTTACTTTTGAAAGTTATTATTTATTCAAAATTTATTCTTTTATTGAAATAACTGCAAATTTAACATCTGTCATCCCATTTACATGAACTTAGGTGCATTTGCAATTTTTAATAGATGGAGCTGTGCGATGTATAATTTAAATATAAAATTCGGTTATTTTTGGGACACATTGTGTAGTTATTTATTCTAAAAGTGTTTCAGATAGCATCCATGCAAGAATGTTTAGACATTCAGCATTTAATTTTCTTAAGTGGATAAAATGCGACTGAAACACAAATGCAATATAACGTCTTATCCATAATTTAGAACCAAAATTGCCAGAACTTTATTTGATTTCATCAAGAAATAATTGGCATTTCGCTGTGATAGCGGCTGCCACCCCAAAAATCATAGAAATTAACTAAAGAAATATAGGGAGATGTTGAATTTTTTTTATCTCACTAGTGGAATAAAGTAATTTCATTATTCCACTAGTGGATAAAGTGGTACTTTATATGGTTCTTAAGTGTGGATATCACTTCATTAAGTGAAATGAACTCCTTGATTGAAATAGAACTTATATTTTAAAATACAACTCACCCTTGACTCGGATTCCTTCAAGTTCCTCCTTATAAGCTTCCACTTCCTCATGTGTCATTTTTGCGATTTCAGGAACTTCCACATAAAAATTTTTCCTGAACGGAGCGTAAACAATCTCGTTGTGATCAATCTTAGCCAATTCCTTCCTTTGTTTGTTGGCTATGCTGGCAGCGGTMTCTTTCAAGTCTTCCTGCTCTTCTTCCGACGAATACTCCAGGCCGTCTTGATTCTGTTCGATTAACTCACCTTTGTTCTTAGATTCCTTGGCCTTGGCGACTCCCGTTACTATGACGAGTTGGCCTTTTTTGTTACCAGATTCGGTTTTCGTGGACTTCTTCATGTCGAACTTGATTTGGCGCACTTCTGCTTGGACGCTTTTCATGAATTCATCAAGGGGATCTACCTCTTCCTCGTTTGGTTTGTCTTCATTTTTTTCCTCTTTCAACTCAGTTTCTTCTTTAACGTCTTTGGGTTTGTCTTCATCATTATCGTTTTTGTCGTTCGCCTTGTCTTCGTCTTCAGAATCGTCTTCTAAAGACCATTTCTTCAATGTGCCCTGCGGAACGGTTAAATTTGAAGCGGAATTTCCTTTAGTTGCTTCCTTCTTCAAACACTCGGCTTCTCTCTTCTTGCGTTCTGCTCTCCATCGCTCTATGCGCTCGCGACGTTTCTGCATTTCAAGTTCCAACTTTTTCTGTTCTTCTTCCTACAAAAATTGAGCGTCATTACCAATGCAATTTACAGCCTTCACTTACTTTATCTAAATTCGTGGGATCAAACGGTAACCCCGATTGGTCATCTTTACTCTTCCCATCTCTGGGTGACCTAGACCTTGACTTATCTCTCCGTCTGGATTTGCTACCTGAAACGGGCCTTTCCTTACTGTCTCCGCTGCAACATAACAGCTCAAAACACTTCCTCAACCATTTACGTCGAAGTACTTACCGTCTCCTATCCCTGTCTCTGCTGTAAGATCTTCTACGTTCTCTAGATCTGCTACGTCTATCCCTGGAACGGCTACGGCGGTGTCTGCTGGATTTTGACCTGTCTTTGCTTCTGGAACGTGAACGCCTTCTTTTCCTGTCTGGAGACCTGCTTCTGTCGCGTCTACAAACATGGAACGTTAAAACTAAAATATTGAGGAAATGTAAAATTACCCACCCGCTTCGAACCATGACCGGAAGAGTGTAAAATTATCGCTTAATTCTACAAGAAAGTGTTGTGTAATTCGGATGGACTTGTGAAAGAGTAAACAAGCAAAACATAACCTAAAGTTTTGCAGCTTACGCAAATGAGGTTATGTCGGTCATGGCTGCGACGTTGCCAAAATGTAACCTCAGATACACGATTATAATTACTAGCCATAATTGAATTATTGACAGTTACTGCACAAAGAGGATCAGATTTATATATCAGAAAAATGTATCTCGCATGATTATCAAGTTCTTAATGTACGAAATGTTATATATTTATTGCAAAAACGACTTGCAATTATGAAAATTAAAGAACATTCTAATGATATGGTAGTCACGCACTGTCAAACCTCGCCATCTACCGAAAAGATTGTGAATCATATCGCACACGCCATCTCTGGATATCAAACAGTTTGACTGTTGAACGGCATTGCCAATTTTTAATTCCTCAATAAATAAATAAATAAATTTTATGAAAACTGACATTTATTTCAAAATTGTGCTAAGCTAGTCCAAAATCTCTAAAAATATGACATGATGTTGGTTATGTAACCAAATGAAGTAGACACTAAAAGTATATTTTATTATCATTTATTATAAAAATACTTGGTATACACAAAATTATCCACCAAAACGCATACAAAAAAATAATAAATATTTTACATGCTCAGCATAAATAATACTGAAAATATACAAAATACCTAAAAGCTAATTATCACAATCACGTCTCCCAAAAAGAGACAAAAAAAGTCAGACTTTCGTGACAGGGATGTCCCTCAATTTACTCGTGAAATTGGGCCTCAGCACCTTATTCCAGCTCTTGAAAGTCTTCGAAGAAAACACCCACATCGCCGCAAAAATCGCGCTGAGCAATTTCATGCCGACCTCGACCATCACAGATGTGAGCGAATCGAAAAAGCTACACAGCAGGCACAAAAACAAAGGCACACAAATCCCCAAACTGGTCACACCCACCCTGCAAATCAGTCTTTCGAGTTTATACGGGTTCCGACCCGCGTAAAGGTAAACCATGGCCTTGCGCACGTTTTTAAGTGCAACGGACGTCAACACTGCAAGAACGGAGCCTAGAACGACAAAAAGCAGCTTCACTATCACGAGAGCGTCGCTCTTCACTTTGCAAAGACCCGTGAACTCGTTGGCAACGATGCTGTTGCTTAGAAGAGCATACACAGTGGCTGCCGTCGTCGTTGACCACAGCATGACGTGAAGACGCGTCGAGATGCCTTCTATGGCTTCCGTCGACCACTCTTTGGCCGCACTGAGGAACCAAACCAAGGAGAAAACGTACCACCAAAGAGAGAATGCCACCTCGCAGAAGAGAAGCAGGAGTGCCGCCCCAACACAACCCAGGCTGTCTGAAGGCTTGATAAGGACAGTTCCACCTAAAAAAAAGACAAACATTCAAACTGTTGCACTGCCATTCAAAAGTACTATTTTTATTATGTAAAAGAACTAAATATAGTTATTTAGATATTGATCCTTGTAAAAAGGTTTATGAGTTTTCACAGTTACCTTTGTTTAAAATTATAATAAATAATATTTGCTGTACAAAGCACTATATACAAATAACAGTTTTATAAAACTTAACATCTTCAACACCACCACCAAGCAAATTTGTTTGAAATTATCTGGGCATTTTCCACTGCTTCTTAGTGTGTCACATTCATTTTCATCTCCGAGCAAGCAATTATGGTTCAAACCAATAAAAAAATTATTTGATGTTAACACCACTAGTGTGTGAGGTGTCACTTAATTCTTTACTGCAATTTCTTATGGTATAATTTTTGTAAATTTTCCAAAAGTCTATTTTCTGCTCCATGAAAATTACCTCTGTTGTCAGAATAATCTTCTACTGTTCTATCAAAGGTGTGTGCTATATTATCTACAATAGAACTAAATTAAGGGTCCAAAATAGTTCAAGCCTGCCTTTGTGAAAAGTGTTTGGAAAACTGACAGTCCAGCATCAGGTATCATAGCAATTCTTAGAATTGTAAGTTGATGCCCTTCTGTTCTTACAAAGCTGGGAGTTCGTTTAAATCCTTTTGCAGCATTCTGCAAACTTTGCAGCAAAATTTCTGTCTGATCTCATTCATCATCCTTTTGTATACCTGATGCAATGTTGCTTGATTATATTTGGTCATAAGCATTATTATAGGATCCATCTGTTTAAAAAAAAGTTAGCACTTATTCCAGCTTTCATTTGTAAGACACCATTATTATCTGAGCAGAGCAAGCTGTGTATAATTTATGGTCCTTCTTCAACCTTATTAATTAAATTGCACCTTTTGATACCATATGTTTTCTGTAGCATATACATCATACATTGTGATGTCTCTATTCTCCTTCTCTTGCCTACATTCATGCAGTACTTCTAAACAGTTTTTCATATAAAGCGAATTTAGCATATCTATACTTCTTTTATCTGTATTGGCATGATATGTGCTTAGTTACAGTTTGTTTCCCATCAATAACTTTCTATAGTCAAGTATTGAATGACTGTAGTTTTTTTTATGGCACAGAAACTCTGGTCTTCTAAAACCATCTATGGAAAATCCATAAAACTAATGTTCTGTTAAGACTCATAGTCAATATGATTGCCAGTTATTACAGATTGCCAAAATTTTGAGCCTTATGCAGGCAAAACCAATAATTTCATTAAGAATTCTTCAGACTTTATTGACATTATAAAAGGTGTAAGTATTTCAGAAGCTAATATTTTAGTTAGTTTTGACGAGGTTTCTTTATTTATAAAAGTACCCATACCTGAAACGATAGATATAAAATCCAAACTTATTAGAAATCCCCTGGGTCAGTAATTCCCAAACTTTTTGGAGTCGCGGCGCCCTTGCAAAATTTGAAGGTTTTCTGCAGCTCCCTACCATAAATTTAAAATAAAAACAGGTCTAGCCATCAACATTAGAGCAAAAAATAAATAAAACCCAAACACTAGAAAAATATAATATTATTAATTATTATTATTATTATTATTATTAATTAAATTCATTCAATTAAAATTAGATATTAAAATCTCGAGATGGATGAGCTTAATCGTCACTGCACAATTTAAAAATCTTGGAATAATATTGTACACATCAACTCTCATTTCCTTTTTAACATTTCGTTTCGATCTATACTTGCTCTTTATAATCAAAACCACCGAAAATCCAGCTTTGCACAAGTACAGCGTTTTTCACGGGAGAAAGTGACAGCGACGTCATCAAGTGGTACCGTCATATGCACGGCGAGCCTGGTTGCCTATGTATTCATCGCGATACCAGTGGCGTGTCGAAAATATTTTCTGGATATATTGCAGAAGATATTGGTGTTGGGGTGGACCTGCTTCAGCACCTTGTAAATGTGAATGGCGCAGCTCTCCTTCCTTCGGCGTTTCTTCTTTTTGTTGCTCTTCGAGATGTTCTTTTGCACCTTTCAAGCCTTCTTGGCGGCTTTACCGGTAGTCTAGTAAACCGGTTTCGACGCCTATGGGATAATTATTCCAACAGCTGACCTTGTTCGAAAATAGAGCTACTGCGCAATGATGTCACTGATGACGCCCTGTCACTTTTATAGATGAAAAACAGTGTACCATACTAAAAATTGTATTAAAATCTTTTGGGCCTTATTCCTTAAAAGAGCATATTCATCTTGTGTTGAAATTTAAATTCGGGTCAACTCCATGCTGGCAAAGTACGCTTTCAAAGTATTATCGCAAAATATAACTCAATTGAAATTCTCTTCTTCTACAGAAATAAATTCAAGTGGAGCACAGGTATTGAAAGGATCTTGAATCCATGTAAACTTGTCATTTTTTAAAGCACTTCTCAAAATTGTTCAGATGTTCCAAACATATAATGTGCGGTGAAAAAAATGCAAAAAAGTATTTTTATTTAAAAAGGTTGTGGATTGGTTGGTAGCATGAGTTGCTTTACTCAGAAGCTCCAATTCTATAACAATCCAACAAAATCCTCAGTCAGCATGTTCCAATTGGCTGTGTTTTTTTCTTTCCAAGGCTACTTTAGTTGTTTTTGCATGTTTTAAAAGTAGTCCTAATTATCGACTTCATATCGTCAATAAGTTACAATGATAGCCCTATTGAGCAACTTTGTTGTTGAAACTATAAAACGACCAACTAAAACTAAGTTCTTCTCTAAAACTTTCGAAACCGTCATCTAGTTTAGGCTGGCAGGTTGGTAGTTTATTCAAAAAGCTGCTTAATTTTAGTTCTGGAGTATTACCATCTACAAACCCTAAGAAAGATTTGCCACAGTTGAATTGAGAACAAGAATAAAATTATGGATTGATTCTTGCACCACACAGTTTGGAAACCACTGGCCTAGGTGATACGATATCTAGATAATATGAGCACTGTTTAAAACTTAATGAAATATCTCAGTCCATGAGAAAATAATTCTTGGAGTACATAAATCAGGTGAAAAATCACATATCAATGTTTAAAAAGTTTCTATATATCTGTACCAGTTAAGAAAGACTTGTAATACTTTATAGAGTTTGGAAGTTATTTTATTACCTGAACAAGTAAGAGGTCCTCCAACCCATTTGATCAAGTACACAATCGACGTAGTAAACCCACATATAGTGAGGTACAAAACTGGTCTCGCAGGCCACCTGAAGCGCTTCGGTTGGATCAAAAACGTGAGCAAAGCGAAGCTAGTAACGATAAGGCACAAAATTGACCAAACTGCCGTCCAGACCTGCAACAGAACGAACAATGGGTCAAAAAAATAATCGCAAATCGTTAAATTAAGATCGTACCTCGTACAAAACGCGATACCTAGACACAGCCAAATCTTCATACTCGCTTCTATCACAGACCTTAAGGCACTTGTCTTCTTTTAAGGCTGTTCCAGAGGGACAATGTCTCGCCCCAGGCATAACGCCGTGGATGTGGTCCCAGGGTATCAATTCGCTACCCCGGTGCAATTCAGGATCGTCTTCTGGAGGTTTGATGCACAGACTTTTCGATGGTTCGGGAAACCTGCAAAAAAAATCACAATATTAAAGAAATCTGTAACTGATGATGAAGGAATCTGTAATACTTTGAACAGGCAAAATCTTCTGGCCAATTCAACCATAAGACCGATTCACAGCTGGTTTTCACATCTTCACAGAGGCTCCTGCAAGGCGGAATGGCTACATTTGCCTCTTTGGAGCACAGAGGAACGAAAACTGAGCAAACGAAGAATCGAAGATACGGCGAACAGCTGTGGTTGAGGAAAGGCTCGTAATCTCCCAACTGCAAGGAAACAAACAGTCAAAATTATATATTGTTGAGAATAAACTTATTTATAAGCATGAATTTAAGGTGAAAGCTACGAAAATCGATAGGCACGAAATTTTATAAAGGTGGACGTGTAACGCCTAAGTGGCCTATAACATAGAAAACAATTTATGTTGTTAGACAGAAATACTGGCCTCCGTAACTTTGTCTGGAGTGATATGTTGAATGAGATTAAATTGACAAATCAGTTTGGCATAGTCTATAATAATAATAATAATAATAATAATTTATTACGACAATACTAATAGTAGGCAATAAATAGAATAGGTATATACATATACAGAGATTGCAAAAAATTCAAATATACTGATGCCAACCAGCGCCATCTGCTGACGGGAGTTACAGGCGTGTGGATGTAGTTTAGTATGACACTGCAAGTAGTAATCCTAGCTACAATAAACAGATGGCAGGAAAATGTCGATACCGATCAATGATGTGGAAAGCATAACTATTATAGACCCACTTCGAATTATCAGTTTTTATTGGCCAAATGCAAATGTAATTTAATGTAGCTTGCAAGAAGGATAAATGAAATAAAAATAAGAGGAACTGGACTATTTATTTAAAGCAATTTATTGATAATTACCATAATTTAATGTAATGTAATTTCTAAAATTTGCGTTTTGCAAAACTATACCGTCACTTAAAAAAACTTTTAGGTCGCTATGATCGAACATCAAAAACCTGTTTTTATTTTGTTATTAAATATTAACTGTAACTGTGTTATAACATGAAAAAAGGTAAAATCTTGGCTTTTTGGGATAAGGCTTTAGTCGCCGAAAAATTGCTCAAAGAAATAACCGGTATCGTAAAGTTGTCGCCAATTATTTGCAAAACCCTGAACAGCGTGGCACAAACAAGAAAGGTGGCCCCAAGAAAAAAAAATCGCCCAGAGCTGCAAGAAGAAGTATTGCTACAGCGAGGAAGGAACACACTGTCGTCCCACAATATTTTTTTATTTTACATTTAAAATGTACATAAAAATTGAAGCACAAAGACATTTTTTTGCGATTTTTTCCGGTTCTTGTTTGCCGAGAAAAAAATGTGAAAGTATGGATTTTTCAATATCCGTTTCAAATGCCTCGATATTCCGCCACGGAGATGACGTAATTTTAAGAAAATGTTTGAAACAGGGTAATTTTTCTACCGCCGTTTGTTACGAGTTGAATTAATCTGAAAGCAAAATAGATGCGTGGCACTAGTATTCATGATGGAAGCAATAAAAGACATATACGAGGGTGAATGCTTTCAGCGTCCATAATATAAGATAATATTTTGTCGGATAGATCGCTGTCTCTTGAAAACACTGACAAAAAGTTAATAGTCTGACATGCCACATCTCACCACCCTCCTTCTCAAAAGAATAGTCTTATTAGGACGTTATTTGTTAGAGCACAAAGGATATCAGGTGAACGTTGTGTACAAAAAGAAATATATCATCTTAAATCAGCGCTAATGAGAAATGGTTATAGTAGTAAGAATATTTGGTCAGTTTTTAATAAAAGTGCTCATCCAAATCAAGTAAATTCTCAGCCACGACAAAGTAAATTGAAGTTTGAGTTTGCCTTATGTACAAGGCCTTTCGGAAAAATTAAAGAGGATGCTTAGAAAACACGATATTTTAGTTGTTGATAGTACATATAATAATTTAGATAAAATTTTAATTTCTACTAAAGATAAAGTACATTTAGAGAGTGAAGGTGTTTACAAAATTACTTGTTCTTGCGGAAAGTGTTACATAGGTCAAACTAAAAGAAAAGTAGGTACGCGTTTGAAAGAACACATACGTGCTAGTAGGTTGCAACAGATAGATAAATCTTCCGTAGCTGAACTCATATTTGACTAAACACATGATTGATTTTGATAAAACAAAAATTTTGCATAGAGAAAAATATTATCACAAACGTCTAATAAAAGAAGCTATAGAAATTTGTAGGAATACTAATAATTTTAATAGGGATTGTGGAAATTATGAGTTAGGTGACATTTGGAAGGCTATTTTGTAGTCATCTTTTATCAAGTAGTTCGTGTATATCTAGTAGGTAGGTAGTTCCTTTTTCATCGTTAGGTTTCTTTTTTATCAGGTTGGCACGTTGTTTCTATGACGTCTAGCATCCTTGGTGATTTGTTTATTTACTTTCAAAATTTTGTTTGAACTTGTGTCAGGCAAATTTTGAGGTTCTTCGTCTTTGACAAAGATTACAGGTGTATTCGAAACGTCAGACTATTAACTTTTTGTCAGTGTTTTCAAGATACAGCGATCTATCCGACAAAATATTATCTTATAATAAAAGGCATAGGTTAAAAGTATCAAATTTTAATGTGCGGGACGACCCTATTGCCCAAGATTGCGGACTTGATGTTTCAAAATAGACTATAGGGGGGGTTCTGAAGAAAAGTGAACACATTGTACGCCGAAAACTAAGAAAATGCCCGAGACTTCGTCTTTACCATAAAACAGCCCGTTTGGAATTTGCTCGTGAGAATATGAATCGAAATTGGAAAAATTAAACCTCGAATTAATAAACCATGTTACTTGTTCTGATGAAAAAAAATAATCTTGATGGTACAGATGGTTCCAATTGTTATTGGCGAGATTTAAGGAGAACTTGAATATCTTTCAAAGCAAAACTTTGGAGGTGGTATGTTAATGGTAAGGGGTGCCTTTATAAAAGTATGCGTTTTAACATTGGCTTACCCATCACCACAAATTAACAGTTGAGAGTACATTCAAGTTCTTGAGATAAATTTAATCCCTTTTTTAAATAACAGTTACGAACGAGATTTCATTTTCCATTTCCACAATAAATGAACTCAAAAATTCATTGGTTTGGGCCAATTTGGAACCAAGAATGTTAAGTAATTTGGTTGGAAGCATGAACTGTAGAATTTTTGAGCTAACTAGGAAGAATTGAGGCCAAACCCATTATTAATTTACGAATGGTTTCGTTTCTTTTATCCCTCTTGTTAGTTACATTAATTTACGTTTGCATTTGAGGAAGAAAAACTTAAAATTCGGGATGGGGCTATAATTATGCTCCCCAGTTTATTAATTATGATGTTTTATAGCTATAGTAAACTGATGCATCACTCTATGGGACCATGGCTTTCATGTTTAAAAATGGTATAGTACGTATTCAAGCAGTATTTTTTGTTTTTGGTTCCTTTTTCTTTTACAGATGTGCCATTTTCAAAATGGGGCAGACGCGAGAAAAGTCCGAGCGCGCCTAACGCATTCACGATCCCACAACATAAACCATGGGCCAAGGTCATCGACTGATTGACAGGCTCCGTAGATCGACGAACAAAAGACGTGCAAAAACAATGGAATCGCGTTTTATCTGGCTTCCTCAGCTTTTGTTATATTCCCATCTCGCTTAGCTACGACCGCGAGGCAGCTTTTTTTTCTTTGATTAACTGCTGTACCTGTTCCCCGGCTTGATACGGGAGACAGGGCCGGACCGGCAATCAAATCAACACCAATTCCATACAAATCGAAATTAACAATAAGGATTCTTTTAAAAAAATATATAACAGAGACGCCGAAACTTTTTTGACAGATAAGAAGCTTTGAATCACCTTCAGCGAAAATCCGCGCTGTTAAAATTTCCGAGACCGGTCCTGCCTCTCGAGTTTCGTGCTCTTTTTGCGCGCGTTTCGGTTTCACGTGTTCCTGCTTTCGGAAAGGCAAAAACCATGCAGCGCGTTTATTGTTCGGCATCAAAGGGTTTTTAAATTGAAATTTCTCGACGCGGAAAAAGCTGATGCGCCGAGACCGGGTATGTTTGTTTTTTCGCCAGAAACGTCTTTGAAGTCGGTGGCGACCGGCTGGTCTCTTCCCAGGTCCCGGACGGATCTAGAAGGCTTTGATATTTATTTTTGTTCGCTATGGGGTTTATGAGCCGACAAGGTTTTGATCTAGCACGTGTTTTTCTACGACTGAGATGGCAAACATCAAAGAGATTGTGACAGTGTTTTAGTTTCAGTAATAATACACAAGCATGGTGTTAGTTTAAAGTGCAAGCCGCATCCGATTTAGTAAAAAAAGAAAAACTGTTGCCTTACGTCTGTTATCAAATTTCGTCAAGTCTCAGTCGCTGTGATTGTTTTCGCTAGGTTTTCATAAAAAAAATTGTCACCCAAGACGTTCGAAATGTAGAATATGATCAAGTCTCTATTTAGAGGCTCTCTGTAATGACTAAAAAATTAAAAATCGATCTAAATGTAAAATATGATTCAATTTTTTGTAGTGCATAAACTGATGCAAAAGCTGGATATAGAGCTTTAAAGTGCAAGAAAGAAATGCCAGGGATTGTTCAAATAATTAAGATACACCACCACATTTTTAATGCGAAAAAATCAAGCAAATGAGATTTCTCCTACATGCCAATTGGTGCAATTGTACACTGTTTAATAACGTATTATGATCACAATTTCTTATTAGATAATGTCCATATAGTCTAGAAAAGAGATATTTCGCAAATTTACGCTGCACATCCTCTATCAAATTGATGTAAGTTTGGTTATATGGCATCCAAACAACATAGCAATATTCCAAACGTGAACGAACGAAAGCGTAATACAGCAACTTAATAGACAAAATACTATTAAACCACACCGTTGAAAATGATATTTTTTCCTGATTTCAAAAATGTATCACACTTCTGAGTTGAGAAGTGATAACAAACTTGGGTTTTGCAAAAAACTTCGGGATAAAAGCAAGAGAATCCCAAATGTTCCGTACAACAGAGTGCTTCCACTTACCATATTAGCAGAAGATCTGTTCAGAAAATTTTGATAAAAGAGAAGCTTCATCTATAAAAAATGCACTTGTTACAAGAACTGAGCGAAAATGATTTCGATCGTAGGATAGAATTTTGCAAAACTGCTATGAACATGACAGATAAATTGGAATATGTTTTCTGATAAAGCGATTTTTTGCCTCAATGGTAATGTGGATAGACATAATTGCAGATATTGGTCGGACACAAATACACATTTGATGGAACAAGTCCACGTAGAAGAGAAGAGAACAGTGGTGTGGTATTATCGGTGTGCACATTATTGGGCGTTTTTTCATCGATGGAAATTTGAATGCGGTCAAGGATTTACAGCTCTTGCGCGAACACATTATACCACAATTTTTTCCTGGGGGGTATCTAAAAAAATCGTATTTATGCTGATCGGCCACATAATGCAGAAGATTTAAAAGGACGAATCAGGGCATACATTCAGAACTTACCTCCAATATGCTACAAAGTACGTTAGAAAACTTTTACTCAATGATAAATGGGGAACATTTTGAGCATCTTTTGTTATGTAAATGTGAAGAAATACTAAATTTTTCACGAAATCATGTTTTTCTTTTTTACTTTTAGGGTACCCGATTCGCAATAAATTGATCAAACTAGACGAAAATTATCACCAGTCAAGGAAAAATGGTAATACCATATTAGCGATAAAGAAAATTGTTTTCATTCTTTTTCAGGCTCAATTAATGTATTTACACTTTTCTCAACTCAGAAGCAATAAAGTGTACAAGTGTGATACATTTTTGAAATCGGGAAAAAATATCCTTTTCAGTGATGTACCTTTTGACTCCATTTCCCATTAAAAAAAAACGAGAGCTGAGACGGAATTTAAAAAATGCCAGAAAATGCATTTTAATTACCAAAGGGCCCATGCACAATTTCAGGAAAAAACGGTCGAACAGAACCTGAAATATGCTGCTGGTTATATACTATGTAGCGCCCTTTTTTAGCGCGGAATGGCGAATGGCAGAAAACTGATTTGAAAAGCGGCGAAGGACAAGCGAACAAGGCGAACCAAGTGTTGTAATGCTAGTGAATGGAGTGAGTGTTCTGAATAGTTATTAATCGAATTACTAGTGTTGAAATAGTAGTGTATTGTTTTGGTAATGTTATAGTTTAGTGTAGTTCATTATTAGCGAATAAATTCTTACTTACATTATACCATTGCTTTGGTATATAGGCAAAACCACTTCTATGCCGTGCTGTCTGCACTAGACCTAAACTGCACTGATGAGCTATAATGATCAGCATTTTTCGAACACGTACACATAACGTTATTGTTAACATAGCTTTAACAAATCTTGTCTAAGATCGTTTTTAGGGTTTTCATTTTACTCTTATCCCGTATAAAGTAACTACTGTCGCGAAAAGGGAATTTCTACCTGATATCCAGAAAATTGATCATAGTGTAACGAAACCTGAAGGGACAGACCTTTTCATGGGTACTCAAAATAAGCAGCCCATGAATTCAAGATAAAGAAGTTCGAGCCTCGCCTCGGACGTTACGGCATGGCAAAATACCCCTGCTTCCATCGGTCACGTATTCCATGGTTCCACGATTCAGGACGCTTCCCGTATCAAATCGGTCCGAGAAAAAAGCCGTCTTTTATTACCGTAATAAGCATCCTCACCGGCAGAGGTCTAATTCAATTTCGAATTAAGCGGAAAAAACGCCCCTCACCCCCTGGCCCGGGGGGCCCAGCGGGCCGCCACATATCATTTTCTCACCTATTGTGCGCGACCTTTGTGATGTGGCGTGTCGTACACGGTGTATACAGGCCCCCCGAGGGGCCAGGTAGAACGCGACGTTGCCATGACGCCCAAGAAGCCGAAAAGACCCACAGAGCAATAAAAAGAAAAAATGTCAGTTCTTTTATGCGTTCCGCAAGACAAGATTAACTCAAATCAACTGAGGAAGGCCCAACGAGAAAGGGGCGAAACGTAGTGAATAACACTAAATAATTCGTCACATATTATTGGTACCTATTCCCACAAAAAATCCACAGACAACTAAACAGGAGTTCCAAACAAAATCGAATACAAATTTAAGAAAAGTACAGATTTTTGTTCTCAAAGATCTTAACTTTTTTCTAAAAATCTCGACTTGAAGGCCCTGTCACAATCATAAAATTTCTGAACCTCTTAACAATTCCATTAACATCCACCAATAGAAACGTATCTAGTTTGACACGGCGCGTGCTCATTGGCTTATTAAATATCAAATCTGTTAGTAATGTCATTTTATATCATAATTTGGTGCATTGTACATTTATCGCACATTTGACCGCAGGACATAGAAACTATCGCGGCCTTAGTACAATGGCTAATAAAAACCTAAAAAAAAACTACAAATTTTGGCGGAAAATAAAAAAAAACTTTACAACGTTCCCAATTATTCTTAATACTAGTCCTAAATGGTATTGCGTCTTAGTTGTACAGTTGTTGCAGTTGACTAACATGCATACCGTCAAAGAAAATTAAATCGTCGTATTATAATTATGGTACCTGATAAAACTATTAATTTGCCATTATATTTGAATTTTACATACATACTAAGTATACCATTAAGCGATGGCGTAGAGAATTTCTTAACTGCTCGTAAAAATAATAATGGTAAATGACACCTACTAATTGAAGGGTTTAATAATTATTAGTGTACGAAATTTTATGAAACAGAAGTTATTATTTTCCAAAATAAGCTTTTCTGGATTCAGCACCGTGAAAGTACTTTCTGGTTTTAGATCTAGGAAGTGTAACACCAAGGACCTTTTCACTCTGCATTTTCGAAAAAAAATATTTTGACAGTTGTGCGGTTCAACTGTCAAAGATTTTTACAAGATTCGAGGGTGAATGCTTTCAGCCTCCATAATTAAGATGATTTTGTTTTCGGAGAAACTGACAAAAAATTACTGATCTGGCGTTTCGATTACATCTGTAATCTTTCTAAAGGAAAAGAACCTCCAAAAACATTCAAAAGCATTCAAACAAAATTTTCAAATTCGAGTGTATTGCAAATAATGATGCGAATAATATAATTCATATTCATCCATGTACATCTTGACAAAAATTCAAGATATTAAGAAAAATAACAACATCAAAAAATATGGAATTTAAATACACTCAAAATTTGTATTTTAAGTTATTTCGTGCGTCACTGATAATATAAATGGTAGGTTTTATACTTTTTCGGCAATTCTACAAAAAACTGCATTTGTTTGGCATTTTTGAATTGATTTATCTAAGTTAATCCATTATCTTAATCATTAGTGCGATAAAGCCTGTCGGAAAATCAGATTTTTTTTGACGTGAATCCAGTAGAACATCTCTGGGACATACTCAAAAGAAATGTGGGATATCGTATACCTGCAAGTACAAGTTACCGACCCATCACCCTCCTGAGTGTCTGCTATAAGAGAAATTACTCTTTCGGAGGATAGGACCTATTATTGAAGACTCACTCCCGAAAGAACAATCAGGTTTTAGGAAGAACAGAAGTTGCTGTGACCAAGTCTTGACTCTAACAACATAGGCTGAAGTTGGTTTCCAGAAACGAATGAAAACTGGTGTAGCGTTCATAGACTTATCGGCGACCGATATTGTGTGGAAAAGTGGATTGATCCTCAAACTATTTAATCCCCTGAAATGTGGAAGGACAGTGAAGCTTATCGAAGGAATGCTGTCTCAACGTCTATTCAGAATGTTTTCTGGGAGATTTCAGGATTTTTAATAATATTCTTCCACAAGGATCGGTTCTGTCGCCTATTCTTTTCAGCCTTTACATAAATGACCTTCCAGTTACTCAATCGAGATAAATTGTGTATGCAGACAACATGACATTGGCTTTGCAAATTAAAGACTTTCCTGTACTTGAACAACACCTTTCAAGTGACATCGAGATTATAAATTACTATTTTAAAACCAGGCGCTTGTGCCCTAATCCATTGAAGACAGAAGTAACTTGCTTTCATCTCAACAATCATCAAAAGACAGAACAACTTCAAGTTATGTCAAATACATAATTTATCAAACATAGCTTCTCGCCAAAATACCTTGGAGTGACTCTACATAAGTCTCTAACGTACAAGAAACATCTATAAACCATCAGCAAAAAATTGCAGACTAGAAATAACATCCTGCATAAGCTTGCCGGTACAAGATGGGGTGCAAATGCAAGTGTACTCCATACTTCTGCAACTGCCTTGTTTTATAGCACTGATGTCCTGTCTGGGAAAATAGTGATCACACAGGAAACTAAATACTGCAATGCGACTAATCACTGGAACAATTAAGTCCACTCCATTACCTCGGCCTCCAATTCTTTCAAACATTGTTGCTCCGGAGATTCGCAGACAGTTTGCTACATATGAAGCTTGCCAAAAATATCAATCAGCTCCCAGTGAGTTTCTGATTTCTCGAGATCTGCAAGAGCTAGCTAACTTCCAGAAAACCTCTGCGGACAGAAAGTTTCCTTCGTGCTCCTTATACCATTGAAGATGGATGGTGTATACATGATATATTCAATCAACAGCTTATAGACGATCCTACATAAAAGGTGGCAGGAACTGACCTCCGAAGAAAGTCTTGGGTCGCTCTCAATCGCCTTCGCACTGGACATGGGATATGCAACTTTTTCCTTAATAAATGGGATCCATCTATCAAGCCTTCTTGTGAATGTGGAGACCCCCTCCAAACAGTTGAACATAGGGTCAGCAGATGCTCCCGTACAGCATGACCTGGTGGTTTTGCGTCTATTCATCGTGTTGATAAAGGTGTTGAAGATTCACTTAAGATAATCGAGATCTGATCGGAGTCTCGAAAATGCGGTTCTTACAGAGTGGGAAAACATTCCACAAAATGTCATCCGAAATTTAATCGAAACCATACCTAAATGTATGTATAAATGCTGTTTCGTTACTACTTGTTGATCACTTTTCTTTGAATAGGGCTATAATTTTATTACAATTAAATTCTAGTAACATCATTTTTCCGTGTAATGCTGTTCTAAATTCTTAAGTGATCTAATCTGTTAATTTCGTTTAGTTTACAAAATACAATTCTTGTGGGTATTTATTATATTGATGCGTTAATTTTGTTCAGGGGTGAATTCAAATATAAAAAAATACATGTTACCGAWCAGCTTACATAAAAAACAACGCCGGAATTTCAAAGTTCGGCGGTTATTGAACATCAGAAGTGGGATCGACTTGAAGAAGAGCAGGTGCGGCAACAGCGGCCTCGTATACGACTACCAGGACGGGTAATCAAGCAGGATCTTGGCGCCTTTCAACGGACCGCCCTGTTATTAGGTACCAGTCCGGTGTACGCCCCGTCCGAGAGGGCTTACGCACGCTTGGTCGAGCAAGCGGACGGGAAAACTGCCGGAATGCCTCCTTTATTATTCTCCGAGGGGCTTATTATTTCGTAGTTAACCGAGAAATTCTGGGAAGACCGGCCGGAACGCCCTGTGGACGAAATCGACAGATGACTAGCTGGGAATGACGTAAAATTGTTGAGAAGCTGGATTTGGTTGGCGGGACAGCTAAATGTTGACCAGATGCCTCGAAAAAAGATGTGGGGGTATAGTCGGTTCCATAATTGACGAAACATCACGTTTGGACGCTGTTTAATTTTTGCACACTAGACAGTATTTAGCCCAAACATTTATACAGGGGGTCGCTACCAAGTATGGAACCAGCAGGATATTTCAGGTTCTCTTCGACCGATTTTTCTAAAATTCTGCTTGGGCTATGGGTAATTAAAATTCATTTTCTGGAATTTTTTCAACTCCGTGTCAGCCCTGGTTTCCGAGATATGGGCATTTTTTAAGTGGGAAGGGGGGTCAAAAGGCACATCACTGAAAAGGATATTTTTTCCTGATTTCAAAAATGAATCACATTGCTTCTGAGTTGAGAAAAGTGTGATAACAAATTTGGGTCTTGCAAAAACTTCGGGATAAAAACAATTTTCGTTATCGCTAAGTAAGAACAAAAACTCCAGGTGTCTCCATTTTCCTCGCGACTGATGATAATTTTCATTCACTTTGTTATTTGCAATCGCAATGCCTCGGTTAACAAAACATGATCGCATCGAAATTTTGATGATGATGGTTATGGAGATAATAGGCCAAGTTATTCGAAAGTAGTTGCGCTCTACAATGCAATTCATGAAGAACGTGAACCAATTGTCAGATCAACAGTTATTAAAACATTGCAACGTTTTGAGGAAACCGGCGAAGTTAAAAATAGTTAAAAACCAGGACGTCCAAAGGTTGCTACGAGTGAAGAAAGTAGCTTGAATGTCCTTTTAGATGTGCAAGAGAATCCCAAGTGTTCCGTACAACAGCGTGCTCTCACTCACCATATTAGCAGAAGATCTGTTAAGAAAACTTTGAAAAAAGAGAAGTTTCATCAATACAAAATTCACTTATTACAAGAACTGAGCGAAGATGATTTCGATCGTAGGATAGAATTTTGCGAAACTGCTATGAACATGATAGATGAAGATCGAAACATTTTAAATTGGATTTTGTTTTCTGATGAAGAGACTTTTTGCCTCAATGGTAATGTGAATAGACATAATTGCAGATATTGGTCGGACACAAATCCACATTGGATGGAACAAGTCCACACACAACACCCTCAAAAAGTGAATGTCTAGTGTAGTATTATCGGTGAGCACATTATAGGGCCTTTTTTCATCGATGGTTCGAATGCGGTCAAGTATTAACAGCTCTTGCGCGAACACATTATACCAGAACTTATTCGCTCGTTCCGTAATCGTGAAAATGCTGAGCGTCCTTCTGAACAGATATGGTTTCAGCAAGATGGTACACCGGTCCATTTTGCAGTCAACGTTCGCGGATATTTGAATGCGATATTTCCAGGCAGCTGGATTGGTAGGCGCGGAGCGATAGAATACCCAGCTCGTTCTCCTGATCTGACGCCGCTTGATTTAATCCTGTGGAGGTATATGAAAAATCATATGCATGCTGATCGGCCACATAATGCAGAAGATTTAAAAGGACGAATCAGGGCAGAAATTCGGAAATTACCTCCAAATATGCTACAAAGAACATTAGAAAACTTTTACTCAAGGCTGCATTACTGCCAGGACGTAAATGGGGAACATTGTGGGCATCTTCCGTAATGTAAATCTGAAAAAATAGTGCATTTTTCACGGAATCATGATGTTCGTTCTTAGTCAGGCTCAATTATTGTACATACACTTTTCTCAACTCAGAAGCAATAAATGTACAAGTGTGATACATTTTTTAAATCTTGCCTCCAATATCTTGGAAACGAGAGCTGACACGGAGTTGAAAAAAATCAAGAAAATGCATTTCGACTACCCATAGGCCCATGCACAATTTCAGAAAACTCGGTCGAATAGAACCTGAAATATCATGCTGGCTCCATACTTCCTAGCGACCCTGTATATTTGGTACCATCTATCAATTTCGTTTTTTGATACCCATTTTATTTCAAATACCCAAACAATACGAATATTAAGTTTCGACATTTTATATTTTTTTTTACCAGTAGGTCTTGATACTTTTGAAATACGTCGTACTATTGCAGTTTCTACTATGTCTCGTAAGACTTTAAGAGAAACACCTTTTTCTCGATAATGTTCGTTCAGGTTTACAAACTACTTTACGAAACAAACGAAAGTGGTTGATTATCTGTAAACCACTCCGTTCGTTTGACATACCCCGCTATCAGCAATTACCAAGTTATTATTTTCCTACGGCGATAACCGCGTTACCAATCGCCTGTGKTATACTTAGATCACTCAGTTTTGCGCCAATTGTTGCCGCACTATAAAGATGAAAGGCGAGCCGCCACGCCGTTTCACAGAAAATACAATAAAAATTTATTGGCGCTGTACATTAAAAATTACGCAGTCCGAAATCGATATCGCTTCTTATCAGTCGACACTTTGTCGGCAGATAGCACCGCGATATATATTCCACGTTGCCACACCTGTCACGTAAATGATTTGTTAACGGACACGTGAGAATTGCGCCGCCATCTGGCGTTTGACGCATGCAACGACAGATGGATACGTCAAATGTCAATCGTCACGTGATAATAATGATGCTTTGGTTTCTATTTGTAGTTATTCGTGTTACGATTTCATAATAATGTCGGTTCTACAAAATTATTAGTTTTTTTTAGCCAAATGCAAACGTAATTTAATGTTACTTACAAGAAGGATAACTATAACGCCGCTTAAAAAACTTTTTGGTGGCTGTGATCGAACGTCAAAAATAATTTGTATTTTGTTATTATTTATTAACTGTCACTGTGTTGTAACAATTGTGTTAAAAATGCCTCGTATGAGGTATCTGAGTAACACAGCTATAAAGCTAAAATCTTGTCTTTTTGGAATGAAGGCTTTAGTCGCGGAAAAATTGCTCAAAGAATTAACCGGTCTCGTAAKATGGTCACCAATTATTTGCGAAACCATTAACAGTATTGCACAAACAAGAATGGTGGCCTTAAGAAAAAAATTTCGCCCAGAGCTGCAAGAAAAATTATTGCTACAGCGAATAACACTTTAAAAAGTCTAAAAAGAATTGCCCAAGAGGGCGGGCTTGATGTTTCAAAATGGACTATAGGAAGGATTCTCAAAAAAAGTGAATACATTGTACGCCGAAAACTAAGAAAATGTCCGAGACTTCTTCCTCACCATAAAACAACCTGTTTGGAATTTGCTCGTGAGAATATGAATCGAAATTGGGAAATGTAAACCAAAACATTACAATTAAATATCGAATTAAACCACATTATTTTTTTAATTTCTTTTCTGGCAAAAAAATAATCTTGATGGTCCAGATGGTTTCAATTGTTATTGGAGAGTTTTGAGGGCAGAATCTGAGTATCTTTCAAAATGAAACTTTGGAGGTGGTACGTTAACGGTACGGGGTGCGTTTTAACATTGGCTTGTTCTTGGGACAAATTTAATGCCCTTTTTAAATAAAATTACGAACGAGATTTCATTTTACAACAAGAGAATGCGAAGATTCATGTCAATAGAGAGTCGATGGCTTAGTTCGCCAACCAAAATGTCGAATTGTTAGAGTGGCCCTCTTGTTCACCTGACATGAACCCAATTGAAAACCTTTGGGCGAGTATATGCAGACAACCACGAAAGAAAATTGATTCGTTTTTGTCTTATTAGCAAAAGGATTTTTGCCGAAAAAAATCGGAATATTAAATATGTATGGTAGAAGCATCTGATAATGACTACCTACTAGTAAAGGGAATAATTTCAAGACTGTTTTTGTTGTGCTAATAAGTTACTAAATAATTATTCTATTATTGGTGCTTTTCGACTGCAAGAGCTATTATCTGTGATTGTGGATGATATATAAAAAATATATATAAAATGATAAAATCTGAAAGCATTTTCACTATTAAAACGAAAGAAAATGCTTCGATGATATTCCAACGTTATGATGTCATCCTAAATTAATGATTTTATTGATGTTCTCACTACTACTACATCAGGAGTCAAATTTTTAAGAATTACGTATTTACAATGATCGATTTTTTTAATATTTTTTACGAATAATGTTTTCTTGGATTTATGAAATTGTTTTACTTTGTTGTTACTTTACAGTACATATTACGGTGATAATTGTATTAATTTTGAAGAAACCAAAACAATCATTTTTGAATAGATCTTCCATATTAAAAAAAAACTAATAATGGCAGATTTCCATTAACGTAGTTTCATAAGTAACTGCAATGATATAAAATAATAAAACAAAAACTAATTGATTTTATCAAAATTTGGTGCTCTTTAACCGACTTAGTATCTTTTAGTAGATACATAGGTGAGACACCGTGTAGAAACAAGAAAGACTGCAATCAGTAAGCTGTCAACAGGTCGTTTTAGGGTCTCAAAGCAACGTTTTGGTCGACAATAAACTTTTACAGGAAGAGTCAGTCATACAATCCTGTTTCGCTTATCAGTTAGCGCTTTGTCGGCAGATATAGTGGCGGTATTTTTTGTGTTCGACGTTGCCACACCTGTACAGCAATAAAAATGGAGTTCAATAAAATTTATACCCCGACCCACCGGCGGTTATACGACGGGTACGTTTATACCTGCCGTAAAGGACCTAAGTGGACGGCACCGAAAAGTGAAAATTACATAACGCCTAAATGCAAGGAATACTGAGCGTTAGCAATAAATTAACATGTTCGCGCCAAGAGGAAAATCGGCTTTGTTTCATTTACACTTCAGATGGGTTACAAATCGAGAAATCTTTAGCAGTTATCCCGAAAGTGGCGCTAACATCTACCAAAGAAACATTCTGTTTCTCCCAATGAGTAATGGTACAGCAAAAAGTATGCTAATACCCCTCTTACTACAGTAATAAATTAGATCAGTTAATCACTAAATCTCAAAGATGCTAATTACCTAAGGAGAACTCAAAACAACACTAAAGTTGTTCGGATTAATCCCTCATTTTTGTGCAAAAAGATGTTTTGTCTAATTCTGAATTCATTAGATATTAGTTTGCATATAGCTATATCATATATATTTCATGTTAATAAGGGACCCCGGAACTTCTGGAGCCCCCCAGGGATTGAATCTGAGCCCTCTTCTGTTTCATATGTACATACATAAATGATCTTCCTAGCTCACTTAAAAGTCTAAACCTCATATTTGCGGATGACCTTAACTATTCAATATTATAACTTCTCCAAATGACTTTCACTCCAAAATGATCATAATTAGCTGAATAAGTATACTAATCGTTTAAATCTCAATTTTTCTAAATGTTTTGTTCTCTATTTCTCCAGAAAACAGAATGTTAACGATATTGTTTTGAATAGGGTGGATGAGTTCAGAGATGGTATAAAAAGAAATAAAACGGTTCTTTTAAAAGATATTGTAAGCAGACGCTTTGACAATATTCCGTATTCCAATATCTTGCTCTAAAGTATCACAATACCACTGTTACATTCGACAAAAATTTAGGGGCAAGTCAAATGATCGCCGGAAAATTATTCTTAATAAGACATTTTTACGTTAATAGCTGTGACAGAATTATATCGTAACCACTGTCGTTGTTTCAATATCAATCAATAAAAATTTAAAATAGATGTCTTTAACATGAAATTGATACAAAGTTAATCTAATTTATGCAGAAAAATAGCCCTTTCAGTGTTTGTTAAATTTGAAGTTACAAAACTTTAAAGTAGAGCCCAGTTGCATATGAACTAGCCCAAGCGTAAATCAAATACAAAATGGTACTATGAACACAAATTAATGAAGCGAACTGAGAAATTTTGATGAATTTTATAGGATATTTGGCAATATCAACAATAACTTAACAACAATAGTATAAATAACAAAAATACATAATTTAAAAACGTAAGCACATAAAAGAAATTAAATTTGGGCCCAGTATTTATCTTTTGGTGCATTCTCCCTTTCACTTTCAAAATGCCTTAATTATACAGTATTCTGGAGTAAAACTATTCCAAATAATTTAAGCTGTTAGCTGTGTGAACTGGGGTAGTTCGCAGTTTTTTTTTTCATTTTATGCTAGAGCATCTCAATTGAAGACAAATCTGGACTGCTTGATGGCCATTTTATCACAGAACTGTGATTTTCCTTATGTCATGTTGTAACAGCTTTTGCTGTGTGACAGGAGGCGCCGTCTTGTTAAAAACAATACTGTCCTTTTGGCAACTGCAATGGCAATAATTCTTCATCTTAAAATTCACGATGAGGCTATTATAGTTATGCTCCCCAGTTTATATGACCTAGAATCTTAGAATCAAAAAACGTGAAAAATACAGGCTGTTTCATTTAAAATAAAGAAGTTACCGGCTACTTCCGCCTTAACCGGAAGTTGTAGCAGTTTTGAATACCCTGTATGGTGACGGTAATAACTACTTATTAGTAGATGGAACATAACATTTTTGGAAAGAAACAGGAGAAACCAAAGCTTTGTTTCTGCAAACAGGTAAATCTTATGTATTTATGCATCGAAAGTTAATCATTTGAGCTTTTGAAGGTTAAAAAAACAAAACAATGGAGAAGTTTACAAGAAATCCAAGAATATTAAGTTTTAGCTATTTTGTTCATATCCTCTTCATCTTGGCCCCCCCTCCCGCGCGCGCGATGTTACTAAGAGGTCCTCTAATGTGCAATGGGCATCTCATAATGTAGGAAGTGCATTAATTTAGTGCTCGACTATACTCACTAAAAACTAAAACGAATGCAACAAGTTGTAGTTACTTCAAGTTTGACATTTCGAAAAAACATGACCAAAATTTCCCCTTCATCGCTTATTCAAAATGCTCTCGAAGCGCGGCAGTTTGATTGTTAACGCTACAACGCATACACAATTTGTTTACGTTAAAAAATCACCAACCTTAACGACAGCTACGCTTTGGTTACCGTGTCCTAGGATGTTGGGCATCACAGTCGCGTTGTACTGCAGGTCCTTACACATGGGGGCGACGATGGCCTCGCAGCGCTTCCCCGAAACGGGGGCGAGCACCATCCCCAAAATCAAAAACGGCACAAGCATCGTAATAGGTCACGCGGTACTTTTTTGGCACTTTCGACGATATCGCAGATCCACGTCTGCCATACCGCCCCCTAATAAACTTAATGAAACTTGATCGCGCTTGACGCTGTAGGTCGAACAGCGCAGAAGGCCGTGGAACAAATGAATGCCGGCCCCGCAAAACAACCGCTTCAAAGATAAAACTCCGTGAAGTGCTGCGATGGTCGTGCCGAAAAGGCGCCTACCACACCGATAAAGGCGTGGAGATAACAAATTATGGATTGACGGCTACAAATTTTCAATTAAAAATCCCAAAATTAAGAGAAAATTATGTACTACCTTGAATCACAATGAGGTAAGTAATGTGGGCATCACCATACCATCTATTGATAATTAACGGCGTTATCCACCCGTCTCTGTGGGGGAACCTGTAGACTACATGGCACGGACGCAATTTTATTATTACAACTACTATAAGTTAAATAAGAGGGACAAGATAATCATTTACGATGTTTCTATACTGGTCTACTAGCCCAATACAACCATCAGTTAATAAAAAAATAAAGTATGAATACGGTTTCAATGACTGACTTGCTGGGGTTGCGTTTCTTTTCAGCCAATCACACGAGCAATCACATTGAACCTGTTGCTCGCTTGGCAACAATGTATGTCCTTGCCAAGTTTATTTACGTAAATAAAACCTAAACGCTGATCTGGCGCCGTTCTGTTTTAAGTCAAAATAGTACCAGGATTCCCACAGGCTGATTCGAGCAACTTATCGCATATTGATCACGATATTAAACAACAAATAGCATAATAGCATAGTCTACGAGTAAAGTACAAAACCAAATACGTGCGCTTTCGTCAGTCGCTGTCATGCTGTCATTTGTCATGCCAAACGTTCGACTATTGGCTACGTCATGATGACGTAAGTTATAGACGCGTTTTAAAGTAGGCTTTGTCTCCCGCCAATTTTCAATTATCTTTTTAGGGTCTTAAAACTCCACTTACAAATAAAGTATTTTGGAATTAGCATTATCATACCTATAGCAGGACAAACGTATTAAAAAAAGTCTCATACATGTGTGTATCGTGTCCTTTACGATATTCAAACGAATGATATTAATATAGACAGCGTCATACGTTGAACGATAATTAAATAAAATGATTAACGATCAGTATTACTCTTTTAGTAAAAATTGTGCATCCAAAAACTGGAGAAAACACAAAAAGAATTAAAGTCGAATCTATACTGTTTACGTTCAAAATTATTAGTCTTTCCACGCCTTAGTCGACATGGTACGGCTATGAGCGGATCAAACTCAGGAGGAATGTAACCGTAAGATCAAAGCAAGCCGACTTTACAGCGCGTCTACTGACGTATCGACAGTTCGACTACAGTAAGATTGATTCGCGGCCTGCACAACTTGTTTGAAACATTATAAAAGAAAGAGTTTCTTACCAAAATGTTCTTGAAACTTTTTTAGCACCAAATTGTCCTTTTCACAAATTAATATTGTGCGTGTGTGTTTCCGATATATAAGAGTATTATACCCTTTTTTTCTCAGTTAGTTGCTCTGCCACTGCAATAAGAATCAAATTTTAACACATACAAAAAAAGAACTTGTAGTGTTTTAAAACTTACCTTGCAAGAAAATCCTTATTCAAAGGCAAGGTAGGATTAATAAAGTCCATCATATTATTACCTCCACTTGTAATGTAAGTACAAACAGTTCACCAGGTTTTACACGCAACTATAAACTCAGGTTCACCAGTATTAACTACAGAATTAGTAACAAGTTTGGTTCTACACAATGTTATGCATTTATTTTTCTGCATTGGCTTTCAACTTTAAGACGACGTTGGATCACACACGTMTAGGCTGAAGAAGGAAAAGCMTCAGTTTTCAGTAATTACATTCACTTTACAGAATATTCACCCTGTCCTCCCTACTCGTTGTACATAACACCATTACAGTCACAAATAACACAATGCAAGTGAAGACAATCCTGCCATTCCGACAGACGCTCACCGAAATTTTTCTGAAGATGAAACAGTGCAAACTTAGGCGTACGAAAATTCCACCAACAAGAAACCTACAGAAATAAAAATTTGACTAGGAAAGATGAGCGTGTTCTTTAACTTCGGGAATGATCGAATTGTACACACACCCATGAACTTGTTTGTATTTGATACATCTTAAATCTGCTATTGCAGTAGTGTTATCACAGCTAATTTTATAATAAGAAACACTGAATGGACTAAAAATGGATTAAAAACAATTATAGTGTATACGTAGACTGTAGATTACACTAGTTAATGCACAGTACCATTTCGCTCAATCAACAAAATCAGATCGATAACGTGATCGTTAGCTTTAGTTGTTTAACCAGTTGCTTTTTTGTGGATTCAAACCCAAGTGCTTCAGCAAAATCGTCCCGGTTTGATCCATATACTATAGAGTTGAATTGCTGGGAGAGATATCTCTAACAGACAAATTCGATCTTGATCTTGAGTGCTTGTCGTTGGAGTCGTCATTTTCTATCGAAAATAACACGCAAGGTGTGACTCTTTTCGCACTTATTTTGCTGTAAATAAAATTTAAAAAAACACGAATATCTTCATGGTCCTTCGAGCCGGATACACATCCCAAATAAGAAACTGCCTGCATTTCCAATATTCAGAAGGATGGCCAAACAGGGAGAAAGCCTACGCATTTCCAATAGTCAGAAGAAGGCACAAGTACTCAACTTTTGGCTTGTCTCGAAAACTTTGTCTTATAGCTTGAACACTGTCTGCATTTCTTGAAATTTTCTTATCTTTCTGACAAGATTTGTTCTTTGGATTAGACACGTAAACTTGTTTTCAAATTTCTTCCCAACACTACAAATACAAATTGTTATGTGGACCATAGCGTCAAGTAGCTTTATGGAGGATTATATTTTGTATTTTTGTAATAACGTAACTTATGTGACTGTGACATAACAAATGGTTTTGACAGGTACTGTTGTTTATGTCACTTTATAAACCCATAAGCACTAACTGGATCACTCAGTAGTAGTGGAGTAATTGACATCTTACACTTCACCGATAAAGTCAGTAATATAGTATAATAAATCGTATTTCAAAATGACCAAAGTAACCTTAAATTGAAATAATAATACGGTTATACTAATAACATTGAATCTAGTGATAGTTTTGTGACCAAATTTAAAGCCCGTTTTACATTAACGACTTTCTGTGATGCTCCAGTTTTAGAAACACTCTCCGCGTGACGTAATCCGACATGCGTAATATGATATCGATTTTATGGTATTACGCGTTTGACGCATGTCATTTGAAACGTCACTTGTATGTCGAGACGCCATTATTGCATAGTACATGAATGTATAACGTAATTTTAATACGTGTAGCATCGCACAGCGATTGAAGAGGTATGGAGAAATGTTTAGTATGGACGTCCTTGTAGCTTCAATTTTCTATTTTTAGGTGTACATAAAACGTTCCGTGTTGGCAGAACCGTGCCGAATTTCCCGGTATCAATTCCCGAGCTAGCACATGGCCATGTTTGTTTTTCCATACACACGCCGCTTTGAGTTGTGTAAAAGATTATTTTTTTACGATTCCGACATTTTCCGTAACCAATATTTGAGGCAATAAAACGTGTAAGGCTATTAGATTTTGTTTATCTTTTGTGTAAACAGCAATAAAACCTCGAGCAGTCGTTGTGCGTTGATCCTTTTTGATAGTCGTAAAACGTCGAAATTTCGTCGTCGCCTTCCCGGGACGACCATAAAACTTGAAACTCAACAATTAAACACGCGGGGGATATGTACAGTAGACGCATGTAGAGGAATGTTTAAGATAGTGTGAGATATGATACGAATGTCTTTGTTAAACAACTCATTCCTGCAGTGTTTTAAAATACATGAAATCGAAGTCTAAAAAAAAATCCACGTATCCCGAAATAAAAGCCCAAGTCACTTCAGACAAACGAAGCGAATTAAAAGAAAACCGATCTCCCACAAGCGACGATCCGAAATTAGACACAGACCGCCGCCAAACAAAAGGGGCCCGCGTTTAATCCATTAGGGCGCCGTAATAAAAATATCACATCGCCTGGGAGTGGACCCATCAATACATCTGCAAATCATCGTCGAATAGAAAATTACGTGGCACCTCCAGGCCACAAAGGATGATTTTTGGCCACGACTGTAGCCTCATGCACGGCGTATTACGATATTTCATGTTTTTTTCGCTTCGTTTGATGCAGCAGATTATTAGTCTACGGAAAGACAAGGATGGATCGACGGTAAAAAGAAACGCCGGTATTCAGAAGGGTAATTACGGACTATTAAAGTTTTACACATCTCATGGAGCCGACAGCGCGTTTACATGTTGTCCGTCGAACGACTGAAAACCGGTATGTTGTGTTCGCATTGGGGTTTCGGACGACTGAAGTAAGAAATGATTCAAAGATCTTTTAGATACAGGGTCGTTACAAAGTATGGAACCAGCAGGATATTTTAGGTTCTGTTCGACCGATTTTTCTGAAATTTTACAATGTACATGGGTAATTAAATGCACGTTTTTGGAATTTTTTCAACTCCGTGTCAGTTCTCGTTTCCGAGATATTTTTTAAATGGGAAGGGGGGTCATCATTGAAAAGGATATTTTTTCCTGATTTCAAAAATGTATCACACTTGTACAATTTATTGCTCTCCAGGTGTCTCCATTTTCCTCGTGGCTGGTGATAATTTTTATTCACTTTGTTATTTGCAATCGCAATGCCTCAGTTAACTGAACATGATCGCAMCGAAATTTTGATGATGATTGGTTATGGAGATAGAAGGCGAAGTTATTTGGAAGTAGTTGCATTCTACAATGCAATTCATGCAGATCGTGAACCAATTGGGTATTTGCGGTGTATTTATATTTTATTAATTTGCATATTAATAGGTAGCATCTAATCCACAAAACAGCTGTGACAGCTTATAAATTCGAAAAAATGGATGGTAAGGTGTATTTTTAATATTAAAAATGTGAATATTTAAAGGAACCGCCAAAACGCGAACATATTGGCCGTGACATCAGGTGTCTTGTAAATGGCCGCCTGTTTACATCTGGGGTCAGCGCCCCACGCGTCAGCCTCAGCCCGTCAATTTATCAGTTTGTTGTTTGCGTTCATTTTGTGACAAGCGAATTAAAATATGCCAAGAAAAAGTGAAATACTTATGAGTTATAACTTCTGAAGGCATGTTCATTGTTATGGAATTTGTCTACAGCGACGAGCGGTTCAACGCGGCGGAGATGAGGAACGTAAAAGCAACAGCACAAGTGAACTCTTTATCAAATTAACGTAGCATTGATAATTTGATCACAGTGGGTTGTTGGAAACATACTATTTGTAAACATAAAAATGTAAGAATCAAAAATGTACCCTAAACTTGACATTTATTTTAGGGGTCAGAATAAATATAAATTGCCATTTATTTTCGGGGCTCTTGCGGCTCGTTTTCGGTCTGGCTAACAGTCGAATATATGGGGAACAACGTCGTTCTTTATTATAACATTTACCTCTGTCAACTTAAAACGCATATAATTTATCATATCCTCTTCAAGCTATAACAAAATGGAACTTAAGAGTAAACACTTATAACCCCAAAAAGAATAATAAAACTTACAGTAAGAATTAAGATGATCTTCACAACAGAAAACTAAATTTTGCGATTTCGGCATATCACGTCTAGGGGCCTTAAACAACTTTTTCATACGTTGATAATCTCGAGGAACGGTTACAAAAATTTTGTTTGCTGTACTGACTGAAGTACTTTTATAACCATGTACAAAACAACACTTGTTTTGTTTTCCATACATAATAGATGCTTGTAAAACTACACAAATCACTTTTTGGTGCGACCTTTTACACCGTGCTTTCAATTATCAACCACACAAAAGCTTTTCCAATACAAGACTGATACTACAACATTAAACAGCACGCTCCTCGGTAATGTTTACATGACACTTGACGTCACGAATTGAATAACCTTGGATAGAAGCGTTTTGGCGGTGACTCCTAAGATTCGAATTTCAGACCTGAAATTGTCTAACTAGAAATATTTTTTTTTGTTGGCGTACGATATATATGCACTTCAAGATTCATTTTACGTAATTTTCAAAAAAAGTGATAATACCCAATTGCCAGAGCGGTTATTTTCAAAATTGACTATTCATCTCTTTTCTATGCCTTGCCGTCACAAACTAGTCACTGTATGTCGTCGATAAAGAACTTCCTTAATTTACTTAATTTAAAAAATACAAAGCTCTAAAGCCTAGCAAACTCTTCCGATATAACACCATGTAATTTATTTTGATGGGTTTATTTCAAATGGCACTAAGATCGATAAACTTTACGTTGTAGATAAAATTGACTGGAAAAGGCGAAAAACAACGGGCGTTTTACAAAAAACTATTAACGATGCAACCCGCGTTGTTAGGCAGCCTGGCACAATCCGTTCTTGTAAAACGGGTAGCCTGAAATCCAGGTTGTAGGCGTACTATACTCGAAATAAAATGTTACGGTTGAACTGTCGAGCAAATTATTGGTAGCCTAGTAATAACGTTTTGCATGTGTTAAGTAAATCCTAAAGAAAACAAACTATTACCTAACATTCACGGTTGCGTTTCTCCACGCACACAAGCACAAGAACAACTCATTGCCGGTAATCGAAGCATTTTTTTTAATTCAGGAAATATGAATAGCAGGTTTTGCCGCAGCGTCATTGCGAAGGCAATTATTTGAATAAGTATCGATAAAAAGATGTAAGAGATTGTTCACTGAACTGTATGGATCCCTGCTTAATGAATTGCGGCGGTGTAAAGTCGAGCGAACCACGCGGGAAAAGTTACTACGAGTACTAGAATACTTGTGCTGTTTCGGTTAAACTTAACTGATTTAATAGTAAATTCACTTGAGAAAAATAAAAAGTATTATTACTCAAACTGCAAATGAATCTCGTTCCTAATTCTTAAAGGATTTCATATTTAATACCAATCGACAAATTAATGTTGAAGTCATAATAGTGATATATCCAATTATAGAGTTTTATAAGTATCCTTTCTTACATTCCCAAGTTATTTGTCTCCTTAATAATATATGATAATTAAGAAACAACGTACGGTTTCTTTCGAGCAAGATCAACTTCTACTAATTTGTTTTTATTCTACAATTTGAGTATATATAGATCGATTAATTAATAAATTGGATGCAATAGATATATGAGATCCTCTGGTGTCTTGAATAAGTTATGCTTCATCCGGTTGAACCCCAAGGGTCTAATTTGGGGTCAATACTGTTTTCTCTGTATATAAATGAGGTATCTACGGGGGTCATGTCAAAATTCCTGCACACAAAAACACAGCTCGCAAATGAAGCGTATATTTTTTAAAAGTGCAATGAATCTGTTCAATATAATCCCCTTCCATATCCAAAACACGTTGCTATCGCTTCGACAGTAATGTAATGTCGTTAAATACGCCATTTTTGTCAAGATGTTTCAGCAGTTGAAACGCATATGCTGTTGCAGGACTTTTATCCTGCCAAGTCAATAAATCGGACTTCACGAAATTCTCCTTTTCACTGGAGGAACAGAACGAAATCTGGAGGACTCATGTCAGGGCTGCATAGGGAATGTGGGAGAATTTCATAGCAGTTCATCTCGCAAACTCCTTTGACTGATAGTGCTTTAAGCGATCAAGCGTTTATCGTGCAAGACGATTACGCCGCTGTCTTTATATCTCGTCTACAGTTTTGGAATCATGCATTTAAATTTTCTACAAAGAAGACAAATACATCTGTCTTTTGGTACTTGTCTATTCCTTGTTTGTCCATGCGGTCTTCTTCCATTATTGCAGTCGCAATAGCAGCAAAAAGTGTTGTCGGTAGCAGTATGAGGACTCTAACTTTTGAGGTCGTCTTTAACACTAGTCCAACGCTATGGAACGCTAACTCTATCAAGTTACTGCTGAATTATCCTCACACGACTCCTGACAAGCTTCTCGTAACGCACCGTGAATTTCGGCAACCGTTTTTTCGCGCAATGTTTGAATTTTAATATACTCATTAATCCGCTACAGTGACGCGTTCCGTTGCATCAAATTACGCCAATTTGAGAATTTTTTACACATAAACTGAGTGAGCTACCCGCACTCTATTTACAGCTAAGTGATGTCACAATGATAGACTTTTATAATTTGACAGCACTTGTTTTTTCATCATTTCATTTTTCAAAATACTCTCCTCGACAATCTATACATTTCTGCATGCGTTTGAACCATTCATCAAGGCATTTTTCCAGCCTTCTGGAGTTGGGTTATTTACCTCAGTTTTAAACGCGTCGACAGCTTCTTCTGCTATTGTAAAACAGAAACCACGCAAATAGACTCTTCTACTTTATACCACTTTTCAGAGGAACCGTTGCAGCTAGAGACCAACTGACACCGGTCCCAAATGCAGCAGGTCCACATTAGTAAATGCACATAAAATTAGCGTAATCGGAGACCATCAAGTTTCAAAGTGAAAAAACAACAAAGGGGTTAGCCTTTGATCTTTTTCAATTGTCTGTGGAAGTTATTTTTCGCTCAAAATCGGCATACTGATGTATTTTGAGCTCCAGATTCCAAAAATGCAGTCAGAAATGAGCTAGGACGTCCGGAAATTAATTTATCGCAAATAGACCCTTCTACTCTAGGCCACTTTTCAGAGGAACCGTTGCAGCTAGAGACCAACTGACACCAGTGCCAAATGCAACAGGTCCACATTATTAAATGAACATAAAATTTGCGTAATCGGAGACCATCAAGTTTCAAGGTGAAAAAACAACAAAGGGGTTAGCCTTTGCTCTTTTTCAATTTTCTGTGGAAGTTATTGTTGCGCTCAAAATCGGCACAATGATGTATTTTGAGCTCCAGATTCCAAAAATGCAGTCAGAAATGAACTAGGACGTCCGGAAATTAATGTTTCGCAAATAGACCCTTCTACTCTAGGCCACTTTTCAGAGGAACCGTTGCAGCTAGAGACCAACTGACACCAGTCCCAAATGCAGCAGGTCCACATTAGTAAATGAACATAAAATTAGCGTAATCGGAGACCATCAAGTTTCAAGTTGAAAAAACAACACAGGGGTTGTGTTAGCCTTTGCTCTTTTTCAATTTTCTGTGGAAATTATTTTTCGCTCAAAATCGGCACAGTGATGTATTTTGAGCTCCAGATTCCAAAAATGCAGTCAGAAATGAACTAGGACGTCCGGAAATTAATTTTTCGCAAATAGACCCTTCTACTCTAGACCACTTTTCAGAGGAAAAAATATATGGTAATAGATTAACTATTTAACTTTTAAAATAGAGGACGGGGCAAGTATTTCATTAACAACGACTATAGGGATTACATGTGTCAGTACTTTTCATCCGTATTTGTTGACTCGCTTGACTTGCTTATCGCAAGAGTTCATCTCTATTGGCTACAAATAATTATGTAGTATGTGCTTCCTCAATAACTGCGGACTATATTAGGAAAAAAGTACAAGTTCTTTCAAAACAGGGAATAGGCCCTGAAATGATATCGGTCATTTTCATAAAGGAATGCATAGATGATCTGTTGACTCCTCTTCAGATAATTTTCAATAAATCATTAAAAGAAGGTGTCTTCCCTAGAATTTGGAAAACTGCTGTGGGTTCGCCAATCTTTCAATCAGGCAAAAGCGGTTTTGTTGCTAGTTAGGGGCCTGTGTTAAGGCTGTGCAGTTTTGCTAAAATTTTTGAATCAATTATGTACGATCATGTCTTCTTCTTTCTGATTTGTCCTTCTTAGCACGGTTTCATGAGTGGACGCTCAGTGGTTTCTAACTTGTTCGTGTACACAGAATTTCTATTGCAACAAATGGACAGTCAACAACAGGTTGATAGCATCAACAATTCTTCAGATTTTATTGATATTATAAAAGGTTTAAGTATCTCAGAAGGTGATATTTTGGTTAGTTTTGACGTGGTTTCTTTATTTACGAAAGTACCCCTCCCTGAAACGATAGATATCATCAAATCCAAGCTTAATAGCGATCCCCTGGGTGACACGATAGCCAGATTATCCGAATATTATTTAAAATCTACTTATTTCTTATGAAACGATAATTTTTATGAACAAAAATCAGGTTGTGCAATGGGTTCACCTCTAGGTCCTGTAGTAGCCAATTTGTTTATGGAAAATTTTGAACATATAGCGATAAACAGTTTTCAGTTTAAACCAAAATGTTGGTATAGGTACGTAGATGACACTTTTGTTATTTGACCCCATGGTATAGAAGAGTTGGGTAGGTTTCTAAATCATTTGAACAGTCAAAATCCCGACATAAAATTTACTATGGAATTAGAAAGCAATGGTAGTTTACCTTCATTGGATGCCAAAATTTACAGAACACTGGAACTGGACAGTTAGGACA
Source organism: Rhyzopertha dominica (assembly GCA_025024175.1). NCBI lineage: Eukaryota > Metazoa > Arthropoda > Insecta > Coleoptera > Bostrichidae > Rhyzopertha > Rhyzopertha dominica. The sequence continues at coordinate 27,639,550 of QCXZ01000053.1, forward strand.
CAAGGTTGACAGAAAACCAACACACACAGACAGATATTTACATGCCACATCTTACCACCCTCCTTCTCAAAAGAATAGTCTTATAAGGACGTTATTTGTTAGAGCACAAAGGATATCAGACGAAAGTTCTGTACAAAAAGAAATATATCATCTTAAATCAGCGCTAGTGAGAAATGGTTATAGCAGTAAGAATATTTGGTCAGTTTTTAATAAAAGTGCTAATCCAAATCAAGTAAATTCTCAGCCAGGACAAAGTAAATTGAAGTTGAGTTTGCCTTATGTACAAGGCCTTTCGTAAAAATTAAACACGATATTTTAGTTGTTGATAGTACATATAATAATTTAGATAAAATTTTAAGGTCTACTAAAGATAAAGTACATTTAGAGAGTGAAGGTGTTTACAAAATTACTTGTTCTTGCGGCAAGTGTTACATAGGTCAAACTAAAGGAAAAGTAGGTACGCGTTTGAAAGAACACAAACGTGCTACTAGGTTGCAACAGATAGATAAATCTTCCGTAGCTGAACACTCATATTTGACTAAACACATGATTGATTTTGATAAAACAAAAATTTTACACAAAGAAAAATATTATCACAAACGTCTAATAAAAGAAGCTATAGAAATTTGTAGGAATATTAATAATTCTAATAGGAATTGTGGAAATTATGAGTTAGGCGACATTTGAAAGGCTATTTTGTAGTTATCTTTTATCAAGTAGTTCGTGTATATCTAGTAGGTAGGTAGTTCTTTTTTCATCGTTAGGTTTTTTTTTAACAGGTTGGCACGTTGTTTCTATGACGTCTCGCATCCTTGGTGATTTGTTTATTTACTTTCAAAATTTTGTTTGAACTTGTCAGGCAAATTTTGAAGTTCTTCGTCTTTGACAAATATTACAGGTGTAATCGAAACGTCAGACTATTAATTTTTTGTCAGTGTTTTCAAGAGACAGAGATTTATCCGACAAAATATTATCTTAAGTAGAAATAAAATCAGGTGTTCCTCAAGGATCACATCTAGGTCCATTTTTGTTTAATATCTATGTAAATGATATTTTCAATTGTTTCAAACATTCAAATTTTTTAATGTATGCCGATGATTTAAAAATCTGTCGTTATGCTTCTTCTGTAGACAACTGCAAACTTCTCCAGGAGGATATTAAAAGGCTGCAGTCCTACTGCCAGCCTTTTCTTTAACATTGATCAATTTTGCACGATATGATTATAGTATAAATAGTAGCTTGTTGAATAGGGTAAATTGAATTAGAGACTTGGGTGTTATATTTGATTCAAAGATGCTATTTAGTGAACATATTTCCTATATTATAAGGAAGGCAAATAATAGTCTAAGATTTATTTTTAGAGTTTGCTCTGAATTTAGGAATATCAATAGTATTTTGAACTATGCTTCGGTTATTTGGAATCCCCAATATATCAGAACAAATTCCTTAGATCTGGATCTCCAGAGTACTGATTTCGTTCGTGAACTCTTTCGCATGCTGCCTCAGGAGCAGCGACGAAGTTTTGCAGATCCCCGTTATGTGCACAGCATTTGTAATGGTGCAGTGGACTCGACAGTTATTTTGAGTATGCTGAATATTTCGGTGCCTTCTGTGTAGGTCTCATAATTTGTTTTATGTACTAGTACATTTCACTAATGCATATGCAAACTCCCCACTTCTTAGAAGTATGATGTCCTACAATTCATTAAGCAGGCTAACTAATCCATCACTTGAAGTTGATGTATTTAGTGATTCTGTATACTCATTTCGGAGAAATTTTTTTATAAAGTGCTTCACCAATAAATTCTTTCTTTCTCCTTTCGTATCTCGATAGTTTACTTCTTATATAATGTTATAATCATAAATTAGATGTTAATTTGGAATAAGATATTAATTTTACATTTTAATAGTTTCTGTTTTGCTGTGTGGTTTATTCTATACTATGTTAATTTCATTATTGAATAAGTTGTAAGCACTGTTTTAGGTTCGTCCTGTTTGTGCTTCTGTATATATATATAAATAAAATATCACAGCCTGCTAGTTCGGCTCAACAGAAGATCAGCCCTAGTATACTATTTGATATTGTTGGAAATACTAAGAATACTATATTATCTTTGTATATAAATCAGTCACGTTAATAAACAATTATGTGATGATATTAACTAAATGTGTTAAAAACCTATACGCATCACATTCTAGAAACCCAAATGGAAGTTGCCAAACACACACGCACGTGGGAATACGACTCTTAAAGCCCCCAAAGATAATTATGCGAAACCGCAGCGCCGCGATTTCGCAAGCGCCACCACAGATACACGCAAAAAAACAGTCGTTTGTCTAACCCGCACTTCTAGAAAGTCCCTGCTTTCCAAAGCCATATGCAAGAACAGTTCACTTCTTTGCTCCGTACATATTTTAATTTCACTGTTTTTTTCACGGCCTCTACCCGCCGTTTGCGAAAGATTCCGGAGCCTTCCGCGATTAGACGCGGCCCCATTGCGCAACCCTGCGGCATCCCGACAGCGCGTGAGGATGCATCCAACGACTTTTTCGACCAGAGCCGCCGTGCAGCTGAACCGTTAAATGAGCTCGGATATGTGCGAAAGAAACGCAAAGGAGGAGGTTTTTGTTTGATTTGGCCGTTCTAGATCAGCTAGCACGGTGCCAGAGAAAAGGTGGAACTATGTCGAAAATCGAAAATTTCTTGGCGCGTATAAAAGCCGGGGCTTGCACAATGTCGGCAGTCAGTTTGCAGACGGTATTCAAATGAGCAAAGGCGACATGAAGATACAGGTGAGGCAAACAGTGAAGTGATTTGTGGTGATGAAGTGGGGCGGAAGTGCGTTTAAAATAAGAAAAAAACAATTAGAAGCGGTCCAAAACCATTTTGTCAAATAGTTTCAAGGTGTTCTTTCAAAACTCAAAGAAACAGATTTCTTAGGATTTCAATGCATTTGCTTTGGTAACTAACAAGTCGATTTGGTGATACAGGTGCGCGGTTTTTCACAAAATCTTACTTAAATCGGTTTTAACTACTTTTTGCTACAGATAACATATTTTTAAATTTCATACTGTCTTGTAATATCGAGTTTACGACAATTTTACTACTGTGTTACTAGTACTTCTTCGCGGACCTACATTCAACGACTGTCGATAGTTTAAATGCCTTGTGCAAAGTTTAACAGTAGTTACGTTATTACAACTGTTAATAACTGGACCCTTCTTCAAAATTCGTTTTAATTGTTTCGTTCAACTCATTTCTGAGAATTGTTTCTGAGGTTGATACTGCAATACTTGAATCACTACAATTTGTAAAAATTTTTTCGCATACCTTGGATTTACTGCTCACTGATTCTTCAATATGTCCTTCGGCTACATTCGTAGCTGCTGCTTGTAGAGACTTAAAATCTGCCAATTTACGATACACACCTAGTAACTCCACATGAATATCATACAAGTATTTGTTATCAGCAAGAGACCTCCCCAGCTCTTCGGCACGTCTTTCCAATTCCTTAAATCGATACAGTTTCAAAAGTTTTCATTCATTCGTATTCATATTCATAAAAACAATCTTACGACATCTCACAAGAAGTGCTGTGTTTACTAAAAGCGTATACTCCTATGCTTTTTTAACCGTAGTGACATCTCTTCCAGAGTTTACCAACAACKTTGCCGACGTCCTGTTGAAGTAGTGGCCAATGCAATCTTTAGAATTTGAAAATTTTAAATAATCAGCTATTTCTGCAGCCATTTTTCCTAACTTATGGATACCAACGTATTGTTTGTAACTTTTCCCACATGAATACTTGAAAAAACTACACGATTTCTAAATAATCTTTGATATAAACGATCTAGGCTTCTTTGTTTTTGTCTCGGGCAACGTAATCAACAATTTATCCTCAAACCCTGAATATCTTCTAGTTTTATATTCAACAATTCGACGCATATGCATGCTCCTGCCAATCCAAAGATTAATGCCACCTAAAATAATAATGTGGACGTAAATATTTTTTCTTATTCACGAATGAAAAGTATGACTTTTCGAGTTTCATTTTGGTTTGAAAAGTGCAGTGCGAAAACAACTTGCCCGCGTAGCCTTCGGCCACAGCGGCTCATTTCCATTTGAGAGTCAAAATATCTGCCCTTGAATCCGCTAATATTGTGGCCGAAAACCTTCTAAAACATGTTAATTTTACCCCTCCGGGCCAGGTAATTTAAGGAAACTATCAATATCTTTTGGGATAGTTCCAAACGAATTGATCTCTACGGGCTGTCTGATACATTGCCCTTTTGTGTATGTAAGAAAAAAATCTTCGAGAACATTTTATTTTCGTCGAGGGTATAATAATGATGAGCGTTACCTTGACAAAATATCAGCTTGTAAATTAACTAACTTCATCATCAAGTAATTTTCATCATCTGCTGTTGTTAAAAATTCTGCAATATCGTCTTTGCTTAACACTTTTTTCGCTTTATAACCTTCGGACTTTCTTTTCATAAAAGCTACTAAATTGTTAAACCTGCTAATATCAACGTTCTTATTCTTCGATAACATTGTTCTCTGCATTTAGTCGTTCCAAAGTCAGGAAGGTTTTTGAAAAAATACCTTAGTAGGTAACAGTATAACAGGTACTTTGATGTTGCGCTTTATATTTATTAGTTGCGGACATTTTACAAATTGTATAAAACTGTTAAAATTCTTCTAATAATATTAAAATATTCACATTCATGAAAAAAGGCCTTGTATAATATTCGTGTGAAAATGCTCTTATACGACACTTCCATACGAGTGCCTTAAAATGGCATTTTTCACACTTACCAATATCATAAATAGCTAAAATGTATGTCTATGCTGTGCTGTCTGCACCTCAACCAACTGCAGATAGAGCTATTTCGCTGTCATTACAGCTCATCAGTGCAGTTTAGGTCTAGTGTAGACAGCACGGCATAGAACTGGTTTTGCTTATATACCAAAGCAATGGTATGATATAAGTAAAAAATTGGGATGGTAATGCCATCTGTCAGCATTACACTGACATGATGACAAAGCCGCTCCTAGCTGCCTTAACGGGTACTACTTCCTAAAGGAAGTGACCTGACCTGACCTGCAACTGCATACTTCAATTTGACAGCAGGCCCCCACGGCACTTTTTGCTAGCGGGCAAGAGCGCATCATCTTTGGTATATAAGCAAAACCAGTTCTATGCCGTGCTGTCTACATTAGACCTAAACTGCACTGATGAGCTGTAATGACAGCGAAATAGATCTATCTGCAGTTGGTTGAGGTGCACACGCTCAGCATAGACATGCATTTAATGTATGTCAATCCTTGCCCGCTAGCAAAAAGTGCCGTGGGGCCTGCTGTCAAATTGAAGTTTGCAGTTGCATGCCAATTTGACAGGCTACAGGTCACTTCCTTTAGGAAGTACTACCCGTTAAGACAGCTAGGTGGCTTTGTCATCATGTCAGTGTAATGCTGACAGATTGCATTGCCATCCTAAATTCTAACTTACATCATAAATAGCTATTTCTAAGTCAAGCCGTTAATACAAATCTAAGACGTTTTAAAAAAGCGGCGAGCTTTTGGTATTTAGACATATCAGTATTGTTGTTGACGTTCAAAATAGTTTTCCACATTCTCCATAACCAGGAAGGATTCATCTTGGTTGATAATTCCAAACTTCTTTTTATAACAAAAATCAAGGAAATTTCTGTAAGTTTGTTGGTAAATTTTGCGATATTTTTCAGGGGATAAATGCAATTGAACACGTCTAGTTACTTACCTGATTTCTTCTGCTAATTCTTCACCATCAGTATCACTCGTCTTAAATAGTTTTTATAGCATTTTTCTTGCCTGCAACAACGACGTTGTATAAGCCACCCTAGTCTCATCGCGTTTTCGGGTTGTTTCGCTTATTTGTAGATAAATTTGTCGACTCTTCAGAAGGGCATGTCCATCCAACTTCCAAAATAGTGTGACCTAAAAATAAAAAAGTTAATACTACTAGGTATTTTTACTAATTATGAAATTTCTTACCTTTCGTTAAAACTTGAGATTTTTTTGGTAAATAACTTTCAGAATTTCTATTTAAAAATCAATGAGTTTTGCAAATCTGCAATTAGGGACTTTGAAATTATAATACATTTCTTTCTCTTGATGTATGTATAGTTATCTCAAAAATGACAGGATGACAATCTTTATATATCATTCAACCTTGGTAGATTCTTGCTGCAGCACAATACAACTTATTTTTCAGCAATTGTAGAACTCTTCCAGTCGCCATGCCGCTGTATTGGACAATAGCATTGCTGACGTTCTTTGATTTATGCATTTACCTAGGTTGAAAATTCCGATTTTTTTCTCAAAAGTATTGCACCTTATTAGTATCAGACACAGTAAACATCCTTGTCACGCACGTTTTTTGATTAATTAATATGAACCACTACGTCAATCTACAGTTTCTCTCGTCTACGAGTAAATACTCATTTGAAGCAAACCCTTTTTATTTATGGAATTATTGAAAAGCACAAGGCATAAAAACTGTATATTCATTAAGAAAACAAAAAAATACAAACACTACAATTGCAATTCAAGAATAAGGCAGATTGAAAACTTGAAAAATATATGTGCCTGTTTTTTAACGTTTTCAGTATTTTTTGTGATAGATAAGGCTTCATTACTTAGAGTGGACAACTTTTCCTTTCCTCCTCTGGCTACGAGCCTGCTCATTCGTAGGTGATTCTCTCATGAATTTATCATTATTATGTTTCGAATCATAATCTACAGATTGCTTTAAAAAAGCTAGGCATCTTGAGCATCAAATACTTGGACCACAGTGTGCCACTAACTCATGATACTTTTGACTAAGAGGTAATATTTAAGGAATTGAAAGTCAACTTTCTGAAAAAGAAAATCATCTTACCAACCCAAAAAGTATGCCAACATTACTTCTTCATTGGCACTGCCTTCAAATTTGTATTTCTTCAGCCAGTCACGGTCAGGTTGATTGACTGCGTAGTCGTACAATTAATCTAAGACAACGACTAAGGAAAGTAAAGCAATTCTTTTCTAAATAAAAACTAATAATTAATTGCCCACTTGAGAAACAAACGGAAATCCACTAGGTATATTCCGTACGACCATTTTGAATGTTTGGAATGACGTTTGTTTAAGATATCCGACAAAAAAGCGTGACCGATTCGTAAGATTTGCAACAACACCTTAAGCAATAAATAACAAATAACAGCTGAAACAAATAAGTACGCAGCCGATTCAAAAGTGAATTATTCACATTTATCAGTATATTTTCACAAACACTACAAAATGCGTTGTGTATCGTGTGTATCACCAAAACTTCCCGATTGGTTGAAAGATCTTAACCAACTGTTTGACGTAACCCCACAAAAAATTCAGTTTCATTAGGTCCTGTAGGACCTCTTCTTCCAATCTATCTACTTGAAAACACTTCATTTAGCTACTTCAAAGCTCCGTCAAAAAATGTGAGCCAACGGAGCGTCGTCCTAATATTCAAAGACCACCTGTGTTAATTATCTAAATGTCTATTTTGTGAGGATTTTCTGTACTAAAGTAATGACAGCTGCGACTTGAAATGAAACAGTTTTTATGGAAGAATTCTTCATCCGTAATCAATCAAAAAAACTTGCATAGGTCCTCAAGTTTATGTAGGGCCCATTCGCAAAATTGAGTGCGGCTGTAAAGTCCGCTTGTAATAGTTGAGCGTGGTGGGTATCTCTATGCAATATTTCTGATTCAGAAGCTTGACTCACATCTAAATTCCGACTTATTTCTCTTGTACTTATATGTGGATTTTTGATAACATCAGTAGCTGCTAAAACTTATTAATTTTGAGCGTTTCCTTTTCTCATATCCAACACAACCAGTTCTATCAAACCTGTCTTTTCAAACGCTCAAATCCTGCTGCGTCTGCATGCGTAGGCTCAAGAAAACGTTGGGCATACAGCCTGGAAGCAAGCTTCCCCCGAGGATATAAACCATGCAAGAATTAGAATGTGGGCTTTAAAAAACCGACAGAGGTCTCCATCGACGATTTCTACAAGGAATGTAGTTCTTGGCAATAATATCACAAGAGAGTGAGAATAAATTGAAAATAATTTGACAGAAACTCGACAACGCGTTACCCCGGGAACAGACCGTTGGAGAATTATTTTCAAATTTATCGAACTCTCGAGTGGTATTCGAAAAAGCAGAAACACTGTTTCAATATTATAACTTTGCTCGCCTTACCGTTTTTACATACAATTTCATTGATTTTCTTATCGATTTCATTGAGTGAAAACGTATTCGGTCCTTTTCCACTCATTTTTAGTAAAGTTTGATGGCAGACGTCAAGCCAACAATTTTTGTTCCCATGCTTGCCTTAAATTATTCCAACGAGAATTTGCTCTTGTGAAAATTCCCACCATAATTGTGTTTTGATTCGTTCAAAATGACATAATTGACCAAAACTGATTTTTTTAATTGGTTTTTAGAAACGTCAAAAATAATCAAGCATAACAAAATTACGTCTATGCCATGTCGTTATGTTGACCTAATTTTTGGAAGATTTTTAAATGATTATTTCCTTCCTGTCAATTTTGACCAATCAGTGCTAAGAATTCGTTGATTATATTTAATTTTCAAGTGGAAAATTATTTTGACATTAGCTGTCAGCAGTTTTGGCGGAAAAAAATCGGATATGACAAGGTTTGTTTGTTATTTTTATCTAACTCATGCAATAATCTTACCAAATACCTCTCGTGCATCTAACCAATGGCAAATACCATGGAAACTCGTTTATCAGAATTTTTCCGAAAAAAATGATGCACTGGGGATATTACCTGCGAAAATCACGTTTTGCACTAAAACTAGTATAGTTATTTTTGACAATTAACATTAACTCTTTGGCAAACAAGCGGCAGGAATCACGACTAACATGATAAAACAAAATATTTAAAATTTATGGAAAGGCATAAATAAAGGGTATTTAATTCTGCATCTAACTGCAGGATAAAAACAAAACATGCTATTAAATATGGGCTTTCTGGTTTGAATTAGCAAAAATTGGTATTCATAAATTCTATTTAAATTAAAACGGTTTACCAATTGAATAGCTGCAAATGATTGCCTATTATTTCCGGAAATGAATCGTCAAAACTGTATCCTTCTAGCTATTTTCATTTCAAAGATGTTCAAAATGATACAAATATGTCATATAACTCGCGAACGGTGTGACTGAAGCCTAAATTGATGTTAATAAACTAACATTTTTTTAAATTTTACCACAGATCAAAAATGCAATAATATATAGTGTTCAATTTAAAATAACGACGTTCCGGCGTAACCGCGGAAGTCAGCGATCCTTGTAAATATTTTTAATTTGTCAAGCATTAAATTCTAAGTAACTTCGTTTTAACCATTTTCGTCAATTTTAATTATTTAGACGCTTATAGTGATTCGTTTTCTATTTGCTGTTTTCTTTGTCATGTCACATATTTTAATTTTTTAAATTATAAAATTCTACAGTTGGTCATAAAATTTTGTACGCACTGTCACTAAATTATCCTTATGGAACTCTCGTCTTACAATTGCATATTCATAAGAATCTTTACCAATTTATGTTTTCTATTATATCTGAGATATTCTCATTTATGTAAATTAGCTCAACTATTTTCCTCGGGGCTAATAAATCTCCAATTCAACGACCATTCCCTCAATTTGWTCTACCACACTTTTGCCGCTCCAGATACGACCACAATTTCACACCTGTTAGGCCCATAACGCTACAACACATGCAATCATCTTTTTCGCGTCGCATGTCGTCGAAATCGATTCGCCATGCCGCTCTTTTCTCGCCTTTCTGACTCAACTTCCATTGCAGTTAGCGTTCATACTCTTCGCTGGCGTTGTGTGCTGGGCGCAAGCAACGGAGGGCGGCAAAGACAAGAGGCAGGTCGGCATGGCCGTTGTTGACAACAAGGAAGACCACCAGGGTGCCGAGAGTCATTTCGGACATCATGTAGCAGCGAGCGGGAAATATTTCCAGTGAGTAAAAAATTTCAACGCCTGGAAGTATATGCAACCCCACGCGCCATGGTGCGCTGTTAAAACATGCCTTCCTTGTCAACAGTATGATTGGTGCGATTTTGGGGGAATTCCCCGAAATGGAAACTTTTGTTGAAGAATGAAAAGTCACTGATAGTGTGGTAAAGAAAATACCAACTACACAACACCTGTTTTAAATTAAGTCAAACGCAACGAATCTAAAACAAAAATATATCTTATGCACTACATCGTACACCCAAATTTATCAATTTTGATTAGGGTAACAATTCTTTAATTGAATAAGTGATCAAATAGCACAATCTGTCAAAATCGTTTATCCAAATTCAATAAGTATCTACATATTAAACTGTTCGAACTGTCTACTGCTGAATTTAAGTTTTCAAGCGAGCCATCATGCTCCGTTTAAAGTAAATGAATTCAGGAAGAATTACCTGTGGCTTTACATCGAATCCAATCCAAACAATGCCGTGGTGAACACAAAGTTTGAATATAAATATAAAGCAATATAAAGTTCGGTTATTTTTGGGACACACTGTGTACTGCTGTAATTTTATTAATTTATTAATAAAGTGTAATAGAAGGACCATACTTAACATTTATGTTTGCGTTCGGTGCTGTCACATTCTTTTTGGTGGGGAATTCCCCAGCAAATGTTTGAGATCACTACATTAGACAAGTGCCACCACACAGTCGACGTCAAATATGACACGCACGCTGACGTTTTGATTTAAATTCGAATCTTTTGAAGGGAAGGCATGATATTTATTTTTATAGTTTTTCGAAGTTTATCTAGATGTTTCTGTTTTGCGGACCACCAGGGACATGTACATGGCCCAGTTGTCGCCACATGAGATAGAATTCGGCCACGTTTGCGAGAATCCTGACGAGTGGGAGCAGAGATTTGAAAAAATCGACATGGCCGAGAACAGGCATCTGGGAAAGGTGTTTAAAAACAAATAAGCTCGCCTATTATACGCTTCTCAATCTGTGTCTGTGTCTTAACCGATTAACGTCTTCGTCTGTTTTTTTCTCAGCTTCTGTTAACCACCGCATGTTTTTTTTTAACATTCTGTGTATCTCATGCGAGCTGTTTAACGCATTGACGCTAATTGTCGTTTTTTACTAACAGATATACTCATGTTCCCGCCAAAGACCACTATGAATTCGGACATAAAAGGGGGAATGAACATCATTTCATCGAAAGGCACGAAAAGGCACACCCTCATAACGGAGAATTCAAAACTAAAGTAAATACACTGACATACTCCGTAGCTTAGATTTTGGTTGTGGGTTTTAGTAAAAAAAAAGAGGTGCGATACGTCTGCGTAGTCTTAACCGCTCTGATTCTTTCAGTTCAACTTTTTTTGTTATGAGATTCCTCCGTTGCACGGGATCCCTACTCCGGAAAACACGTTTCGCCACTGTAGCCTTCATTTTTCTCTTTCGTATGAGTAAAAATTATGTTAATGTAAGTTTATGAAGGGTAAAATGATACTACGTACCACAAACGCACAAAATTTCAGACGACTACAACGATGTATAGCACTGAAAAGCACTAGTTAACGTGAATGGGTGATATAACCAAAAATTAACAGCAACGTATTTTTCTCCGATAAATTAATTTTTTTAATGACTTTAGAAATACTTACACAACAGCAAGTGCATCAGTTTAGTCTACTTCGAAAGAGAAGCAAATATTGCTTACACTAACATTTTATCACATCTAAAGATACCTTTAACGTATCTTCTATAAGGCATGTCACCTCTCAAAATTGGGAATTTTACACATACTACCATAACCCCTAAACATAATCGGCCTGTTCACTAAATTTCAATTTACCAAGAATTAAGTAGTTTTGATGTCACTAGTAACCATCCCGCAAACCAAATGTCATTTGCATTTCTACTTTTTAAACTATGACTGTCTGAAACTTTCCCATGCATAGAAGCTATAAAAAATATATATCTATCTGGAAGCTTGCTCCGTCATAATGCACTATGTTAGCCTCGCCCTCCCTATAGAGTAAATTGGTTTGGTTCAACCGAACTCTTAGTGATGAACAGCAATAGTTTACAATTGCATGTTTTAATTTAAAATAAAGATACCGAATGGTTAGAATTTGAACCTTTATTTAAACTTTGGTTACACGAAAGATGGCAAAGATCGTTATCCTTAGTGAAGTTATCCGTAGTTGTATGAATCAGCTTTTTGAAAAACTGTTTCCACCCACAGAAATTAAAATATACAGTCGTTAAAAAATGCACAACAAAACCTCATGTCGTCAATTATGTCGGCATTGCAGGTTGCAATTAAATTGACGTATCACACCAGCAGTTTTTAAAACGACATTATAGCTAGCGAATCTTTAAATTGGATTTATGTAAAATGTATGTAATTGTGAACTTATTGCTACGCATCAGTAGTATGAGTGAACGTTTAAGCTTCACCAGCCGATTAGGTTTGGACTCAATTTATTTCAGTAAAAATTTATCTTATAAAATGTTCAAAGCATGGAAATTTCTTTTATATGGCAATATAGAGGCGAGTATTTCACAGCCGCCAACCATTTTACTCCACTATTTAAAAGAAATTATTTATTCAGAGAGAGAGAGAGAACAATAGAAATGGAAAAGGAACCAGATAAATATGGTGCTGCTTTGTACAAATACGTGGCTTTCTATCATTGTATCGAATGGATCTCTTCTCTTTCTCCAGCGACTGTCGTGGGTAAATATGTGCACGACATATATATACATAAATATATCGTTTTTGAGCTTGTATACAGGGGAAACTTTCAGATAGCAATAGATTGAAGACTACGAATGCAATTCTAGACGCTAGTCAGTAGCCTAAATACTATTAAATAATGTATTATTTTTATAAAACATAATTTTAGTGAATGAATGCCACTTGTTCCCTGTCTAACAACCAACCTAACCTATACTGCTACTATTTCGCTTTTATTCTTCGAAATCCCACTTCTGATACCGAGCGGCGCCATCTAACCGCAGTCTGTTTGAACTAGGTGAGGTGGGGAGACAAGCACGGGGGGTACGGTGAGCACCACTGGGACTACAACCACGCAGGTCACCACGACGACCACGGTGAGGAGAGCCAACAGAAGCCGGAGTACGTGGCCTACGAGGAAACCAAAGAGGTCCCGAGCTACGCCGCGCAGGCCAGCGCGAAAACCGCCAAATTTGTCACGGCGCCCGTTCAAAGGGGCAAGCGCCAGCACGACGTCACCGACGCGGACCTGAACGATGACGTAGAGTTCATAAACGAGCACGCGCGCTCTCTGGTGTTGAGCGGAGCGACGGGGAAACACGGGGGCAACTACAGGAAGGCGCCGGCCTACGAGAGGGGCAAGAGGCAGGGCAAGGAGGAGATCGACGGGCAGAATCTCGTTTTCAAACCCGACACGGGGCTCATTGTAGACGAGAAGACCGGGATCACGTACAAGTTGCAGCCCGTGGAGTACTGATGTGAACTGACTTTTAATTGTTATATGTTTTTTACGGTTATTTTTTTATGTTATTTTTGTTATCTAGTTTGTATTAACGGAGCCAACGAATAAATAATTTTGCAGTAACGATGAGATTGTTTGTTCACTAAAATTTTATTTTATCAAAATTGTACATTTTCAGTAGTATTTAGGGCACTGATAAGCCTCCAGTGAACAGAATTTTAATTGCACTTATAATTTTCAAAATATCGTCATCAGAACTTTTGCTGTGCATTAGCATCCAAAGAATGACACCTTTGTATGGAGACTAGCGTATACGTCACTTTGTACTGAGGGCCACAGAATTCCTGTACTTTGAGCACTTTATACCAATAAGATAATTTATTATTCAAGTAAATGCGAAACAATACCGATCAGGTTAAATAAGCTCAAATGTTCTACCAATATTCAATTTGATACCAATTACGTGTATTTTGAATAAATCACATTCAAAAAACATAATTTTTTAAATTGCGGATGATAAAGTCGCCACATTTGTTACCACGGCTACCCACTGGACTACTGGGCTACCGGCTACCTGTAATACTGACGTATCAGAATGAAGGGTCCGTGTGTGTAATCGATTGTTTTTGTTTTAATTTTCACATTTTTGTGGTTTTTGTAAAATTTGTAATGTAATGTAATGCCACACAAATTCAAACCCACACCACACCAAAGAAAACAATTACGACTGCATTTTTTACACAACTATGCTATTGCAAAAGCATTTATCAAGGTAAATCAAGTGTTTACTAACAAATTAGGTTACGACGCCTCCCAGAATAAAACTTCTTGCAACTGCCTAAGCMTGATATATTATTAAAAAACTAAATATTAACCAGAAAAACTAAATCCTGCAAATTATCAAAAAAATGGAAAAAAAGTCTGAACCAAAACAAAAGTGACAAACGACAAAGACAAAAAAGACCATTTTTTAAAATAGTGCGAAAAGAAAGTGAAATTATGAGACTTTTTGCCTACATATGTTTTAATTGATTTTAGACATTTTCCAACTGAACATTAATAAATATTATGTAATAATTCATGGCAATGGTATTAATTGATTTGAATAGTATTGTATATGGCAAAATATGCCACTTTAAAGAGTTCCAAGGAAAAGCCTTGGGATCAAGTTGTCAGCTGTGTTAACAAAACATATTTAATTTTACCATGATTTCCACATAAGTAATGTTTTGATATCAACTTTTTAAACAAATCCACTACAACAAATTTCAATAAACCAATCACGATGTACCTAAAAATTATTAATCTGCAGACTTTGTTAAATATAAGGAAGTTCGAAAAAACCAGTGTATATAGAGAAAAAATTTAATAACAGAATGCCTATGGATAAACAAATAAGTATATAAAAATGACACTTAATCTAGAGAATACAAAAAAAATAAAAACAAAAAGTTGAAGTATAACAAAACATTCTGTGAGAAGTAATACTTTTCTCAGATATGGCAAATACCTGTAATTGTATTCGGTTTTATTAATACTCCTGATAACCAGGCATAGGGAATTTCTTGCTGTATTCCTCAACTTCATGTCGCAGGTCAGCGACAGCCTTGACAATATCAGCATTCTCCACCAGCACTTTTTTGAAATCGACCAATTTTGGGCCGGATATATCGCTTGCTTTTTTCGCTATTGCAATCGCCCTGTCTATATATTCCACCACCTGATCTATGTCTTTATCTACCAGACCACGGGTTGTAAGCGCGGGGGTACCTAATAAAAAAATTTTATGGATCAACAATACAATAAAAAAGTCAATATCCCACCTAATCGTATTCCCGAGGGATTGAAAGGACTTTTATCTCCGGGAACTGTATTTTTGTTACAGGCAATCGACACTTCTTCCAGTATTTTCTCAGCCTTAGCGCCACTCAGCCCTTTTGATCGTAAATCCACCAGAACTAAGTGAACATCGGTGCCACCTGTTGCTATGTTGTAACCTTTTTTAATGAGTGCGTCACTCAAACGTCTGGCATTAGCGACCACTTGCTTTTGGTATTCGACAAACTCGGGCGTTTGTGCTTGTTTGAAAGCTGTCGCAATGGCTGCTATTGCATTGTTGTGTGGGCCACCTAACAGAAATGCAAGTCTAATACATGCAGTGAGTATGTGAAAAATCTTGTACCTTGCAGAGCGGGGAAAACTGCATTATTTATGCGGGTCTCCAGATCGTACATGATTTTGTCTCCTTTGGCGTTGATTGAGCGTACGCCCTTTCTGAAAAAAATAACAGCCGCCCTGGGACCCCTCAAGCTTTTGTGGGTTGTTGTGCTAACGACGTCACTGTGTTCGAAAGGACTTGGTGTTACTCCTAGGATGATTGAAATTATCATGTGAAAACAATAACATTATACAGTGATCAAACAATCAATTAAACCAAGCAATGGCATTGATTAAAAGCAAATTAATTTTTCAATGTGAACAATTTTTACTTCTAAAGCAATAAATTTAACTTATTGCTCTTGTTAGCAGAAGATATATGTTTTTTTAATTTATAGGTGCTTCAAAAAATATTAAGTTTATCAATCTCTATTTTTTTTCACTAATTGCGCAATACAGCACTGATATATAAGCTTACTAATTTGACCTGGAAGTTTATCAATTCCAAAATAGTAGCCAATATACCAAAGAATTGAAAGATTAATTATTTATTAATGGAAAGAATTGATTATTTCGATTAATAGTACTATAACAACTTAAACTGCTGTTCTAATGTAATTGCAGTGAACTTCGATTATTTAAACAATTTACCATCCAATTCTGAATTTCTGTAGCACACATTTTGTTTTTTTTATGGTCTTTACTATACAATTTCCTAGAATATAACAATTAATTAATGAAGAAAAAGCACTGCTACATTTGGTAAAAAGGGCAATGATTTCCGTTAAAGAGGGCAAAAAGGGTAACTGTCATAAAACAGTTGCACTGCCAAAGGTATTACTAGAATGTGACACTACATAAAAAATACATATTCACATATAAGTGTAAGAATAAATTATTATTAATTAAATTAAATCATATTTACTGAACTAAAAACAAAAGATATGTGTGGGAGAAACACTGAATGAATTGGAAACTAGACTACGGGGTCTCTCAGGGAGAGACTCTGGGACCTTTACTATTTGTCCTGTGTATAAATGACCTTATGAATCAACAAAGAATAGAAATTCATTTATCATTACACTCATCTTCTGAATGTCCATGGAAATCTGTTTTGCAATGTAAGTACCACTTAAATGCATTGTTTGGATTGTTGCAGTGCAAGTGTTGATTGTACATTAAAAAATGTAAAAAGTGCTTCCATTTTGTTGTTACAGACAGTATACCAGAGTTTAGTTAACATACATGTGCAATGAAAGTCCTGTAAATGTTTTTTAAATTATTTGTGTCCAAAAACTAAGTATGAAAAGTGTTTGTTACCTGAGAATTTTGTTTGATAAGACATTTAAAATGAAACATTTGCATTGATAACATCTTTAAAAAAATTAGACATGTCAGAACATGCACTAATGCACAATGCATCTAATTAGTGACAGTTCTGACAGCAAAAAAAAATAACAGAAAGGATGATTCCTGTAAAGAATAAAGCCAATTCATTCTTATATAAACAAATGAATATGGCAAAGACATAACACACAGCAAGGAATAGAATGTATCATACCTGCAGCCACCAACCCAGAAATGTGCGCCATGTCCGAAAAAAGATAGGCTCCCACTTCATCACATATTTCTCTGAACCTCTTATAATCCAGGGCCCTCGAGTAACAGCTTATCCCAGCGATGATAACTTTTGGCTTGAACAGTCTGGCGTTCTTCGCCAACAGATCGTAGTCTATAATGCCGGTCTCAGGATTTACCTTATAAGGCATGGATTCGAAGAATATAGAAGTGGCCGAGATTCTCTTGGTTTGCGTCATGTAGCCATGTGTCAAATGTCCACCATCAGGAAGGTCCAAACCCATTATTCGATCGTGTGGTTGGATTAAAGCTACAATGATTTTGTGACAACTAAAAAAAAACAAACAATAGATGCTTCAATTAACCTGTATACACTGCGAGATTAGCTGGTGAACCGGATAGTGGCTGTACATTAACCCCCCACTCTTCTGGATTCAAACGGTACGCTTCCAGAGCACGTTTTTGTGCCAACAGCTCTACTTGGTCGATGTATTCGTTTCCCCCGTAATACCTAGCACCTGGGAGCCCTTCGGAATATTTATTATGTAAACAGGAACTAAGGCACTGTAATACTGGCAACGAAGTGAAATTTTCTGAGGCAATCATTTCGAGACCCCTCAGCTGCCTGTTCTTCTCCTTCTTGATCAATTCGAACAACTCTGGATCTGAATCCCAGAGGTTCGCATTTAAAAACTTCATTGTTTCCGCCATCCTCGTGCTCAAGAGTCTGTTTTGCTGAAAAAATTCTGTACTGACAATTTTCAAATACCTGGTAACGCGGGAAATAAACGAATACATTCTGTGGTGTATTAAAACCAACTATAAATCAAACCCTAACCTCACAAATCATAACAACTTACCACTCTTTATTAAATAGAAATGTTAACCGAACCAAATGAGAGCCGGATCTGTACTGCAAGCACAGATTAAAATGTATTAAATACTGAACCGTTACGATTGTTTACGAAGGTATTTACGCAATAATTCATTGTTGTAAAAAAGATAACCTATCCGACCCTACAAACAAGAGGTCAGCGTTTCGATGTAACTACGAAGCCAAGTTACTCAACACTTCAACAAATTGATGAGAAATATTTATTCGGGACAGCAGTTAAGCTTGAATCAAAACTGATAACGAACTATCATTTAAAAAAACTTACAGCGTGTGGATTCCGAAGCAACAGGTTGCAGCGGGGAAAAAACCGCGAAAACATCGCCGGATTTGAATTTTAAAGAAGCGGGTTGCATCAACACAAGAATTGAAATGATGGATTTTAAATTAGGTTGTCATAATGAGACGCAGAAATGTCTCTGTAATCGCTTTTTTGTATGAACTCTGAACTCAGATAGCGAGGAATACGTATTGGATTACATCGCTCTTCGTGTCCTGTTCGGAAATTTTTGATTATCGGAGGTTGCAAACAGATTGGCATGTTTGCTGGTGGTAACCCGTGAGTGAGAGTTTACACTTGTTTTTGCAAATGCAAAAAGCGTGTGAACTTTTGACTTCTGTGCGATTCATTTAGCGTTTCTAAAAATAGCTTTGAGATAAGCTGTAATGTCTTGAATTTTGAAAATGCGGGAATTCACCTGAAATGCTTTGGGATATAAACGTCAGAATTTAATTTATATTTACATAGCTATTTCAATAAAATTAATACCTACGCGGTCCTTCGATATATTTTTTAACGGTGACACGCATTTGATACTACGGAATTTCAAAACGTACATTTTTTGTATTTTAGAAGAAGAAAACAGGCACAATTTCACAGTTAATTTGGCGTTTAAATTGCAAATCTTTGCCGGCAATTATGTGACAATTTAGTATAGTCCATGAGTATTTTTTTAAACATATTGTCAATAGCTCCACGATATCATCGTATTTCATGACGAATTTTTGTTTTCAAATCTTCCACATTTTCTGCCCTACTAACGTAACTACACTTTATTTGTTAAATAAACCCATATGACAGAATAGGCATAGGATTTTTTTATGGCGGATTTTAAATACATTTTATATAAATAAAGCATGTCTTTTTGGTAGGTACTTTGAAGAAGAACCGAAATTAATATTAATATTCAAAATAAAGTAAGATCACTCACCAATTATCGAGTCTTCACGCCGTTTACTTTACGTCTGAAAGCTGGGAACAAACTGCCAAATGCTTTAATAATTGCGCAACTTTGGCCATTCCCCGTTCGGCAACTCCAGAATAGTTTATTGTTATGTCTGAAGCAAAACTCGCAAGGTTGCAGCTACCTAATCATTTGATTAATTACCGTGAGACCTATAAACGCAAATATGCTGGAATATCAGATCAACGTATTTTCGGTAAATACCATGTCTATAAAAAAATAAATACATTGTAATTACACCTATAGTTTAATATCACAAAAAGCAGGGAGAAAAGGTACGACGTATTCGGTGTGGTACTCGATAGGTTTATTTATTTTAACGCCTATGGCATAAATTGCACGCAGATTTGAGTATCGATCGATCTGATTATGAAGCCGTTACTCCTCACTAATAGAGATGTTTGTACACTATTTTTATGAGTGAGTTATTAGGCCTTATCTCACCTACGAGTGCATATAGCTTTAGGGATGTGACTAAAATTGCTAAGAAAAATTTCTGCAAATTATTTTTGGCGTAGACACATCTTACATTGCACTCTGAGAGTCATTTTGTTAAAATGATCATCAATCATATTTCATTTAGCGCTGAGTTTACAAAGTATGACGAGTGTGATCTAGCGGTGGCCTTACGAACTACGACGTAGGTTGCAGTGGTCGGTAAATACAGAGACCTATATTCAATGAGCGTTTGAAGACCCCTCGAGGAAACTGCAAGGAAAAAATTTAGAACAAACGATTCGTTTTTACGGTTAGTCGATAGGTGGTATCCCATGTCCAGTGTATATTAAAGTCACTAGATGTCTATCTA
The DNA here is from genome assembly GCA_025024175.1 of Rhyzopertha dominica. NCBI lineage: Eukaryota > Metazoa > Arthropoda > Insecta > Coleoptera > Bostrichidae > Rhyzopertha > Rhyzopertha dominica. The sequence goes on from QCXZ01000053.1 coordinate 27,659,783, forward strand.
TTTAGTGACTTTAGTGTATAAAGTCCCTAGAGACACTATAGTTATGACCAAACAAAATCTCAAAATGGAGGTGTTGAACCATCGAGGAAAATCCGCACAAATTAGTCAAATATAACAGTATCATGCAATAAAATTCCAGTACTGTTAGATATTCTAGTTACCAACAAAAAAAAAACTTGTGGCAGTTATCTAAGAGAAGAGAAATAAATGCACTTAAATGCGACAATAAATACAGCCATTAATAAAGCCAGAAAAATGGAGGAAAAATTCTCATCCAGCAGGAAAATATAGCTGTATTATCTGTAAAAAAAATCTGAAAATGGAGTTATAATAATTATTGCACTTCAAATACATGGTACCAGAATTCCAAAATCTGTAAAAAAGAAGTATTATGAATAGTCATGTCTGCATCAAATACAAAATAACTCTTTATTTGGGCACACCTGTATCAAACAAAAAGGTAAGGTAAAACAGAATGTGTAAAAAAATATACAAGCCAGATGTTTGTTCTCAATATTTTTATTAATCGCTTGTCACAATTGTCATATACAGTGATGCTAGGTTCCTTATGCAAAATTTTTAGACATGACATTGACTTTCTCATGCCAGTAACAACAGAAATCGAATGAGCACCGTAATTAATTTGCCAATTGCCATTTCCATCACATACATAAATACCAGTACCTTACAAAAACTCTGATAAATTCACATAATTATAAAAAGCATGATTATTAGCTGCTAAAATAAAAAGACATACTAAAAACTTCATCAATCGACGGCACTGCATGAACGAAAATTACAAACCTAACTTTGCAATGTCCCCGATTGAAGAATGGCAGTCTTCATTGCTTTTTACCACTGCAGAGATTGCATGAAAGAAAAATCAACATCGTACATGAACGCTGCCACGTGGACTCTTTTCACAAACAAATAAAAACAGGTTGCCACGGAAAATACATGACCATTTTCAAACAATCGAATAGCAACAACAGGAAATCCAAAACAAGTATCAAGGAGCAATAGAGATAGAAAGAGAGAGAGAGAGACGTCCATCCAGCATCACATGCGCACAATTAAAAAAAAGAGCGGCAATTCAATCATAAACCATAGTTATTAAATAAACCTAACAGGTGAATATTATAACGCACGTTAGAGTTCATCTAAGACATTCAATACATCATATTTACAGGTGGTGTTATAGCATTAATTTACAAAAAAAATAAAGGAAAAAATGAATACCTCTCATGAGTAACCACACCTTATTTTTTTTTTACACAACAGTCTAGATAATGTGCAAGTTTCTTAAAAAGCGAGTATCGGGGACGGGGCATCCTAAGGCCCGCCTCTCGGGACAGCACTGGTCAGTCTCAATTGTAGATTTTAATGGCCTTCTCTAGGTAGTTGAATCGTGACCTCTTCGGCGCCTTGTTCACGTGCTCCAGTCCTATCCACGGCTTGGGGCTGCCAGCTGCAACAAAATTTACTTGGATTCCAACACAGCGTTGTGTTAGTTTCGAGTCGAGACAAGATACGCCACTAAATTCCATGCATGCAGATTCGATTTTTGCTATTTTAAATGTGATCATCGATGATAGTATAACATTCTTCAAAAACTATTTTTTATACAAAAGTCAAGTTTAGGTATGGGTTATTCCCCTAGTACATTTTTAATTAAACAGATTTGGATTTAATCTAATTAATTTTCTTACATTTACAAATATATTCTACAAACTTCAATCATTCCTGTCTAGATTTATCAATTACCATTTTTTTAAATTAAAATTAATAAGTGAAATTAAATGTACACAGTGCGACACAAAAATAACCGAACTTTATATTTAAATCATACAACACACAGCGCCATCTATTGAAAATTTGCAGCATTCATCCTCTTTCAAATGCACCTAAGTTCATGTAAATCAGATGACAGATGTCAAATTTACAGCCACTTCAATAAAAGAAAAATGTGCTAGTGTTACAAAAAAAAAGGAAAAAAGAGCAAACAAAAAATCATGTACCATTAAACCAGTGTTAGATTTTTATAGCAAACGTTCAGGGTAAACAAACCTTAAATTTTTATATAATGAAAGATAATTATTGCCTGAATTCGTGTACGTGATATTTTATCGAGCTAAAAGGCATATACATATATGAAATGAAAAAGTATTGCCGGCTTTGATTGGGTATTTGAACCCGGGACCTTTTGAACACTAGTCAAATGCTCTAACCTTGATAGCTCAAAAAAAGCATCTAGAAGTACAGATATCCAGGATGCAATAAAGTAAACTTAGATTTTAGAGATGTTTAAGCAAACTAAATTAAGGAATAGCATCCAATTTGAAGTTTAGTAATGTAATACTTTTCCATTATGTAAAGAACATGTGGTTAAGTAGGCTTTGTGTTGTTGCTACTTTGTATTTCCTTTTCGATGTTCTTTCTTTTTTTTATTTTCTAATAACAGCTTTTTTTAAAAACATGTGCTTTCTTTCAATAATGGAAAGGTACTACATTACTAAAGTTTAAATACCGCAAAAGGGTGCTTGATAAGGACTCATACAATGAATATGTTCTTTTTTTAGATGGATGAAAGAATAGACAAAAAAAGAATAGACATCTTCCATAAAAATAGTTATAGTGAGACCCTTGAATACCAAATTTTGTTCAAATATTTCAATATATCCAAAAGTTATGTAAGAGATATCGAAAACAAAATCTTTGTCTATATTCTGCAGCCCTAACCAAAACGGTTCACCCTTCTACAAAAAAAATTGCTTCTTTTCATTCCCTACTTCAAAGGTGACTTTATACAGAAAAATATATATCAATTTAGAAAAGTTCAATCAAATTTTGAGAAAAAATTAATCAATTACTGAACACAGTGTTTTTAAAGCTGTAAGCATTCTACCTACAATTATTTTTTTTAACATTTCTATTTAGACTTACTTTGATTGGCTGATGGTTTGAAGTCATTCAAGTTAATGGTGTATTTGTCTTCGTGGATATATTCCGCCCTGCCGACGACGACAATAGCGAATTTAAACTTCTCCCACTCTTTCTCAGGTACGGCCAACTTCTTCTGTATACGTTCTGTGCACAAATTCATCGTTCCAAATCATGATCCTTTTCAAAAGCGTCACACATTACCTTTCACTTTTGAAAACGGCTCGCCATTCTTGATCTTTATCAAGAATGGAATGCCAAACGTCGAAAACACCTCCTTGTGGAAATGGGCGCAGGAAACCAGCATCTCGTCCTCTTGCAGTACGAGCTCGTCCCTCGGGATTTCCTCGATCCTGTAGGTTTTCGCCGTGCCAATGTTCAACGACTCTAAAGGAGTGTCTTCCTTAGGACCCATTGATATCTTGCTACAGTTGACTTCTGTTAACCTGGGAGGGACGGTGAAAGTACAGTACAGCCATTACTTCGTACAGTAGCGACAAGCAATAAAAAAGATTTAAATTAAAATGGCAGTAAATGATAGTTTATCGCACGCTCTTTCGAAACGCAAGCACAATAGTTGAACAACCGCAATTTAAGTTTTTTTTTGTTTTCCCAAATTGACAAAACTGTATGTATTATTGTATTTTTAGAGCTAAGACTGGGTATTTTATTTGAAATTCATACTTTCATCAAAAAGTGACATTCTTTTGTTTTGTTATCACATAAAATCCGTATAAGGCTTACACTTTGAGTAGTTAGTGTTATTTGAAGTTCATACTTTCATCAATTCCTTTTTGCATGTGTTATTTTACATACCTTGAAATTATGAGATGAAAATAATGGTTTACAGAAAGCTAATACTTTTTTTTACAGCAGGGGGGCGGTTGATATGCTGTCGCATGACATAAAATTGACAAGTGACAAAAAGAACAAGTGTGATTCCTATCCATGTTGTGATACATCAGTGCAATTCTGTCTTGCGAGAAAAAAAACATGGGGAATAATGTGCTAGTTGGACTAAACATTAAGTGTTATCTATCGAAGTCTTAAAATACAGCTGCCATCTTGAAATTTTGTTACCTATCAACGTCTGCAGCACTAAATCTGCATGTATACAGTTTGACGTTATGGTTTGAAGCTGTCAATTGAGAAAGCCTGTTTTATCTCAAATCTCCACACTTCCATCTGTTTTATATCTTTATTATCAGAATAAACCACTGTTCTGGACGAAATAATCAAAAACTTTGAGATTATGGTATTAAAATGACAGTTGACAAGTGGACACGGAGACAACTGACCATCACACCCGTCAAGTAAACTACACGTTGGGTTTAAACAAATTTATAATTTGTTAGGTCAGAAGACGACAATCAGAGAATAGTAAAGATGTATGATCATACTGGCAATTTTTCTCTGCTGTTAGTAAAAGAAACTGTTGATATGAAGACAGAAGAGTAGAATGGGAATTGAATTCCACTCGTCTTTTATAAATAATTTCAAAATCTCCATGTCAACCAATAGAAACATTATTGATTAAAGATGGTTTAAAATGACAGCTGTCAACAATTTCTTTTGTTCTCTTTTCTTCCCCCCCCCCCAAAAAAAAAAAAACCTCAAGCACTCACCTAAGTTTACCGGTCCCCCTTCAGAGAACTCTATTTGTTTTTTGGCTTCCTCCAACAGGTCGGCAACCGTCCCACCTTTGTTCGGATACAGAATCAGTTCCTTCTCCTCCTTCATCTTGGGACCAACCCAGATGCACTTGAACTGCTTCTTGTTCTCCAACTCGTTAACCCTAATGCTCAACTGCTGGTAGAATATCTTCTTCGGCACTTTCGGCTTGGAAAATATCAGCAGGTCCTTCAGCGTGCCCTCAAACGTGCAACGCAGGGGATGGCCGGGACTGTCTTTGTAGCTGCAAAAGGGCAGGACACAAATTTCAATTTCGGTTCAGTCCTGTTTCGACTAGCACAGAGTTTAGTCCATTAATACCAACCAAAGTGACAAAAAATGCTTCTTTTAATGCATCACACAAAACAAATTTGGGAGAGAATCCTTTAATTTTCAATTAGTTCGTGTAATACGATTTTAACATACACCAAGGTAAAGATCCCAAATCTTTTCAAGTACAGACAAGGACCAGTATGGGAGATGTGCTGCTCCATCTGTTATTTTTTTTATTACAGTCAATTTGTTATTTTACTTGAAAAAGAATGGATATAAAAATACCTCGATGATTTCCTCAAAATACATGAATAATATTATAAAAAGAGCATATCTTAATTTGGATACAAGACTGTCCACCTGAGATTGTATTTTAAATAAACATCGATTTTTCTCTGAAAAATTTAGCTTCAAAGACGCTACAACATCAGAGATTCAGAATTGTTTTTGGGTTATCTTGTCACAACGAAACAAACAATAAATGTTCTTTGGAAAAAGTAGTGTTATCATTTCTCAAATACTTCAATAATCATTGCTTTTCAGATATTCAAACGGATATCTAATAATTATTGTCATATTTGAGAAATCAATATTCAGACATTTGAATAATCAGATTACATATACTGAAATAACTGGTCTTCTGATATTCAAATGATCATCGCTTTTCAGATATTGTAACAGATATCCAACAATTAAATTTGTCATTAACTGAATAATCAATCCGTTATTGCATGTACATTAATCATCTCAGATATTTGTATAATCTGTATACAGGTATTTGATTAATCATTACTGATACTCGAATAATTTAAGATTTACATAATCAGTTTTTAGATATTTAAATAATCATTGTTTTTCGGATATTCGAACAAACATCTAATGATTATCGCTAATCAAATAACTATTTTTAAAATATTCAATCAGTATTGACAGACTCAAATAATCAGTTTTCAGATGTTTGAATAACCACTTTTACTCAAATCGGGTTTTTCAGAAAATCGTTAATATTTTCCGGTTTTTTGTTTCACAGTACCTACCTTTGGCATTTGAAAAACTGCAACAAATACGGATCCGTACCCACCCTCTGTGCGACCGCATGGGCTAGCTGATCGTAGGTCATCCTCTGGGACAATTCCATTGTGAAACCCTGATCGTTCGGAATACACTTATCTACAAACGTAACCTCGACCCTATAGAACAGATCCTTGAAGAAATCCACGCAAGTCGGAAGATCCGAAGGCTCCTCCKTCTCCTCCTTCTCGAAAACGATTATGTCGCCGTCCATCAGCTCGTCCAATATCTAAATCGCAACACAGTCACAACCACGCCGGACATGAACAATCAAAAATACCGACTTTATCTATGGGATCCACTAGGTTGGTGATCTTCTCGACCATGCTGGGCCTGACCTCCTCGTACAATACTAATTCCGTGTCGGGCGGGAATCCCGCTCGTTCGTTCAACAGGGGGACTAAATCCGAAAACGTGCTCGACATCGGCAGGTAGCTGTGACCGCAGTAGTGCAGACGCTTCTGTTTCGGATCATATAGCTTGAAGAACATGAGAACGTCGGCGTCCTTGTCAAAGTGGGGTAGGGCCGTGAGGCCGGAATCGGGGGGGAGGAGTTCCAACCAGATCGTCCACGGATTCTAAATTTTCAATGTACATTATTCAAAGAACTATGTATGATTTTTTTGGTTTTTGTTTGATATCTTGGGAATTTTAAGAAATATTTAAACTGGCCTTTTGTATCTGAAAGAGCTTAAAATTCTACATTTTTTGGTGCTAAATACATTGAATTATAAAGCAAAAATTTACAATTCAATGTATTGATGAACAGTTACAAGTTCTTTCAGATAAAGCTAATTTTGAGTATCGATTAAAACCTATAATCCTTGTGTATACATATTATAGTGTGCTCACCTACATTGCGAAAAAACGGACAGTTTGATGGCGCTGTAACGAATTTGTAAAATAGAAGTAATTGACGTTACCGGCATTTTGAGTACCCCTCATGTCCCTACTTTAAAACCGTTCCTTTGCCGATGTTGCCAAGTGATGCTATAGTTATGCGAATACAGAATACGAGTTCTAATCATAAATAGTATATCCATATAAATTTGTATTATAATACGTATTAAAAGCAAAATATTATGTCTTATGCAGCCATACTGTCTTACAAATCATTCTTTTAGTTCGTATAATGAACGTGTAATCTCCGTAAATGTTCGTGTACTTACATGCAAAATACAAGCTGCCAACATAGCTTTCTAAGAGTAACGCCTACGCCTATCGCAGGATATTCCATTAAAAGATGAACTCGGTTTTTTATAAATGCTTGGGTTGTTATTCCTCGTACGATTTATTGACTACCTATTTATAAGTACTTTGTCTACAGGCAAAAGAAATCAGATCATTCAATATTACGTTTACTGTCCCGCAGCAGTTAAAAAATATGTTTTATTATAACCAGACGGCCCGTGCGATAATACTTCGAAAAACAATCGAATAAAACAGTCTTGCAAGCCTTGACAAACGAGACTCTCGAAGATAGGTCGTGTGAGGGTAGGTCAGGCTACAATATTTGTTATTTCATCGACTATGTAGTAAATGAGATACGGTTTCGGACACCTAATGTAACATAATAAGAGATGTGCTGTGATAACTTTACTAGGAACAGTAGGAATTTATGTTGAAAAACTTGAAGATAATTAGGTAAAGAGACAAATAATAAGAATAAATGGATCTGTTGTTAATGTTTTATAACCAAATACGTCTTTAAATTCTATTTCCAAATTAAATTTTCGCAAAACCCATAATACATAGGTAAATGCCAGCATTTCAACCTCTCCGCTGAACTCTTCAGTGGCGTAACAAATAAAAGCCAGTCAAACATATGGGGKAGAATTTGTTTTTATTACATATTCGGCTATTCTCTTGTGTTAAGTGGGTTATTTCGAGGTGTAAGATCTGTATTTAGCAGATGGTTTAAAATGCGTTTCATATAGATAAATAGCCTCTAAGGGGATCAAGTTGGACACGTGTTAACAGTTTTATATTTTTGACTGTGGTTATGATAAATCCGGAAAATGCTGCTTCCATATTATGCACTTCTAGTGGGGACTTTTCTCTGTCCTCATTATTTACGTGATGCATATTATGGCCTTTGAATCTAAAGCTAGGTTCACATTATTAACAATTTGTGTTGTGTCCCATTCGTAAGCGCTCGGCCCGTGCATCAAAAAAGCAGCACCTTCAGAGATTTGCAGCTGATTTTAGAATTCAGGAAATACTGTCATCCCAATTGCTTGCTTTTCTGTGATACAGTGGTTTGTTCTAGAAGTTTTAAGCTTTTTTTGTTTTTCTGGTTATTTCGTTTTGATATCAAATTAAACAGGACAATGAACGTCGCACATCTTCTTTGGACCAGTTATACTAACAGTAATTCAGAGAATTCAAACATCTGACATTGAAGACCTGATGCCCTGATGTCAACAGCAAGAAAATATCCATTGTGCTTAGTATGTGGTTTGCAGCAAATCTTGTTTTCAATTTTGAAGCGTCTACATAGCGTTCATGTTTTAGCGCAAATTCCTTTTGATGTAGGTCAAAAAACCACCAACCGACGGATAGCGTGCATCGTGCGCGACAGATATTTTTACGTTGATTTTTATGCGCCGCACACGTATGCACTACATTATTAAAATACATTTTTACGGCGCACACTGCACAACGCAAATTTTTACTAATGTGGACCCGGCTTAATACTTAGGCACCTATATTGTGTTTGGCCTGTGTACTTTTTTATATAGGAAGCATTTAATTTCATAAYTTCCATATTAGTTTAACTTTTAACATGTCTTCTTTATCCAAAATGTTACCTAATAGGATTGTTAATATACAGATAGATAGTAATCTTCAATACGTTCAATACAAATTAAAGTTAAAAAATCCCTTAATATTAAAAAGCTATGCTTTACCAAAAATTCATAAACTGCGAAATAAATATCAAAGTAGGTATAGTCGCAAATGTAAACGCTCCTACCTAATTAGCCAAATTAATAAAATTCGTCTATAAATTGCCAGCGATCTTTGTATGAAACAGTTTTTTAACATACAGATTTTATTAATAGCCATTGCGTATCGGAACTTTGCAATTTGCATGCCATGATGTGCGGAATCGCGAAAGTCGAAAATGCTCATTTTTCGATGGCTCGTGCAGGTGCACGTATATCGTATATCAATCACGCTGTTATTAGAAGTTGTTTGATCCCCACGTTCCCTCACCCGCGCTCCATGGTCCTGGTCGTGTAATGCAGACGTTTGATGGTAGGGGTACAGTCTGATATTCCCCTTTAACGAAATTCAAAGCTCCGATTTACCGCATTTAATACCATGTAGCAGTTCCGATGTTTACCGCTACGTACCGCCACCATACAGAGATAAATTAGCAAAATAGGTGTCCGCGATAAATCCCATAAGGTGAGCACACTATAATATGTATACACAAGGCTATAATTCAATGTAATTAGCACTAGAAGATGCATGATCTTGAGTTCTTTCAGAACCAAAAGATCAATTTTTCATATCTCTTAAAATTCCCGAGATATCAAGCAAAAACTATGCAATAATCAATGCTCAATATCTGGGGAGTTTAAAAAAATATTAATAAATATTAAATTCCGCTTTAACAAACTAAATAAATTATTTCCTGAAACTGAAAACCCTTAAAGGCAGAAATGTTATTTTTGCTCATTTAGCGCTATAATAAAAAATGACAGCAGATACCAATAATTCAATCACAGAATTTAATACAGCATTAAATTCTACATCTTATGCTGTGAAATTAGAGATTTCATTTCGAACAACTAAAGAAATTAATTCAAAAATGTAAATTTTTAAATTTGGAGATTTTTGCAAATTTAGTCTTATAACTAAAACAACAATTATGGCATTTGATTGAACGCTGATTTTTGCATKTTCTGTTGCATAACATGTCTAGATTACTGTATGACTAATTAAAAAAAATTTAATTCAAAGCCTGAAGATTTTTAAACATGAAAATTTATCTTTTTCTAATTTACCCCTACAATTAAAAAATGACAACAAACACTCAATTATCCACCAACGGCGACTAATATTAAATTCTGCATTTGCAAAGTAACATATCTAAGTTGTGGTTTGACAAGCTAAGCAAATTAATTTCAAAACTTGTAAATCTTTAAAAGTAGGAACATCTTTTGTAAAAAAAAAAAACTACAGCAGATCCTTAAAATCCAATGGCGGCATTTGATAGAGCATCTCCTGTTATGTATATCATTTAGATGCATTTTTGACAAATTAAAGGTTGAAAATAAAACAAAAATATCTTCTGCATATTTAGCCTTATAATTAAAAAATGACATCATACACTCAAAATCCAATTGTGGTAGTTGATAGAGCATTAAATTCTGTATCCTTTGCTGTTTAATATATCCAGATTCTTTTTGGTAAATTAATGAAATTCACTCCAAAAACTGAAGATTTTAAACTAAAGTAAAAACCATACACAAATACCATATCGGCATATTCAGCATGTGTAAAACACACTAAGCCTCATTGACTGTAAACTGAAATCTGAATGAAATTTACTTAATTGAGACAGTAGATCTTTGTTTCATTTGTCACAGTCTTGCTGATGTGATTCGAATATCCCATTTCTGTTTAAGCATGTTCGAATAAAATATCATTTATCTTGAAAACAGTTATTCCTATCGACATAACAAAAAGAGTAACTTTTTTGTGCAAGAAGAATGATAGATTTCAAAAATTAGGTCAGAACCGTGAAACCACTAAGGGATGATAAGTTATTGAGAAGAAAAGGGTACCTAACCCTTAAGTAAGAAAATGAAAATGTGTCTAAGATGATTTCCGGAATTTAAAATTTTAATATTTCTAGATTACTTAGATATTTCAGAAAAATGGTTGGTTAATTACAACTTCTAAGGGTTGTATCTCTAAAACGGAGTGCTTTAGGGTATAAGTCGACATGAGTTTTTTTGTTCAGAATTATGAATACTACCATTTCCCAAAATATTGTTACTTCCTCCTCAATCACCCTGTATTTATGCATCCCCTGCGAAATTTTGGTGCCACTTTATTTAAAATGCACCTATATAGAATTAATAGACATTTTTTGAAAAAAAAATATAATAAATAAGGTAATTTTTAAGAGACATCACTCTAAAGACAGATTTAAATTGCACATATTCACATACTACACAGAAATTTAAAAAATCCAAAAAAACCCACCTGATTTTCAGCAGCATCCATGACGTTCTTGTGGATGTCCCCCTCTAGGTCCAATGCCGACGGCCTGAACGTCTGATTGGACCTGTGGCTGAACGGCCACATCCTGATCTGCTCCGGCGGATACTTGAAGCTGTCGGCCAGCATCTCCATCAGCTCGCTGACCGTCGCGCATTTCTTCAGCTTGAAGACGCGGTACAGCGCCCTGTCGGGATCGTACAGGTCGTTGCCCTGGTGACCGTCGAAGGCGTCCTCCAAAACGACGTTGACCGTCATGTAGAGGTGCGCCTCGTTCCGCTCCTTGCGACGGACCTGCTCCATTCGTTTCTCTTCGGCAAGGCGATCCGCCAGTTCACTCGGTATGTCCGCGTCAGTCACCTGCGGAGGAGTTCACTTGATGGCACGATTTTTTATTTTTCGTTAGGAAAATTGCGTTTCATGAAAATTCTCTTCGAATGACAAAGAAGAATCACAGAAAAACAGTTACTTAAAAAATTGATTCAAATCAGCTGAAACATTTTGAAGATGTTCAGGAACGTTTTATTTAATGAGCTCATAAATTCTTTGTTTTAGTAAATTCCAATAGATTCCAACCTTGGCATTTTCATTAGCCTCCAGTGTTTAAAACATTTAGTTTCATTTGTTTATATACAGGGGGCCCAGGAATGATGAGTAAAAATGAAGGAGGTGATTTTATTCGAAAAATTAATGCCACAAGTTCCTATACCATTTTAGTCAAAACTCAAAAGTAAATAAGGTGCAGGGTGCCAAAACTACTTTTTCAAATAATTTCTTTTTAGTAACTTTTTTGTCTAAGTATCATCGATTATCTTGAAATTTAGCACACACTCAAAAACAATCATTTTTCTCTATTACTTCCACATCCAACGGATGGGAAGTATTGTATAGCGAAAAAAAAATTCAAAAATTTTTATTTGCTCATTCGCTTTAAAATGGTCGAAAACGCAAAAAAACTGAATTTGAACAAAAATAAATTTCTTGTTTGTGTGTCTGGTTTTGTTTGTATACACGATAACTTTCGAAAGACTTAATATATGAACTTGAAATTTGGCAAACATATACATCTCAACTACCTAAAGCAACCTATTCTTTGTGGGGTAAATAGGATATCGGGAAGGGGGCGAAATTGGGGGGTAACTACCCTTTTTGCAAATTTTTATTTTTTTTTTATTTTTTTCGTTTTAGTACGTGATTAGTAATATAACTGCGAGTATTATTGGTTCTTATAAATTTTCGGTGCAGCAAACTGTTTAGAAGATATTAGCAAGAAAGCGTCACTTAAAGAAAACGGTTTTCCCTGAATATATCCAAATATATTAATTATATTCAAAAAATGAAAATGCCATCAGATAGGAAATAAAATTTCTCACAAAAAGTGTCTTAAAAAATTTATTCAAAATTTTGACATTTTCGAAATATTTCCAAAAAACCTATTTTGGTCCCTGCTCGTAAGATTTTTTTTAAATTTTGGTATTATATAGAAAATCAAACTTCTGATCAGAAAGCCCTCTTGTAATTTTTCTGTTAAGTTAATAATTTTCAAGTTATTTGAAAAAACCGATTTATAATTTATATATTTTTGCTAATATCACAAGGACTTTGTCTTAGAAAAAAATGTGTTGAGAGACAAAATGTTCAAAACCTGAATACTAATCGTATATAGTATAAGAAATAAAAACGTAAATGTCATTTTGACAATTGGATGTGGAAGTATTGATTCAATTTGCAGCGGTTTTTTTATGGTTGTGAATATCACTTATTTTGGGATTTCATCCCAAATATGTTAAATTCAAGTTTATTTTTGTGTTTACTTAAAAATTTTCATTGTCCATTTGCGATTTTTGTAACTGTAAGTCATAATCTTGACTTATATTAATGTCATTTTCAATTTAACCTTTTGGTCGTCATTTTTTGGTGATTTCCAAATTAATCTTGAGATTTTCTTCAGTCATTATTTTTTTTTGACTAATGAACATGGAAAACTGCATAACAAGAGTTATACTACTACCAGAACCGTGAAATGAGTAAATTTTATTTCGCCTGCTTCCTTATCTTTTCACAGTTAAGTATAAAAAGAGCAGATTTGAAGAATTCACATCAGATAGAGTTTAATCAACATTAAAATTTTTTGGTTATAGTCTGTAATACGACTACATACTTTCTCAAATATCTAATACCTAAAACCATTCAAATTAATATTTAAAAAATACTAATATTAAATCAACAAATTCTTCATGTTTAAACTGTTTAGAAATAATTTTAAACAATTTCTGAAATATAAGAAACAAATATTTTATAAACACCATATCTAGGAACTCAATTTAAAGATTGGGACAAGAACTTACCTCCTGAAGTACATTGTGTAGTTCTGAATCTCTAATATAAACCAACATGTAAGCATTTGTACAATGCTTAACGGTCATGTTCATGTCTTCATCGTGCCCACCATAATTGTGTTCGATGGCCTCCTGTTTCGTACATCTTGATACAACATCGTCGTCGAATTTACACCACTTACCATCACCTGAGGAAAATACAGGACATATGGAAACATAAAGCAGTAAATGAAAGATGTCATATGTTAACAGTGGCTTCCTTGGGTCTAAATAAGCCAAAATAAACCAACTTACCTAAGTGCAATTTTGTCTCCTTACCACCAAATTATGGTTCTTCAAAATTATTTTTCTTTATCTTATTTTTCGACAGCCCTTTTGTTTTTTAAAATATTTTATTCAAATTTGGTAAATTGGTATATCTAATTAGTGTACATAAAACAGTTTATTTACAATTTGCATAAATCACAGAGGGTGCTGCCCAGGGTATTCCTTTATTATTTATTGTACTTTCTTTATCTTATGTTGTTTGTATAAACTCATGAAATTAAATTCATTTATATATTACGCTATTATAATTAGGTTGTATAAAGTCGTATTTGCTATTTGGTGTTTATATAGGTTTGTGAATAAGCGAAATTTATGACGGGTCAGTAACACTTTGCAACTTGTTTGCGGATGGATCGGCGAGAGAGAGCTCTTATAAATAGATGAATTAAATGTTCATAATTCGTTAGCAATAATAGTCGCATTTATCAAATTTTTAAATAAAATTTTGCATATGACCTTCCCAATCTGTTACCAATGGGCCCAATTTTTTAAATTTTTAATATTACCATTTTCTCCTCTTGATTTGTTAAAAAATTAATAGTAAAAATTTTTGCAAAATTTAAAAATGAGGCCCCTTCAGAACACTAAAACCTTTGATTTAAAAAAAGAATGAATTAAAAAATCTTATTACTTTTGAAGATATTCATGGTCAAGTTTATATTGTGAAAGTAGAATACAGGCGTAATCCCCATAAATTAAAAAAAAATGTAGAAATATTTAAACATAGTATATGAAAGCTCCATTAACAAACAATAAGCAAACAATATGACGAAAAATTATGGAACACACCTGGTTGAAATTGCCAGTAAAATGAGATCAAAACTAGCAAAAGAAAAGCTGTTTTGCATTTCATTTTTATTAATCCATTAAAAACAACAGAAAAACCCGTGAAAGTAACATCGCAAAAAATAATGTCAGAGCATTCAAATATAACTCACCTTTGGGATTAATAAATACAACATAATGACCACCATGGTTGTCCCCGGAATGCACGAGAACAGCGTGCAAAGTATAATTGGCCGGATTGTTGGGGTTCGGTTCCTGCAGGTAAGCGTCCAGTGAGATCTTCTCGTAAAACTCGAACCTGTCGTTGAACTTGACGGAACAGTCGGTTATCGGATCGTACTGGAAACGCATAAGGTGCAGGTGCAGTACTGGCGGGAACGAGGAGAATATGACTCCCTTCTCGGCGTCCTGCAGGCCGTGTTCGCCAGCGTCGTATTTGTTGTCGCCGTCCAACGTCTCCTTTGCTATGTAGTCCTTGAAAGACTCGTCGACTGGGAGAAACGGATTACATCAGGCATTTTGCAAAGCGTGGTAAAAATTTTAGAAACAAAATTTGTCTTGCAGATACTCTTACAACAGACACAGATAAAAATAGATACTTTGGAGTAATTTTAATTAAATCTTAAGAAGACACCAACATGTGCAGATACATAAGGATCAAGTCAAAGTCGAAAATTCCAATTTCCAAATTTCCCGAGACACTCGAAATTTCAATTCTGAAATAGGGTTAGAAATTCCAAGTTTAAGTTGAAAAACCCTGAGTTGAAGAAATAAATTCTGACAAAATTTTGTATTTCAGATAGAGTTGGAAATTCTGATAGAAGAAAATTCCAAATTAGAACAGAAATCCCAAGTTGAAGGAAGTCACATATTCTGAAATACTTGCAATAGTCAAATGCATGAGACAGAAATCCCAGGATGGAAACAGAAAGTGTAAGTTAGTCTGAAATTATGAGAAAGTAGAAAATTCCTTGCAGTCAGAAATTCTGGGTCAGGTTGTTTCCAAAGCAAAGCCAGAAATTCTGAGACAGAAATCCTTAGTCTGAAATTCCAAATTAAACAAAATAAACTAGAAATATCTCGAAATTTTAAGTTGAAGTTAGAAATTTCAAATTAAAGTTAAATTACGAGTTAAAGTAGGAAATCTTGAGCTGAAGTCGAAAATTCTTGGCAAAATCGAGTATGTCAAGATAAAGTTGAAAATTCCGACTAAGTGAGGTATTCTAGATAAAATCAGAAATTCCAAGCTTGTCAGCAATTTCAAATTTAACAAAGTTAAAGTAGGAAATCTTGAACTAAATTAAAAAATTCATTCAGAATTAAATAAATTATTATAGTAAATTATAAAAAAAAAATATATTAAGATTATAAAATGATTGAATAGTAAATTTGATATTGATCACTTTAAATGAAGCTTTTATTAATCAATTTTGTTTGTTCTTGAATAAGTATACTTTATTTTAAAAATACCTTTTTTAATCCTTACAAATATTCAAGAATAATGGAAATAGTAATTAAAAGTTAAAAGTTTTCAATATAATCCCATAACGGGTTACTTTTTCAGGCATATTTAAATCATACTTGTAAAAAATGGTATCTCTCTTGGACAGCACTAATAAACTCCAACAGACAATGATTACAATTTTCTAATTTATTTTGTTTGTGTAGTAGTACACTTGGCTAACACTATATTCTCTGTATATTCCAATAGCAATTTATATTAGGAAAATTTGTTGCCAACATCATCAAGAAGAAAAATAAAGCATATAATTACCAATTTATGTTATTTTTTGGTCTGCTAACAGAATTTTTTTTCATACTGAAGTCAAGACAAAATATGTTTAACAACAAAGACAGCAAAATTATCTTAGCAATGGGCACTCCACTATATCAACGTTTTGATTGAAATCGATACCTTAAAAATGACTATGGCAATAATTAAAACAAACTCATTTTCATCTAACCCTTACTCCGCACTACAAGGGCATTTTTTTTAAATTTGTCGTAATACAAAATGTTCAAATCCAAACATTTTAAACCCTGACACTAAAATATAAAATTTCATTAATGATAATAAATATAAAAAAGTATAACAGGACTAAAATATCTCAAGGTCAGATCAGGTCAGGTCAATTGGCAAATGACCTAAAGACCAAATGTCCAAAAAGGAAACAAGACAATGATAAAAAATTATAATAAGAATATAAAAAACACACTTACTATTTTTCTTTCCCTTAATATTCAACTGGATATCGTAGAAAGTCTCAGTTCGAGTGCTGGCATAATTAACATCTTTGCAGCGTATGTACGATATCATTTTTCCCTCAAACAGCTTCGGAACAGTCCCCTCAACGCAAGTACCCTTCATTTTACTTTCCAACTTGTCTAGTAACACCTAACACCACAAAAAATGTCAGACCTTTCAGCAAAAAAAAAAATAATCCCGATTTACCCTTAAAAACTCCTGTACATCGTGCTGCATAAAAGAATCTAAAGTCTCCCATCCAAAACTCTTAGTTAACTTCTTAGTGCCGACAGGCTTATCGCAGAACTGCAACTCGTGGAAAACCCTCTGTAGGGCCAGCGCCACCGATTTTGTCGAATCGTCCGATTCCGTTGGCATCTTGTACACGGCCTTCCTTAACTGGTTCGTGAAGTACAAAGTTTGCAACAAGGAATTCATGTAGCAAGTCGCACCCTGGTTCTTGAGACCGACATAGCCTGCAAGTCATGGTACTGGTGAGTTTTTCTTTTTTTTACCAGTCGTTGATTTTTGAGCTACCTGTATGCTTTTTGCTGTCCCAGGAAACACCATGTGGAGCATCGGCTTGCACATGAACCTCCAAGGTGATTGTGTCATCTTTTATATAGCCTTTTTCAGGGTCCAGCACATCACTCCAAGTCATGAAATGGGAAAAGCCCCAGTCGTTTTCCTAAAGTGAAAGTTAACAGCATACCGTGGTAGGCAAATAAAGACAATGACAAGATTCAGGAAACACATTTTTTGTGTATGGAGGCATTTCATGTAAGTAAACCAACTCAAAAAATTTTAGTTTTTCAAATTTCATTTTATTTTGGTATGTTGTATATCTGAGGAACCAAAACACAAACACACCTTGAAAAATATGGTTCAGTTTTAATTCTTAATGAAGCTGTTTTGATCAAGAAATATCTAAAATACTTATGGGAATGCAAGAAACTCCATCTTAAGGTTAACAAGCTTAACTTAGTAAACATCTACTTAAAATTTATGTTCTTTAGGCTATTTTCATTACTGAATTACATTGAGTTTTCTTGTATAGACAGTAAGTTGAGATATTGTATCCAACAGAGCAAGCAATCTTCACTTCAAGCTGAAAGGTAAGTTACGTAACCTACATTTTCAACAAAAATACAATCAAGTTAAGACAAATAATTCAATACCAAATTCTTATAATGTTAGAGATAGTCTGATAGCAAATTTGGTACTAATGATAGGGTTCATGAAAAATTAAAAAAATAAATTCAAAAACCTATATTTAAGATTCATCCTAGTTCAGACAAATCATTTGAAAATTTTCAGCCATTCAATTTTCATTGTAGAGTTTTAAATTTATCAAAAGCTAGTTTATCTGATAAACAACTTCAATTTCTTAAACACGGATTAAAATTTATTCCTCCCAGGAAAGCAGATATCAAAGATGTAGATTAACTGTCAGTTGAGTGTGAGGCAATTTTGGATAATTTAAGCTCTGAAATTAAAACACCTTTAATTCTACGTATTAATTCATTATTACAAAAATCTACTAAAGTATTCGTTTATGCTTTTTTCTACAAAGAAAAATCCAATCTTCAAATTTGAATCCATAGTCAGAAAATGGGCAAACACTTTCTTATAAGGATCACTATCAAACTTATTTTTTTTTTAAATCTTCTTGGACCAAATAGTTGCGTTCGAATTGCAATGTACGTACTTCACTTCCATCCAAATTTTCACAACTTCGAAGCTAAGTAACCACGCTTAACATGAAAATTTACCCTCTCTGTATTTAGACCTTGCAAATGTACATGTCAAAACAAAAACGAATTTGAAAAACTAAAATTTTTTTGGGATGCACGGTTCAAGTGAAATATGCCTACTGATATGTGGCAGACTGAAGAAAAAAGTTATTGCTGTAAAATCATGATAGTTTTTTTGGTAATGACATTCTGACCATTCACATAAAAAAATGAGAATCATAGCAGTATGAGGAATATACACAACTCAATTCAGAAACACTTAAAAAACATTAAATAAACCAACTAAAAGTAAAGATTCCATTGAAATAATAATAAAACAGAAGCAAATGTGAAAACTGAGACAATTAAATGCAAAACCAAAGAGTGCCAAAAAACCTAAAAACATTGCAAACAATTTTTTTTGCTTTGAACATTCAAAACACTGCACAAAAAGATATAAAATTAAAAAACATAAATACCTTCGAGTAAAACAAGTGCTGGATCTTCCTAGAAAACGTTTCACCGCCCGGTTTTACAGACAGCAACCTAAGGTCCGCCACAGCGTAACACGACCAAGAGCTGGACTCACTCTCACCGTTGCACTGCAGGAAGAAGCCCAACGAACGTTGCGACTGACGTTCCTGTGTATGACTCGTCCTCGGCATCACCATTATCTTCCATGGGAGGTTGCGCACGTAACACGGTGGGGATAAAATGGAATCCTGCCGAAGAGGATAAAAAAAAAGTCGTCATGTGAATGTAAAATCAGGTGCTCTTGCAAGAATTTTTTCGAAAGGTGTGACTTCTTACAATGAGCAATTCACATCCATTGTTAGGAACCGATCCTCAATAATCCCATTGATAGCCATGATGAAGCATACAATTTTATTAGGTGACAACGAAAGTGTCTTAACTACACTTTTAGTTACACTTTTCTTAAAGAAGAACTAATTAATTTTAATTCCACTTGGAGAAGAATATGGATCAATTTTCAACTGTTTCTATTTGCTAAAAATATAAAGGAGGCAAAGGTATTACCATGAAAGTATGACGACTGAAATTTTTGAATATTGGCTTGAGAACTGCTAGCAAAGCTTTCGGCCAATGCAGTAAATGTATTAGACAATGCGTCTTATCATTCTGCTCAGCTTGAAAAAATTCCAAATTTTCTTTTAAAACATGACTTACATTTTGAGGAATGTTATACTAAGAAACAACACTTGGAGGTTCTAAAGACAAAATGTTTTGATACAACCTTCCGAACTGATAGTTTGGCTAAAGAGCATGGACACAAGTTTTACGGCTACCGCTGTATAATTAAACCAAATGAAATGATTTAGCACAAACTTAAGAGTCATGTAAAGAGGCCAAATACTGCACCAAAATTTAGTGATAGCACCATACAAATTATCCAAAAGAAGTTGAGAAAGTCACAGCAAATAGTTGCTCTAACTATGTGCATCATGTGATAAAAGAAAAATTTTTTTTACAAGGAACCACTGGCGCAGTTAATAACTCAACTTGGTGACAGTGATGAAACAGAAGATGACTGTGACCTTTTTTTTATACTTAAAAAAAATATATTCTATAAGCTTTGTAATTTATTATTTTATTTTGTTTTTATTTATTRCTTAAATTTCAATGTAATAGTTTAAAGATTTCAAGTATGGTCCTGTTATTTGTKTGACAACAATAAGCAGGCAATATTATGCATTTTTGATGTTGTCTTTGTCCTTTACATGCTTTTAGGTTACATAGATCGCRAAACWTACTAATCTCGAATGTTTTCTTCCAACATCTAAGGTACCTAAAACAGTGGTTTCAGCTCGATATCTATTGCAAAAATTTTTACTGTCATCAGATGGCAACACTAATCGAAAGTATGTCACATTTTGATTTTTAAATATTTCCTAGTTTTTTTTTTAAGGAATTTTCCATCATGTGTTGATTCATTCGATTCACTTTAGTATTATGTAGTTTGTTTTGTTTTTCAAACTGTTGCCGATTATGGCTCGTTCGGTCAAAGCATTGTCATGATTTTACTAACAGCAGTTCCAGAAATGTTGCTTTTGTTATTGGTTAGTAAATATATAATTTACTTGAAACCTAAGGGCCGGTTGCACAAACGTGGATCTAAGTTAATCCGGGTTTAATCTGCAGTCGTTGCTTGGCAACATCATGAATCCGGTGTTCTGATTGGTGTTGCTATAGCAACGACCGAGGATTAACTTTGATCCACGTTTGTGCAACCGGGTCTTTATGTTCTACCATGCGTTTATTGACAGATACAAATCTATAAGAGTCAAAATCTGACATACCTTGGTATGCTAATGTCATCTGTTATCAGAAGCCCAGCTAACTTTTTGCAATACGTTTTGAACCCTTTTTTACAGGAATAAGTTGGGCTACCAGAGTTCTAGGTATCCTGGATAAAACCTAGACGTTTTGGCATAACTCGACCATAAATTGATGACCACTTGAGTCAAATTTAAACCAGTAACCAACGTGGTACCCATTTAATCTGTAGTTATTTTAATGGACACAATCAAAGAATATCATTCAAAAATCAAGATAAAACAATAGTTCAACAATTTATGCATCTAAGTATCCAAATTGCAAAGACTGTACTGCATTTGTTTTTATTTAAGAAAGAAKAACAAATGGAAAACACATATTACAGAAAGGTGGTACTTTCGTACAAATGCAGAAGGGCGAGATTTAGGCACACGATCATGAAATTTTCAGTTACATCATGCTAATCTACCCGGTACCACACAAACCAGGGCCCATTTGAACCCAAAATTACCTAATAGCTGTCAAATCGAACTGCGGTTAAGAACCGCACAGACTCAAATGTCACCGTTACATCGACAGATCTAACCTAAAAACTAACGGAATCGAGACCGACCTTCAGCTTGCTGAAGCCGGGAACGGAGAAGCGGAAGGTCGCCTCAGACCTGGCCTCGTCCTCCTCCATATCGGCGTCCTGGACACCCGCCATGCCTGGATCAAGCTGCGGTCCTATGATCACGTCCCCGTTCTGGGCCTGGTCCATCTCACCGCCGCCAGTGTCCGTCACATAGTCCATGGGTGTCACTGTGCAGGCAAACAAACAACAAGATAAAACCGACACGAAACCACGTCCCACCTACTTTCTTTAAAAATAAAACCAACAAAGGCAACTGTCACTTGAATGTCACAAGGGTTTGTCATGCTGGCTTACCATCTTGGGTTTCCATCTCCTCTACTTCGTTATCGTTCTGGGGATTGACTTCATTCCTTCGGTCCTGGGCCGTCGTCACGTGGTTCATAGTGAGAGGCGGCGTCTTGGGGGCCCCCGTTTTGTCTTTCGCGCCGGTTACTAGACCGCTTTTGTTCTTTTTCGGAACGACGGCTGGGTCCTTGTCCGCCGCGACAAGCTGGCTGAACGCGTTGTGGGGGTTATGCGAATTATTTTTAGTGCCGGAGACGGTAGTCAATTTGACAAAGTGCTTACTCGCGATGCGCCCAATGTCTGCTGTTTTTTAAACCCTCTAAAGGAGGGGTGTACGCTAGAACCATATATACGAACGTAGTTTTGACACACCGCACGTAACTCTGCTCTATGCTCGTATCGTTTTCAGTTCGTGCACTTGTTATTTTATTGTTTCACGTGAAGCCGACACTGCACTTTTTACTGTGGAAAATAAACAAAATGGAGGCATTTCTCTTTTGCCTTTGCGCTCAAAAATTTTCGACAGCAGGCAGAGGTCCGCACGAATGTCATTGGCGCAGCGCCATCTACTTGACAATCGGACAAGTTCCACGCGTCACCATAGAGCAACATACATATGGAGTGAACGGCTCACAGAAGGAAAAAATACCACCACAGATTAATCAAAATTTTGAAACTTGTGTCAGACGAATTTTGAGGTTCTCGTTTTTGACAAAGATTACAGGCGTAATCGAAACGTCAGACTAATAACTTTTTGTCAGTGTTTTAGAGCGACAGCGATATTTTCGAGAAAATATCTTACATTATGGACACTGAAAACATTCACCCTCATATAACAAAATTATTTTTAATACTTCTGGTATTAATATATATTTTTTTAATGATTAGTTACTGACAGTATAATGGTTTGATTTCCACTCCTTTATAAACGTTTAAATTTCCTGCAATTATTTATCCCAAAATGGCGGTCTATTGCAGTACTGTAATATATTTAGTTAGTTAGAGTATTTTGGGTAGTACAATAGGGGCATAAACAAAGAATATCAATAGGGGAGGCACGGTCATGAATCAAATGAACAAAGGGAGCTCTCAAAATGTCAAATTTAAATTGTAATAAATACCACTTATTAGACTTTTGTTTTTAATAAGACAGTTCACCTAAACACAAAACGAACTTGTTAAAATATTGAAACACAAAACATTGAAAATGCATAAAATGTAATAAAGAATAAATGCATAATGCACTCTAGTATCACAATAAAAATTAAAAACAAAGGCTGAAGCTACTAGTCAGTAGCTGTAGCTTCATATTTTTCCAACTTAAAGCTAAACACGCATGCCATCAGCCACTTGAACGGTCTGTGCTGCAATTCCTTCATGTTGTACATCAACTCCTTAGGTTCATCTTCATTGTAGATAATAAAATGATGGCATTCGCCAGGTTCAGAAAGCTGTGAATGAAAAGGTAGGCAATCAATGACTTTTACCGATAGGGGAGTGGGTTCCCTTTTCAATATTTCACCTCCACCGCTTTTAATCAGCTCCACTACATTCTCCTTTTGCAAGAACAGGCCTTCGACGGTGTAGGGTTTTTTTGTTTTGAGCACGTAAAATTTTAAACCGTTGAACAAGGGTGGGTTCTTTAAAAGGGCGTTTTTGAGGGCTAAAAGGTAACAGGGGTGAATGTCTGGGACAAGATTAGGGTAAATGGGAAGAGCGGATTTATTGTTTATGTACATGTCGATCCCTAAAATTCGGTATTAGTATCATTTACTTTTATGAAAATGTAACTTACATGTTTCTTTGTATACAAATCCTCCTCTGAGCATTAGCATCCAAGCATTCAATTTTGTAGATTCTGTATAAAGGGCATGTGTGACGTTTGCTCCAAATGTGTCAGTAAACTCAGTTAGCCCTTCTAAATTTTGTTTTTGATTTTGGAACAAGTCACGAGAAATATATATTACCATCTTTTGTGATACATAAACTGTCTTTATGGGATTCTTAACTTCTTTATTCGAATTTATATCAGGAATCTCAAATTCTTTTATTTTATAAGACCTACAAAAAGTCGCAGTTAGATAGATGCCTCCATGTTGTGTCGAGATATGAATAAGTGATACGAGAGAAAAGCTAAAATTTCGGATAATTTGGTGTGGTCCATTCTCACCAAACGTAAAGTATCTACATTATAATTCCAATGTGCTTGTTATTTGCTACAAAAACTTATTTTTTACTTTATTACATTTTGTAAATCACAAGTTTTACATAAGTGATAAATAAAATATTGGAACTGAAACATTACTAACAAAAACATATGATTAAGCAGAATTAATAGTTAAGAAAGTGCATATTTATTCAAGTAAAAAGAATCTCATACCTATTCCTGCCTGCATTGAATATGTTTAAAAAAATGTTAGGAAATATATACATACTTCTTGTCGCTAGTGTCCTTATAGAGTCACTGTACTACTTACTGTGCTGGCATTCCATAATAATCTTTAGATTCCAATGAAGCTCCATATTCTAATAACATGCGAATGGTTTCCACTTGACCCTTTTGGAAGGCCTTATGTAGTGGTGTAATGTATTTCGGGCCAGGCACATTTGGTAATGCTCCAGCCTCCAATAAAGCTTTGATACCATCAAAAAAATCATGTTCCACTGCTTCATGCTGTAAAAACATTAGAAAAAAGCTCATTTCCTTACATAATTAGTTATCTAAAAATACCAAAGGTGTCCACCCTGCATAGTCCTTATGGTTTATGTCAAACTGAGCATCTGTAACAGACGCTTGCAATGCACACAAGTTTCTTTTGCGACAAAAGTTAAAAAGCGATGTCTCTCCTACGCCGTTGATTTTTGTCGGACTGAATTTCTTGGTGAATAGTGTCACTAAACAAAAGAATAATCAAAAAGTGACTACCTTCATTTATCACACTTACATCCTAATATCTCAATTTGATTAGCGGGAACAGTTGGTTCTGATAATATTCTTTCAAACCTTATTATGTGGTCCTTGACACCACTCAAGTAATAGTAAGCAGCTGTCAGGCTTGGTGTTTTCTTCCTTTTCCTGCGGAATTCGCCGTGGCATTTGATACACCACCCTTCTTCTTCGCATGTGTAAAAATGCAGTTCCGAGTTGCTAGAAGAATCGTTACAGTTTGGTTCTAGTAATAGTGAGTAAAGATAATTTACCAGCAGCTGCAAAGATAATGATTTCTGAGCTCGTTTAAGATGCCACTAACTTCAAAGTTGAAATTCATTTTCTTTTAAAATGGTTTTACATTAACTACATACTACAGCTACAGCAGTATAAGAAAGCTCAAAGTGCGGTTAGGTAGCACGATTTTGATAAATTCCCGCTCCCGCCACGATCTTCGGTTACCGTCAATTATGCCAACCGTGTTACTACCAATCCACTAAATCTCTACCAATCTACCGTTTTAGATGTATTTTTTTGCAAATTGTAGGATAATTTTAGCTACATATTTACAGTTTTGCTTTGAAATAAATTTTCTGACTTTTTCACTTCTTGCTGTAATTTTCCCAGAAATAAATTTAATTCTTCAGCTTTGCTATTGCATAGAAGTAACAAACATAAAACAAAACATACATATTGTAATCTTACTTATGTGGTTTCTTAGGTTTACCTACCTATATGTCTTTAGCCTTTAGCCCTGATCTATGCTTTAATGGGATAATTTGTTCATCAAAATAATAATAATAATTAAGTATATTAAATTAAATAAGCTTTGTGTTTATATAACGTTTCGTTCTTTTATTTAGATCTTTTTTAAATATTAAACTTCTTATATTATATCTGACAAATTGACATTAAATTAATGTGAGATTTACATCAATTTTGATATTAATATAAAATGTACCTTGGTGTTTGCTCCATCACTAGAATTATTTGAATAGCAAATGTTAAAATATGAGTGTTTGTGAGTGTGACAAAGTTTATATGTCTAAATTGTACTGTTGTAGGTATTATTCAGTTCTTGTATGTCTGTCCTGTCATTTACACAATGTATTTATGTTTTTTCGTACCTATGTATCATTTATAAAAATTATCTTTTACATTTATGTGGTTCTGTAGCAATAACTTTGTGTTATCAAAGTCAAAAGTGTGATTAGTTAGTTCTTGATGTTTTTTCAAAGCAGTATAGCCATTATTTTTATCGTTGTATCCTGTTTCTTAGGAATTGTCCTGTTTGTCCTATACACAGTTTGTTATATGCAGTTTGGATATTATATGGTTTTATTACGTATTTTATTTTTTGTGTAAGGGGTGGAATGTATGGTAGGTTTAGGTATGTTATATTTGTGTTTTTTTCTTGTTTTTCATATTGCATGATGCTATTAAACAGTATTTCTATTTGTTGTTTTATGGAGTTTTGTATTAGTTTAATGGGGTAATTGTTATTTTTTAATATTTTAGTTATTGCTTCTAAAGGTATTTTATTTCTAATTTTTATCTGGACCAGTTAATTTTATTACCTGGTATATTGTATTGTTCAAGATAATTTTTGTTTATAGGGTGGTTAGACTGATAATGCAATTTATTGACCAGGCTTTTTTATTTATTCCAACACAGACCCAATTTTGTCTATGATCTTAGAAACTGTCGTTTTGTCACGAAAACGTAGGAAATGTTTCAGTTTCCTAAATTTATTATTGACTTTTGGATTGAGCAAAAATATTTATATAAAAATGAACACAGTTTTAAAATAATATTAAAGATTAAAGTTTGCTTTTTTGTTATAAGTTGACATTTTTGCTATTTGCTACCTACCCCATCCAGCATGTTTTGAATCTGTTGTGCCATACGGTGTGACAGCACCAGGATGGATTAACTTTAATCCAATGATATCAACTAACATACTGATAATAGTAAAATTAAGCCTTCATGCACTCATCTTGTACACATTTGTCTGTGACATTCACATACAAGCAGTATTCTGAAGCATAATATATACCTTTCATATACATATACAATAATTTTTGGTTACATACAATGAACGCATATTTTAATCTGTAAGTAAATTTTTTGCTGATTTACAAAAAATGATTAAAGACCATCATAAGGCAAGTGCTGATAATTTTTAGGTGAAGCACCAACATTTTTGTAATGTATGATAATTACAGAATATTGAATGTCTACCATTTATTAATAATACTTATACGACCAAAAAAACACATAGCTATTAAAAATTTTATATAATCACATTATTTAACAAATCAAGTAATAAATTCTTTAGTAGCTATCCTACTCACTACAGAATCTAACAAAGAAAATTCACTAATTTCATTCTTGCCGATTTTATAAGCTTTCTTAATAGCATCTGTATTAGTGTAGTCCTTTAATCTGGAAATATCAACCRCCTCTCCGTCAATAGCCTTAAATGATTCAATTTCTTTGCTGATTTCTTCACTTTTAGGCACGACAGCCACTAATATCACGTTTTCATTTTCATCCAGCCCGAATTTTTGTAAGCTTTGTGTGATGTTCTTCGAAATGGACAGGTTGAACAAGATCTRACTGTATATCGTCTTGGTAGTAAGTTTCTCTGCTACCAAGGCCTTATTTGCAGCTACGACTACTTGGAAAGGGTCACAGATCAAGCTTGGTTTCACCAAACAGCAATTCAATGAGCCATGCAGTATATCTTCTTTCAGTTGTTTCATATTCTTGACGTTTTTGAAGAGTTTGATTGAAATAACTGCATCAGTTCTCAAATCAAGTTTATGGGTGTAGGTCATAATAAACAACTTGGAATCAAAATATTACAGACCACAGATCATTCAGAAAGTTTTGAGGTTAGGAGAAACAAAATCGTCTACAGTGTTGCCCAAGTACGCATTTTTCCTTTCATATAAGGAAGTTAAAAAGAGCATTGTAATAATGTAATGTAATGTATTAATCTGCAGGATTTTAGTCCTTTTTCAGAAATACTCAAAGAAAGAACTTGTGGAATGGTAACACTGCCATAAAGGCACAAATGTCTCCCCAAAATAATTTGTGAGTGCAGTCTGCAGTGTCAAGAATCAAACAACTTACCAACTGCAATACTTGCAATAGTGTTTGTATTCAAAATAGTTTGTCGTACTGTATTTAATCACTTCCGTGTTTGTAAATACTTTTAACAAAAAGTATTTAAATGTTTTTGAAAAGTATTTTGTGCATCTCTGGCTGTATTACACAGTATAATAAATGTCAATTTAGTCAAAATAAAAAGCAAAATAAAACACAATTCCTATTTTTCCTCAAACCGATTAGTTCCTCAGAAATACTCATACAAGACCTCAGTTTTTCATATTATGTGTAATTTGTCTTAGATTGGCAGCACTGTCATCGAGGCCCAGTAGAGGAATCACACAGACCATTATTATATGATCTGTGAGGAATCATTTAAAAATTACAACTGGCAACCTACTGTAAACGGGTAAACATAACCCTACATTAAGATATGTCGATGGTTTAACAAATCTTCAAATGTGCAGAAAAATTTGATGATTTAAAGCAGCCTTCCTGTTTCAAGACAGTTATTTTATAATAATACATATAATAGTTTATAAGTTTTGGATTAAGAATACTATATAGTATATAAAACACATCATTCTTATTAACACACTAGGTGAGTGAACTTCGCATAATGCTCTTGCATATTGTGTTGTGGAGAATTTATTACATTTATTGTCAATAAATATCATGAAAGTGTGAATTTGAATGCCATTGTTAGTATTTTTAATTATTGTTAGTACTACATAACATGTAAACATTTATTTCGGTAGTTAATTCTTGATAAGTATGATGGAGCAGCCCAGCATTAAAGCACCCGAGAAATTCCTAGAATGTGCAGTAAAATCTGAATTTTCATATACAACTGAAGAAGACAATAATCCTAAGGGAGATGATAATGGATTGTGTCTTATCACCACAGACGGACATAACTATGAAATCAAGCAAGAAACCGATTATAGAGAAACAGAAATGTGTGATTTTGCACTAGAAGAAAATTGTAGGGTCAAAGAAGAAAATTACTATAAGGGAAATGGATTGAATAACATTTTTTTGAATGAACATTATGAAGTTAAACCGGAAGTGGAGGAATATGAAGAATATATGGATCGTATTTATGATGCAACTGGTAAAACACAAAAGGAACCATTGAAGTTGGAGAAGAGGTGTTTTGTTGTGTTGGAAAGACTATCATTTATTTGTGAAGCTGACAAATTATTATGTATCAGTGAGGATTGTCATTTGTCCTTTTATAATTTGAAGGAACTAGCCCGCCATCTGTTAATGCATAATAAAGCAAAAACACACGGTAATATTTCTGAATATCAAAAGTTTAATTTATCATCTTGCATAGACATTAATAGTCATGAGAAGAGTTACATATGTAATATATGCAGCAGATCATTTAACAAGAAACGATATTTGACTCAACATCTAAAAGTACATACCGATGAAAAGCTGCATATATGTTATGTATGCAGCAAATCGTTTGCATACGGTTCACTTTTAATAAACCATTTATTAACCCATTCTGGTGAGAGACCACATAAATGTAATGTGTGCAGTAAATCATTTAATTTTAAATCAAATTTGACTCGACATATAAATAATGTGTGTAACAAATCACTTACAGACCGTTCACTTTTAATAAAGCAATTATCAACACATTCTCGTGAGAAGCCACATAAATGACATATATGCAGAAAATCGTTTAATAGGAAATCAAATTTGAGTGTACATTTGAATATACATGCCGATGAAAAGCTACGCAAATGTAACGTGTGCGGCAAAACATTTCCATACCGTTCATATTTGAATGAACATTTATTAACACATTCTGATGAGAGACCACATAAATGTAGCGTGTGCAGCAAATCATTCAAATGGAAATGTAATTTAAATGAACATTTAATAACACATTCTGGTGAGAAGCCGCATAGATGTAATGTTTGCAGCAAATCATTTAACTCGAAATCTAATTTCACTCGACATTTAAATGTACATTCTGGTCTATGCAAATGTAATGTATGTAACAAATCGTTTGCACACCATTCACTTTTAATACAACATTTAACAACACACTCAGGTGACAGACCACATAAATGTAATCTGTGCAGCAAATCGTTTAAATGGAAATGTCATTTAAATGAACATTTAACAATACATTCTGATGAAAGACCACACAAGTGTAATGTGTGCAGTAAATCATTTAATTTGAAATCAAATTTAACGAAACATTTCAAAATACACTCACGAATGCAAGTGTAATTTGAGCAACGAGCCAAAGCTGTTGTATCGTTGCATTATTTGTTGTCGCACCTTGGTTGCTCTAATTAAACCTGCACTGGCTGCAGTGAATCTTTTTTTTGTATAAAGTTGTAAAGAATTTTTTGTAAGAGAGTTTTATAAACTGTTTAAAGAAAGGTTTTTAAATACAAGAAGTTTGAAGTCTACACCAATCTATTATTTGAAGAAACAGTGTTAGTGAAAAGTGAGTGGACAGGTGGGGAAATTGACCTAACATAAAACAAAAGTATGCAGAGTGTACAGACGTACTTGTGTGCTTATAATTGTTGTTTTATAATAATGGTAATAATAAAAATAGCACTGGTTTATTCATTTTGAATATACACAACAGATATTAAATTATTACAGTAATTATGCAAATAATGTAAATAATCTTATTTTATATCTTTCATTTATACTCATGCATGATATCAAGAAAAATAATCGGAGGAACAAAAACTAATCACCAAAGCGATATGCTTGCATGTGATTAAAATAAAATACTATTTTCCACAAAACTACATCGAAAGCTGAAAGGCCAAATTGATGTCTATAAGAAGCAATTTGGTGTGTTTATATGTTCATGCGCACAGTTTGAACAAGATCTCGCTGTATATCATTTTGGGAATAAATTTTTATGCTACCATTGCTTTATATATTTGCATCAAATAACAATGCAACATGCCATGCAGATATTAATATTCTTGGCGTTTTTGAAAAGTTTAATCGAAATAAGTAGTTTCATCAGTTCTCGAAAAATCAAAAGTATGGATAACTCCACTAAGGATAACAATCCTTGCCATCTGACGTGCTGCATCTGAGATACAGTCACTAAAAATATTTAGTGAATTTATACAATACAAATAACAGGGCGTTACCTATCGGCAATCTATAAGAACTTGAATTCGTTTGCAAGAACATTGTGCTTATAGTGTCACTGTAATACCGATTACCGTCTAGATCCCACTATACATTTTTCCCATCAGATGGGGCAAGTTGCGTTCCCGCGGTTTTAATTCTTTACCGCCAGTTTCATGGTGAATTGACGATTTTAATTCTCGTTACGCTCCGCAGCACTTGCACATGAGGGTTGCTATAAAGATAGTTATGTAATTTATCTGCACCTGGGGCATGCACCTGGTTGTGGTAGCCGGTGTTACATAGTTTAAATGCGGAATCTGGCGGAACACATAATGATATGTTTATTTTACTATTGAATTGAAAAGGCGACAGTTTCTAAATAAACCAGTCAAACTTTACATGAAGCCTATATTAAGTGGATTACTGATGGTTTGTTGCTTATGTGTTTTGATTTGCAACCCTGAAAATCCTGTGCTAACTTAGTGGTTGCCGAAAAACAATTCTTTCGCACTTATTTGCTTTTTTTTGCAAAAAATATACTTTCCATTTTAAAAATAGATTAAATTTGTGACAAAGATCCGAGTTGAATACCAACGAAATGACGCATCTCACATTAAAAGTTTTCAGAATGAAATCTATAGGAAATTTATCAGGGCTTTAGAGCTCAGGTAGTTGACGCTTGCTCTAGTGGTTTCTTTAGGAATGACAAAAAAAACGAAAAGAAGAGAAGATGCTTTTTTTTGGCTAAAAGTTGAGTAATAGTAACTACTACACTAGGCAGCATAACTATATAGCCCCTACTTGAACTATCATTTTTTCTTGGCCCAATGCAAACGTAATTACTTCCACATCCAACGGATGGGATTGTATCGCGAAAAAAATTTTCAAAAATTTTTAATAGCTCATTCGCTTTAAAATGGTCGAAAACGCAAAAAACAAAATTTGAGCAAAAAATTTCTCGTCTGTGTGTCTGTATTATTGTTTGCGGACACAATAACTTTCGAAAGACTTAAATATATGAACTTGAAATTTGGCAAACATATAAATCTCAACTACCCAAAGCAACCTATTCTTTGTGGGGTAAGTAGGGTATCGGGAAGGGGGCGAAATTGGGGGGGTAACTACCCTTTTTGCAAATTTTTATTTTTTTTATATTTTTTCGTTTTAGTATGTCATTAGTAGTATAACTGCGAGTATTATTAGTTCTTATAAATTTTCGGTTTAGAAAACTGTTTAGAAGATATTAGCAAAAAAGCGTCACTTAAAGAAAACGGTTTTTCCTAAATATCTCCGAATATATTTAATATATTCAGAAAATAAAGTACCATCAGATAGGAAATAAAATTTCTCATAAAAAGTATCTTAGAAAATTTATCCAAAATTTTGACATTTTTGAAATATTTCCAAGAAACCTATTTTGGACCCTGCTCGTACGATTTTTTTTAAATTTTGGTAATATATAGAAAATCAAATTTCTGATCAGAAAGCGCTCTTGTATTTTTTTTGTTAAGTTAATAATTTTCGAGTTATTTGGAAAAACCCATTTAAAAAATGTATATATTTTTGCTAATATCACGAGGACTGTTTGTGTAGAGAGAAAAAAAATGCTCAAAACCTCATTACTAATCGTATAGTATAAGAAATAAAAACGTAAATGTCATTTTGACAATTGGATGTGGAAGTATTGATTCAATTTGCAGCGGTTTTTTAATGTAACTTACAATAAGGGTAAAAGAAATAAAAATAAAAGGAACTGGACTGTTTAAAGGAGTTTATTAATAATTTAATATTAGTAATAAAATTTGCGTTCGCGTAAAATTAACTGCTACTTAAAAAAATTTTAGGTGGCTGTGTCGAATGTCAAAACATTATATTTTGTTATTATTCATTAACTGTCACTGTGTTGCAACAATTGTGTTAAAAAAGCCTCGTGGAAGGTATCTGAGTGACATGGAAAAAGGTAAAATGTTGTTTTTTTTTGGAATGAATTTACGTCAAATAAATTTTGGTTATAATTGTCATTTTGTAATGTCATCTTGAATAATTAATATTATTATCATCGCAGGTAATATCAAAATTTTTGGGAAAAATTTGGATAAACGAGTTTCTATGGCATTTGTTTAACAATTTTTAAACAAATGGTTTAGAAACGAGTTTTTTCGTATTTTTCCATAGAAAAATTTAGATGCACCAGGGATATTTGGTAAGATTATTTCCTGAGTTAGCTAAAAATAACAAACAAACCTTGTCAAACCTGGACGACATTTATCAGATGTCAAAACAATTTCCCAATTGAAAATTAAATATAAGCAATATATTCTTGTCACTGATTGGTCAAAATTGACAGGAAGAAAATAATCTAATTTATTGCCCAAGTATAGCCCCTTTTCTCTGTTGATGTAACCAAGCAACACGTCCACCGTTGCTGAGCGATCAATTTGCGTTTTGAGACGTCGACGTTGACGCGTAAACAACCCCTTGGGGTCGGGAGTGAGTCACCTCGTGTAGAAATTTCTCAAAATTTCGAAACCCAACGGCCCTCTTCGCTTCAAACGCGCACGTGCCCTTCCGTTCCGCTACGGGAACCTGGCGGGCAGCTGCCTCCATCATTTTCTAAAAATAATTCCGTTCGAATCGATTCAACACAGGTGGGGATGAAATAACAAATGAACGGGCCACCTTGCGCCCCCATGCCGAAGAAGTGGACATTTTCCGCGGTGGTAAGGTGCGGGTGTGACGTTTGAGGAGACCTTTTGCTCACTGGAGAAGACGAATTTCGTGGAAAGATGGCCGAAGATGAGGTAAGCGATGTGATTCCCCTAGAAACAGCCGGGTCCTTCAGTTTTTTTAACGGACTTAAATAGCTAGCCGTAATAGATTTTTGTTTGCTCGTTACCTAGGATTTTATGATTTTACAACTTCTTCTTGCTCAATATCTTCAATAAACATGTGCAGAGACAGTGGAAATAGCGAAAAAATTAAAAATAATTCCAAACGTCTTCAAATATTTTTTATAGATTGATTGTGTTATCAAAATAATAACTCTCTTTGCTAAACTCTTGGACGTCCACAAATTATTCCAAAATATAAATTTGCATAATTTATGGATTTTTTTTGTAGAATCGATTTTTTTTTAACAATATTAACTTTGCAAACTGCTCCGAAATGGCCAACATAAATGATTAAAAATTAATATTATTATAATTAAATAATTCGCAAAAATGTTTGCAACAGTGTTAGAATTTACCCAAAAATATACAGAAACACTTATTTCAATTTGCACTACTTCAGTGTACGCAGTATATAAGGGATGCCCGGTTAATAGAAGTACAAATATTATCAAGTCGGCCGTGTAATTTGACGTATGTCAACTGGTGCGTCAATTCATGTTATACAGGGTGATTAATTAAAAATGGGCAATCTCTGAACTGGAGATACTACACACCAAAATATAGTGATTAGGATTAACATGCCTTACACAAATGTTGCAGGTTTACGCAATACAGGGTGTTCAAAGTTGTAATTTTTCAATAATTTTGTGATTTTAAGCAATATCGTCTGGAAAATTGGCAACTTTATGTTTTTTGGCAAGAGAATTGCGAATTTAATGCTAAATTTAGTACTATTGATACAGGGCGTTAGATACACCTTGTCACTTAAGTAAATTACAACATATCTTTTTTGTCTAACGAGTTATGGCTAAAATGACTAAAAAATCTAAAAGGTTGGTCAATTTTCAATAACAAAGGCATTCTTATTTATTTCATGTAACTCAGTTTTTGAGTTATTTGCATTTTAAACATTTAATGAATTTTGTTTGTTGTAAAATGAATTTATTCTTTTAAATTACTACAATGCGGGTAACAACAGCAAAGGCAACAAATAACAATCAGTAACAGTAATAAAAGAAAACTTCAAAGTAAATGCTCAAAATGACCGCCTTCCACTTTAATACACTTTGTAAGGCGTACCTTGAAGATCATTGAATATTAAATAACATTTGTCGATTATTTCTAATAATATTAGTAGCTTCTTGAATTTTCTGTCGTAATTCTTCGATGGAATTAGTTGTTTCTTTGTAAACCATCTACTTAATTTGTGACCATATTGAGAAGTCTAGAGGGTTGAAATCTGGAATTCTAGGTGGCCAAAAAAATTTACTGCCACGTCCAATCCACCGGTGAGGAAAATGTTCATTCAGGTATTGACGTAATGGCAGAAAAAAATGTGGCGGTGCCCTATCTTGCATAAACCACATGTTCCGCCTTATGGCTAGTGGTACATCTTCTAGTAGTGTGTTTAAATTTTATTTAGGGAAGTTCAAATAGAGAGGCCCGTTCAGATTAGGAGGAAGTTCAAAAGGACCAATAAAAAACAGATATCACACCACACCAAATATTTACCTTGAATTCATGCTGAAAATGTCGTTCCTTTAGAGCATGTGGATTTTCGGAGTCCCACAAATGATTGGATTTCCAATTAAAAACACCTTGCCTAGTAAACGTCGCCTCATCGGCGAAAAGGAGGTTATTAAGAAAATCTTGGTTTTCGGTTTGTTTACCTAGGATAAATTGAGCAAACTGTAGGCGAACTGGTAAATCTCGAGGTAAAATAAATCTCAAGAGCTGGATGATGTGCATCTTTGGCTAGAGGATCAGCGATTTGCCTACCGAGCAGTGACAAGTAGAAAGCACAAGATCAAGAATCCTGCCATTCACATTACGGACATGGTTGTGTTGGACCACATCAAATAGTATTATAAAGTTGTTTGAATGAGAAACAATACTAGTATTTGTAGACGATACTGAGTAGTCAGCAAAAGCAGGCACTTTAAAATCGCCGATAACAATACTTTGGCAATCCCGCAAAACATTAAGGGATTCCAGCGCTTCAAAGAAAAACTCATAACATTGCTACAAGTTAGGTGGAAAATAAACAACATACATTGGCGCACTTGACATAATTTTAACAACAACTACATCAATAGTGTCCAACTGAAAGCACTTTTATCCGAGCTTAAAGTATCAAGCAACAATCTATGAGACTGACTTATGCAGAGGGTTTTACAGCTTYATGGTCGGCCGTCCTAAACTATTGGGATTAGTGGCACGTTTCAAAGTTCCTAAATGAGCCGTATTCAAAAAATCTTGTTGGCTAAAATTTTAACTTTTCCACTATAAATTTTTGAAATTTGTTAGTTGTGATAATTTAGCAATTAATAAAACATAGAAGCTTTTATAACAAATTTTATTTAATGCAGACCTGATGCTAACTGGCGCGACCCGCGATCTATTTTTATGCGATACTTTATTGGGTTTAAATTTTCCGATGTATAAAATAAAAGCCTTTGCATGTCATAACGAATTTATAAAAATTTAATATAAAAACATACAAATTAGTAAGTATAAAATTATTTACATTACAATAGTGCACAATAAAATTTATACACGGTATCGATTGTGTTTACTACAGCTTGTTAATAAGCACATTACAAGAGTCACAAACTTAAAAAAAATTACTCACTATCACTTTCACTGCTAAAATCATGATTAACCTCTATTATTAATTCTTGTACATGATTCGCTCTGTACCGATTTTCAATGTCCAGTACATGCCGCACTGAATTTCTCCATGCATCGACACTTGTTATTTCAGCTTCGTGTCTAATTTTTAGCAGTATTTCATTGCTAAATTTTCCACCGGTGTTCCCTCGTCGAATTCTTTGTTTCAACTGTCCCCATATCATTTCAGTGGGGTTGAAAATGAAATGATATGGGGGTAATCGTTGAATGGTGTGTCCACATTCAGAAGCGAGAATGTCAATTTAAAATTTCTTCGAATTTTTTTTTGTGTCAAGCACTTTCAACAATTGTTTTTTTTTTGTGTAGTCCTCTTCGAAATATAAATCTTCTTTTCTTAAAAACTCTTGAATGGTTGCCTTTATTAGTTGTTGTATTTGGAATTTTATCCAGTTGCTCTGAATGGTAACTAGCGTTGTCCATTACTATGACGCTGCAATTTGGGTAATAAAATGTTTTTGAACCAATTTTCAAACGCTTCCGCATTCATATCAGAATGATAATCGGGGTTTGCTTCTTTTAAGTTTTTACATCCAAGATACAGGGCTCCAGGAACGAAACTATTTTCACCTCTTGCGTGTAGAATCATTATTCTTTTTCTTTTTGACGCCGGAATATTGACGTTGCACTTCCCTGAGTCATCAATCCATCCTTTTTTATTGTATCATGGGTATAGTACCATGTTTCGTCGAGGAAAATTATGGGACGATTTTCCTACCTAAACATTTTTATAGAATTTAAATAATCGTATCTCCACCTTTTTATTACCTGGCTTTCCATCAAGCATTGATTCTTCTCCACCTTTTTCATTGAAAAGTCAATGGTTTTAACATACTTTTGCAGGGTATGCTCGGAGCAGTCGATTAAGCACTCAGACTCAGATATATGCTGCGACAGATCCTAGTGATAAGAATGAACATATGTATTTAATTGTTTTGGAGGTACTCAGTTGCCCCACGGTGTAAAATCAGCAATAATCTGTTTCACCCTTTGCCCTACGAAATGTATTTGTCACAAACGCCTCTTAATAAGTGGCTAAATGTAAGCATATATATAGGTATGACTGAATAAGTAAAAAATATAGCACTTGGTACGCTMATATGATGTAAAACTAAAATATGAGTAAACACATATGCTTCCAATACCGTTTATAGTAGGAGTAGAATAGTTCCGATTTCTTCTTATTTCAAAAAAAAAATACAGGTAGAAACTACGTTTATGACCCTCCGGATTAAACGAAAATTATAACCTGTGAAGAAACAGGGCAGAGGACGATTGCAC
The DNA here is from genome assembly GCA_025024175.1 of Rhyzopertha dominica. Classification (NCBI taxonomy): domain Eukaryota; kingdom Metazoa; phylum Arthropoda; class Insecta; order Coleoptera; family Bostrichidae; genus Rhyzopertha; species Rhyzopertha dominica. The sequence continues at coordinate 27,697,652 of QCXZ01000053.1, forward strand.
ACCGCGATCAAAAATTAGAAAGTATGGGCTGTCGCATTGAAATTGGAATGTTTACCATTCATGGTTATAAAAATAGATACTACTCATTAAATTAGGAAAGAATACGATTTAGTCATACATTAAAAGCTATTAGATGAGAAATATTTGTAGTTCAAATAATAATACCAAATAATGCTCATTGATTTATGTGTACGGAAAAAAATTCTAATAAAGCCTAAACACAATTTTTGGATACGGTCCACTCCGCTGCAAAACAGTGGAACGTGCCGAACCCGTCTGTTATTTATGCCAGCTTCAGGTAATACTTGTAAACCATTGTGAGCGGTAATTGGCTGTTCGTATAATGAGTTTCATAGATTGTTGCTTGCAAGTATAATAAAGGCACTGTTATTTCTTTTTATTTCTTTATTTTCTTTCAAGTTTCAAATACAACCAACTATATCTTTTTATTTATTGTTATTGTTTTTTTTATATATCAACCTACTATGTTTTCTTGATAATGACATTTCTCCCCACCGTAGAACAGCTGCCATTACTTCACTTTTTCGCTCTGACTTTTCCTGCCAAAATCTTTTGGCCAAACATAATCCATAGACAGATGCTTATTAATACCAGAATTAACTCTTCTTGATCTTTCCATGAAGGTATTTTTCTTGTTCCTTTTTCTTCGTCGGGGTCACCATTGTTATTTCTTTTTATTTCTTTATTTTCTTTCAAGTTTCAAATACAACCAACTATATCTTTTTATTTATTCTTATTGTTTTTTTTATATATCAACCTACTATGTTTTCTTGATAATGACAGGCACCACAGATGTAGTGTAGCAGTTTCCAAGAGCACAACCAGTAGCTGAAAGAAGTATGTCGAAACAGAACACGTGATAGGTATCCGGCAAAATTCATTGTTCTGGATTGAGCAGCTCAACACGTTGCAGTAAGGGCAACCACACAATAATAATCTCTAGAACAGATTCTAACATCTATATTCAAATAAAATTATTCGTGCATGCCCTTCTTTATTTGTATGTAGGTGTGTACTTACATATATACTACTTCTTTATGCCCCAAGATGCCTCGTATAAATATCGCGGCGCTTTGTTCCCTAACTAAAAAAATTTAATTACATTTTCTTTTGGATCTTACAACTTAATTTATTTAAATTCTTTACAGTTGMATTAGATCGAAAATTTGCATCCTTTCTTTTTACCTTACTTATCTAATATAAATTACAAAAAAAGCATTATGACGTCAGGTAATAGAAAAAAATCTCCATACCGCCAATTTAGATGCACAGGTCTAACAAGCGGTCAGAGCATAATTTGGTTAGTTACACGCACACCTCTGGCCGAAATCGCTTATTTTTCCACGTACCCCGCTTTGTTACACCCCTGGTACAAGCCACCTGTCACTATTCCCACGGGCGCACTTCCAGCCACGAGCTATATAACGTATTATTGCTTCAGGTTAATTTGATCGAATTACTTACCTGAAAAATGAACGCTCCGCAGATATCAATCGAAATAAGTATTGCGAGCTATAAAATTGACCAGCTACTTGAGGAGAGTGCTATAAAACATGGAGGAAAATGAGCTCCTGGGATTTGCCTTTATTTCAGTTTTTTAAACGCGATGACACATTTACATGATTTGAGGATTGTTATGTAAATCGAAGAACAAAAATGTTTGATATGGGATCTTACTAGATAGTAGTAACATGATGTGATGTTTGGGTATTTTCTCTGTTGTAATAATAAATATAATAAATAATGAACCCACAGCTATGTGGGTCAGGTTACTTAGATATAATGAAACAATTAGACGAAAGAAACGATATTACGTGTCAATAGAGCAAGATAAATTTGCAGCATTCTGGGAGAACACTTGGTCTGAAATGGATGAAGAAATAAATGAAAGTCACGAGTGCAATACAGATGTACCACTCACTAAACAGGAACAGGGCATCAATAAGTAAAGGGGAAGTATAAGACAAAAATGACAGTATGCAAGACTATTTATAAAACAATACTAATACTCGGAAGTGAAAGTTTGGTGCTAAAGGTTGGACTGTAAACGACAGAGCTGAGATACTTGAGATACGTTAACGAGGTGACTAGAATGGACAGAAGAAGAAACGACAAAATCAGAGAAGAACTGTAGAACTACCTACGTTCACTGGGTGTTTCATTTTTATCGTGGAATTTAGTTCCAAAGTGAAAAATATGAAGTTGTGCGGCCAAACCCGAGAAGTTATCGCAAATATGACAACCCTTGGCGCACCTCAATCCCCTTGCATATCCAAAACACATTGGCATCGCTTCGGCAGTAATGTAATGCGTTAAATACGCCATCTTTGTCAAGATGTTTCAGCAGTTAGAACGCATATTCTGTTGCAGGACTTTTACCCCACGAAATTCTCCTTTCTACTGGAGGAACAGAACGAAATCTGGAGGACTCATGCCAGGGCTGGACAGCAGTTCTTCTCACATACTCCTTTGACTGACACTGCTTTATGCGATCAAGCGTTATCGTGCAAGAGGATTACGCCGCTGTTTTTCATATCTCGTCCACACTTTTGGAATCATTCATTTAAATTTTCTACAAAGAAGACAAATACATTTGTCTTTTGGTATTTGTCCATCCAGTCTTCTTCCATTATTGTAGCCACAAATAGCAGCAAAAGTGTTGTCGGTAGCAGTACGAGGTCTCCAACTTCTGTGGTCGTCTTTAACACTAGTTCAACACTCTGGGACGCTTGGTCCATTAAGTTGCCGTTGAACTATCCACACATAACTCCTGGCAAGCTTCTTGTAACGCACAGTGAATTTCGACATCCATTTTTTCACGCAGTGTTTGAATTTTGATATACGCACATTAATCCACTACAGTGACGCGTTCCATTGCATCAAACTACCCCGATAAGAGATTTTTTAACATATAAACTTAGTGAACTATCCGCACTCTATATGTAGCTAAGTGATGTCTCAATGATAGATTTTTATAATTTGACAGCACTTGTATTTTCACAATCGCAAGCTTGATATGTGCAGCCACTATGATATGACCTTCGTATATAAAAATTGTAATATTGCTATATGGAAGCACCCAGGACCATATATTTACGATTAAACAAATGGCGGAAAAGGTAGGCAAAGAAAAAGGAATCTGTTTAGCATTCCTGGACTTAGAGAAAGCATTTGATAACATCCCTAGAAAAGTGGTCTGGCAAAGAAAAGAGGTATAAATAATAATCTCAGAAAAAGCATAGAGAGTTTATACAGCGACACAAAAAAATTATGTTAGAACAAACAATATGGAATCACAGGATTTTCAAGTAGTGGATGGATTAAGGCAAGCCCAACACTGTTTATCATGGTAATGGACGATATATTATGGGAACTACACAACAAGGTTAACGAAGTCAAATTAGGGTAGAGAAAATTAAAGGTGATAAAGCTAGCAGAATGCGCATTTGCAGATGACCTGATGATCTGTGCAGAAAATGAAGAAAAGTTACAACAAAATGTAGAGTTGTGGGAGAATGAACTAACAAAACGTAAAATGTTAATAAATACGAGCAAGATTAAAACAACGGTCATAGGAAAGGAGGACAAAAAGATAGACATAACGATAAATGGGAAACAGATAGAACAGGTTAAAAGTTTTAAGTACCTAGGAGTTACAATACAAAGCAATGGAAGTATGGATGAAAAAATAAGTGAAAGAATCACTAGTGCAATAAAGGTGCATCACTCACTAAGCAGGCCGTTAATAAGTAAAAAGGAAATAAGTGAGAAGATAAAAATGACGGTATACAAGACCATTTATATACCAATATTGACATATGGTAGTGAAAGTTGGGTGTTAAGTGATAGACTTTTAAGTAGACTGCAGGCAACAGAAATTAAATACTTGAGACGTGTTAAAGGGGTGACTAGAATGGACAGAATAAGAAACGACAGAATAAGAGAAGAACTGGAAATAGAGTCGATTAAACAAACTATTGACGAGAATAAATAAAAGTGGTTCGGGCACTTGGTGAGAATGAACAAGGAAAGACCAGCAAAACTAGTGTGGGAGGCAAAAGTACAAGGAAAGAAAAGAAGAGGAAGACTGCGGAAGATATGGAACATGACAGTGGCCGAGGCCTTGAGGAAGAGAAACCTCACATGGGACGAAGCTAGAAGAATAGCAAAGGACAGGACTAAGTGGAAGAAAATAGTACAAAAGACAGTAAACGAGTGAGAGACACTGCATACCTTTACACCCTACAGATAAAAAAGGAAACTGATAAATCTATGCCTACAGGCAAGACAAGTGAAACCCGTGAATTTGTCTTTATTAAGCATAAAGATGTTTTACGATATCCCTGAGTTTGCAATAAGTACACTTCATATCTAGATGGTTTAGATCATATTCCAATGCAGTTTATGAGGAGCAAGTTTTTCTGTCGTTATAAGCCACAAATATATGGAAACGTTCAATTATTAAACTACTTCCATCGGAGATTAATTCAGCTGAAATGCTATTCGATTTGCCCCTATTAAATGGGAGAAAAAATATAAAAGGTGCTAGATATGTTATTTTATAAATTACAAACATCTAAGGTTGTTAAACATGATTCATAATATTATTCTAAGTCTTGGATAATCAAGATTAATTTATTTAACACAGCCGGTAATCCTAACGTCATCAGCAAATAAATTATCAGGAGTATACCTAGACATAAAATTAATCCGTAAAGAATTTTGGCATTTTGATGGATGGATGCAAATAAGAGCCTTAATCTACATCACTTTTATGACTTATATCTTATTAATAAAAGGATGGACGTGTAGCATTTGAGTGCCCAATTACAATAATTAAGTGTATTTTGGACAATTCTTTGTTTAAAGCACGAAAACTATTTCCATCAGTAATCGATTCTAGACCAATTTTTCTTATACGCAAGTCAAACATCTAGCTATTGTGAGGCTTTCCATTAAGTGCTAAGTAAACATTCTTTGAATTAAATTGTTAGCTCAATAATTCATGGAGAGATCGAAGATGTTTTCCTTTGGCTTCACGTACATACATATGTGTAGTGACGCATGAGAGCGGTTTTTAAACATTTGTAGAGTACAAGACACAGTTCTGTTATTTGTAATACATAAAATGTTTTCTATTTTGCTTAACAACTTGTTATATTATTTTCCATTTGAGAAGTATATTGGAAAGCATAAAATTACCAGATGTGTGAAGGCCTTTTTCATTTTAGTGTTACACAAAAATTCTATGTGGTGTAAAGAAGAAGATAACGGTAAAAATACATTTCCCGCTTCATAAAAATTAACATTACATGTATTTAACGAAAATTCATTTGGCGTCATAACTAATGCCAAAAGTGAAAGGAAAACAATCATTCGTCTTAAATTTTAGGATAATTAGAGGGTTTTGTGCAAGCCAGGTCCATATTTTTGTGCGTGCACGATCAATAATGGCTATTATTTCACACCGAATGTCAGAGGTCGAAGAACTTGGCCTACGAAGTCTGAAACGGCGATTTTATCAGGTCCGTTGATGTTTGGTTATTTCAGGGTGATTCAACCACTTGCGGGGAATTTCTTTGAATTCGTAGAAGTAGTTGCGAAAAGATTGCGTCAGATTTAGCAGAAAGCATGACAATTATCTTAAAGTTTCTCTTTTTAACCTTTAAGCTCTTAACGAGACATCTCAGTAACATTAATTATTAAAATGGAGCTGAAACMTGGTATTTGAGTTTTTTGTCGTGCGGATTAAAAATTGTTCATGTCCATCTCCAACAAAACAGCGCAAAATTAATATAAAAATTAGGGATTGTCAATTTACGTTATTGTTTTACATTTTGAAATCAGGAATTATTTGTGTTGAAAATACTAACTAAAATTATATTGTCAGTAACTACTTTTGTAGTAACTTGTCTCTAAATTATTCATTTGCACGTCACATTAAAAATAATACCGAGTGGGACTTCTCAAATATGTGCAATTAAGAATCGAGACCACAATACTGAAATTAGGATAATTGAAAATTTGAATATATATATAGTAATGCAACTCTCTTACCGTTTTTACAACCCTGCAATACTGTTTACCTTTCATTTACAGGCATAGTTGGAACGGCACGCGACCCCTCATAAATCAAACCCTCTCTTTGTGATTTTGCGAATTTCCAGTGCCGGCTTTAAGCCATTTTAAAACTCGTTTTTTGTTTGTGTAGTATATATTATTCTAAGTAGTTTTTTAAATGAATTGTACGTAGTTTTAGATGAGTGGCAACTTTGTTTTGCACAAGCAAAGTATATCTAGTTATAATGATATTTGTAATCTAACTAGACAACATGCATATCTGAGCATTTTTTAATACGCAAAGAAAAATCTCGCATTCCTAAATATTTTTATTTTGATTTTTAACATTCATGTAATATTTATATCCTGTGAATATGTTGAATGCTGTGCTAGCCGAAAATTATAAACAATATATTTCAATATTTTTACAATCTTTTAACTATTGGAAACATGCGGTTAACGGTTAACATAACTAAATTTGTAAATAAAATACAAGTAAAGTAAAAGAAAATAATAAGAATATATATTTTTTATCTAAAGTTCTAAATACAAAAAAAAATCCATACATCTATTATATTTAGACAAAAAAGTCTAACAAGTTTACACCGACATAACTTAAATATATTAATTATTATCATCATCACTACTGTCAAATTCTGAATCACTGCTAGCATCATCATTAACATGTATTATAAAATTTTGAAAATTTGGGGATACATAGCTATTTTCAATTTCAATAACATGCTTAATACGGCTTTTCCACAGTTCTTTTGTTATATTACTTACCTCTCTACGCACTAAATCTAAAAACTCCCGAACTTAAACGCGGACATGTATTGTTTCTTCGTATTCCTTTTTTTAAGCGTACTCCACACTAATTCAATTGGGTTTAGGACGCAATAATACGGTGGCAAACGCATAACTATATGTCCATGTCTTTTCGCTACTTCATCAACTCGATATTGTTTAGGTATGTTGAGATTTTTTATTATTGTCAACAGATCTTTTTTGGTAACTTTTCCACCCGAAATTGTAATTTTATTCTTTTTCATGTAATCAATTATTTCAATTTTTTTGTAGCTGATATTGGCGCCTTGTTCATTAATTTTGAATGATAACTCGCGTTATCCATGACTATAGCAGATCCTGGTGGTAGCCCTGGCAGCAACTGCTGCTTAAACCAAGTTTCAAAAAGTGCAGAGTCCATGTCGCAATGGTAGTCAGCAGAACAATTTTGGATCTGTTTCGCTGGCAGTAATAAATCATTTTCCACCCATCCATCACTTCCTCCCGCATGAAGAATTATAATTCTTTTTCCTCTCGAAGGTGGTGCTTGCAGAACGCAGTTATTTGTCCCATCTGTCATACGTTTTTTTATCAAGTCGTGGGTGTCGTACCACGTTTCATCCAAATATACGATATTACGATTTTTTTGGTGGTACCTTCTGATTTCGTTTATATATGCCCATCTCATTCTTTTTAGTCGGGTTGATTCCATTACGGACAAACGTTGGTTTAATGTACTATAATTAAAACCGATGCTCCTCAAGTATTTCCTGAACCACTCTTCACAATAACTTATGTCATATCCTAATTTCAAAAGTTTTAATTTCAGACTTGCCGTAGTTTGAACTGTATTTTCCTTATACATTTGGTAAATCACTTTTTTAATTTCTAGCCCAAGCTCTTTTGATATATTTAGAAATTTCTCCGAATTGCGTGATTTTCTTGAATTACCTTTATTTTCAATAATATCTCTCACAGTCGTGTAGGGGACACCAACCATTTCACTTGTCACTTTTAACGGAGTGCTGCACTCTTTTTTTATTAAAAAATTGTATACATTTTTATGATTTCTTTGGCATCTTGGGTAAGGTAACGACGATTCCTCTAGTTTTCTTCAATTTGCACTTCAATGTCAGCGTCAGCAACTTCATTCTGAGCGGTACTTGGAGCAGCTTTTTCCCGAGGACGAAACATTTTTCGCTTCTCTTGTCTGGCGCACAGAAATACTAAGACTGAATGCTAGTTTTGGTTTGACCGGTAGTGAACTTGAAATAATCCGACCCTGCTTAACCATCTTCTGAAAATCGGACCTAAATTTGTGGTAATCCGGTTATTTGCGGTAACTTGTGAGGGGCCGCCTGCTGTTCGAGATGAAATATAAATTTTATTGGAGGGTTGTAATAACGGTAAGAGAGTTGCATTACTATAACGATGAAACACTTGCTTAAAATTTCGAACCAGTAAAAGCTTCTTCCTCTTTACTTTAGTTATTATGCATTCGTGTTAGTATATAGTTAGTATAAGGAATCGTTAATTAATAAAGACAGTCGTTCTTCCAACCGTTCTCCTACTAGATTAGGACTGTGTTCCCTAATGACTAACAAATTGTTGGTTTGTTATTAACAATTTGCTAAGCACTCGATCAGTATTGGAATCTAAAATACATTGGGGAGCATAACTATAGCCCCACCTTGAATTATCAGCTTTTTTTGGCCAAATGCAAACGTAATTTAATGTAATTCACAAAAAGGATAAAATAAATAAAACTGGACTATTTAAAGTAATTTATTAATAATTTCTAAAATTTGCTTGGTGCATAACTATATATACTGTGATCGAACGTCAAAAACAAGTTTATATTTTAAAATGCATGTCTATGCTGTGCTGTCTGCACCTCATCTAACTGCAGATAAATCTATTTCGCTGTCATTACAGCTCATCAGTGCAGTTTACCTGCACACACCTGTTTAGCTGCCTAAGGGTACTACTTTCTAAAGTATCATTGCTTTGGTATAAAGGCAAAATCAGTTCTATGCCGTGCTGTCTACACTAGACCTAAACTGCACTGATGAGCTGTAATGACAGCGAAATAGATCTATCTGCAGTTGGTTGAGGTACAGACAGCACAGCATAGACATGCATTTTAATGTATGTCGGTTCTTGCACGCTAGCAAAAAGTGCCGTGGGGCCTGCTGTCAAATTGAAGTGTGCAGTTGCATGCCAATTTGTTAGGCTACAGGTCACTTCCTTTAGGAAGTAGTACCCGTTAAGGCAGCTAGGTGGCTTTGTCATCATGTCAGTGTAATACTGACAGATGGCATTGCCATCTATAAATAATTACTTATATGTTTATATTTTGTTATTAATTATTAACTATCACTGTGTTGTAACAATTGTGTTAAAAATGCCTCGTGGTAGGTGTCTGAGTGCCATGGAAAAAGGTAAAACCTTGGCTTTTTGGGATGAAGGCTTTAGTCGCCGAAAAATGACCGTTAGGTCACAACGATCTTCTGAGCTATTTGACAAAAAGGGTGAAACAAAGCACAATCAAACAATCACGTTGTTTAAAACCTATTTAGGTGATTCAAAATGTTCCACAATAAATGCACATTCGAAAGCACTCAACTAAAATAATTGATTTTCAGTACTCTAACCTACATTTGCTTATCACCTTTCCATTAGTTTTATGTAGGTGTTTTACCTAGGTTACCTAGTTTTGGAAGCATAATATGCGCAATGGCGCTTTTTAAAACTATAAAAAAATCGTACCGCATGTGTTAAATAATATAGGGCTTCTATTTAAAGATATCAAATTGTCCACACCCTAAATTTATCAAAAAAATTGATAAGTTCGTATAACAATTTCTAAAATTGATTGGGAAGATGCTGGCAGTGAAGAAAATTAGGCAATTTTTTTTTATTTACTATAGAAATCGCAATTGGGATGCAGACGTTCACTTTTCCTAAAACTGCCACAAATTCATATATAAATTAGTACAGGGGGGTTTTCATTTAAGATAACAGATAACCAGAATATTATTAAATTATTAGATAGAGCAGACTCATTCCCCAAAAATTTATATAAAGTTCACCGGCTATGAAGGAACGATCCGTGAATTCATTAGCAGAGACAGGTCAACTAATCATCGTGTTTATTATTCTAATCTCCTTAAGTTATACTGCCTATTACCTATTAAAACATTCTTCGAATCTTCGATACACCTTGACATTAAGAAATCTCTAAAGTGTAGTAAGCAGTAAAATAAAGCACACGTGAACGAAATTACTATTAAGACGAACTGTTGAAATAAGCAGAATCGAGTCAAATTGTCAACAGCGGCTGCTTTCAAAATGCTCAAGGTACTTCACCTATTCAGTTAGTTGGTGACAGTACTTTTAAAGATAAACAAGCTGTGCTGCACTATATTTAATAGCTGCAAATCCAATACGAAGAAACCGTTTTCAATATTATATATATCTCGCGGGTTTTTACAGCTATCTATAACCGTATTCCGCATCCTAACATCCATCTTTTTCTATCTTTGCAGTCCTGTTCATTTAAGTTTCTTCTCTGCATGGTATCTTCTATATCATTCCTCTATATTCTATTTGGTCGTCCCCTTATCCTTCTTTGCATTGGTTTCCAGTCTATTATCTTCTTTGGCCATTTGTTTTACATGCTTAACCTTTGGCTTCTAAGCTTCTATGGTATCAAGTATAGTGATTTGGACACCTCCTATTTGTTCGTTTCTTACTCTGTCTCTTAGTGCTCTTCTCTAAAGGTTCATTTCTGTTGATAATAACTTTTTCTTGAGTGTGGATGGTGTAGTCCATGTTTCAGCTCCATACGTTATGATGTTTTCGACTACTGACTTATATATTCGCCGCTTCGTGTAGTTCGTTATCTGTTTGCTCCATAGGGCTGATTAAGTTACGTTGTGACAATTCTTCCTTGTTCAATATGGTTTTTMATTTCTTTTTCAATAMTAGCATGATGCAAAAATTTGTTTTGAATTAATGGCACGCCAGTTAAGTTATCGATACACCCTCGTGTACTTCCTGCAAAATTCCTCCCCCACATATATATTTTACGACCCGCACAGTCGTTTCGTGATTGATTTTATCAGGGTCCATTTACCGGCAACACTTTCATGCATTTATCATTAAGCGTAGAGCGAAACACATGACCCATTACACATACGGACATTTCAAGGAACGCCATTTCGAAGAAATCGAACTGAATACCTCGAGATGGCGGTTCGTCTTGACACGCAAGGGCGTTTAAACTATAGTGTGATTCAGTTCTTAATGAAACCAGGACGTATTGGGGCATTTAACATTTAATAGTTCAGCAGTTGAGTAGTTCATGTCTATTTACGAAATTGTTGCATTTATATGTTGTGTCGATGATGAGTATGTATGATGAATCACGAGATTTGAGTAAAACTAGTTAAAGGTACTACCGTTCATTGATATAAAAGCAATTAGTAAAACAAAGTTGTTTTATTTTATACATAACAGAGTCTTAAAAAATCGACAAGTTATACAGGGTCGCTACAAAGTATGGAACCAGCAGAATATTTCAGGTTCTGTTCTACCGATTTTTCTGAAATTGTGCATGGGCCTAATTAAAATGCATTTTCTGGAATGTTCTCAACTCCGTGTCAGCTCTCGTTTCCGAGATATAGGCGCAAGTTGAAAATTTTTAAATAGGAAGGGGGGGTCAGAAGGAATATAATTGAAAAGGATATTTCTTTCTGATTTCAAAAATGTATCAAAGTTGTACAATTTATTGCTTCTGAGTTGAGAAAACAACTTTCTTCATCGCTAAAATAGATTTAAAAAAACCAGGTATTACCATTTTTAAAAAGTAAAAAAGAAAAACATGATTCCGTGAAAAATGCGCAGTATTTTTTCAGATTTACATCACAGAAGATACTCAAAATGTTCCCCATTTACTTCCTGGCAGTAATGCAGCCTTGAGTAAAAGTTTTCTAATGTTCTTTGTAGCATATTTGGAGGTAAGTTCTGAATTTCTGCCCTGATTCGTCCTTTTAAATCTGCATTATGTGGCCGATCAGCATAAATACGATTTTTCAGATATCCCCACAGAAAAAATCAAGCGGCGTCAAATCAGGGGAACGTGCTCGCCATATTATCGCTCCGCCCCTACCAATACATTGGTCTGGAAATATTGCATTCAAATATTCACGAACGTTGACTGCAAAATGGGGCGGTGCGCCATCTTGCTGAAACCATATCTGTTCAGAAGGACGCTCAGCATTTTCAGGATTAGGGAACAGGCGAATAAGTTCTGGTATAATGTGTTCGCGCAAGAGCTGTAAATACTTGACGATATTCAAATTTCTATCGATGAAAAAAGGCCCAATAATGTGCTAACCGATAACACCACACCAGACGTTCACTTTCTGAGGGTGTTGTGTGTGGACTTGTTCCATCCAATGTGGATTTGTGTCCGACCAATATCTGCAATTAAGTCTATTCACATTACCCTTGAGGCAAAAAGTAGCTTCATTAGAAAACATAATCCAATATAAAATGTTTCTATCTTCATCTATGGAACCTTTTTTCAAAATTTTCTGAACAGATCTTCTGCTAATATGGTGAGTGAGAGCACGCTGTTGTACGGAACATTTGGGATTCTCTTGCACATCTAAAATGATATTCAAGCTACTTTACTCACTCGTAGCAACCTTTGGACGTCCTGGTTTTTGACGATTTTTAATACCGCCGGTTTCGTCAAAACGTTGCAATGTTTTAAAAACGTTGATCTGACAATTGGTTCACGATCTTCATGAATTGCACTGTAGAGTGCAACTGCTTCCGAATAACTTCGCCTTCTATCTCCATAACCAATCATCATCAAAAGTTCGATGCGATCATGTTCAGTTACGATTGCAAATAACAAAGTAAATGAAGATTATCACAAGTCACGAGGAAAATGGAGACACATGGAGTTTTTGGTCTAGCTTAGGGATAATGAATATGGTTTTTATCCCGAAGTTTTTTGCAAGACCCAAGTTTGTTATCACACTTTTCTCAACTCAGAAGCAATAAATTGTACAAGTGTGATACATTTCTGAAATAAGGAAAACATATCATTTTCGATGATGTACCTTTTGACCCCCCCCTTCCCATTAAAAAATGCAATTTGCGCCTATATCTCGGAAACGAAAACGGAAACCAGGAAATGCATTTTAATTACCCAGAGGCCCATGCACAGAACCTGACATATCCTGCTGGTTCCATACTTTGTAACGACCCTGTATATGCAACGCAATAGATACAGTTATCTGGGGTATATGTCAATAATAACTTTTTAAGACTGATAACTAAAAAACATGCAAGTTTGCACCATAAAAATGATACTGATGTTTGTTTTAAAGAAGAAACCGAACGTTTTATTTAAAAATATAACACAAACTCAAATTGAGTGCAGATTAAAGCCGACCTGTCTTCAATCAACTTTTATTGCAAATTCAAGTGCCCCAACGGACAGACCCCACTCGAAGCAAGCAATAAGCCATAGAACGACCCCCGCTTTCCGTTATGAAAATCAAGTGGCCACTCCACACCACCCTCGAAAACCCTCTTTAAATATTTACAATCTCCATCAATCCAACTTCTCCCCTTGTTCCGATTGCGCCAATGATTAGATCATCTGGATGGCCATTCGCGAGCAAGCGAATAAGGAAACTCCCTCCGGGAAAATATTGATCGCGACCAGGATGGCTCTGTGGTCATCTGACGTGACGTCACGCCGGTCGAATCCATCGCCCGCTAGAGGCGATCGAATCCGCCGTTTCGTTTTTCCGACTGACGCCTTTGGTTTTTCCAGGCCGCGACGATGTGAAGCGTGAGGAGAGGAGAAGCGTGCGATATGAAATCCGTCCATTGAAGAAAGCTCAAATTTTGCTCAAGATGAAGCCTCAACTGTACGACGAGATGGAGATAGCCATGGAGGGAGGAGAAGCGGCGCAAAACCCTCAYCTGWTTGCTCAAGTGGACCAGGATTCGCTTYGGAAGGAAGCTAGCCAAGAAGTAAWCTCCGTCCTGGATCYCAGAATAGTCGACGATACCATGGAGATATCCCAAGAGCTGCTATCGTCCCAGGTGCAAAACATAATAAATCTATCGGAAAATCAAATAGTCAAAATAGAATACCAAAACGACAACGGCACCATCAACACGCAGTACATAGTGAATCAAGATTTATTGGCCCTGCAGCCCAGCTACATGGACGTAAACCAAGTCGTCGAAGAAAACTTATATGAAGAACAAGTTCCTTACGAAATATGCGAGCATAGCGTTAACACCCAAGAAGAAGTCCCGCAAACCAACGAAGAAGCCCAGCAAATCGACAATCCCGACGAAACTAGTCAAAATGATGCGTCAGTTTTGAGTCCCCCAAGTGAAGAAGAAAACGTGGCCGGTACGGACCTTACCAGCCTAAATTGGTTGCACAACATTACCAACATAATGGCGGTTCCGAATTTACCAACACCCCCCGTTTCTCCCAAACCCAAGAGGAAAAGTCAGAGTTCGCAGCAAGAAGACCTGACCATAAACATTAATTTTTACAAGAGGAACGGCGACAAGAAGCCACCCTTTTCCTATGCCACGTTGATCTGCATGGCGATGGGGAAAAACAACAACAAAATGACGTTGTCCGCCATCTACCACTGGATACGGGAGAATTTTTTGTATTATAGGAAAGCTCATCCTAGTTGGCAGGTAAGAACAGCAGTATTTAGTCATGATTACAGTCACGATTTATATTACAATACCGCATTTCATCTGACCAATGAGTTAGGAAGCACCAACATTTTTTGCACTTAATATGACGAATTGGGTACTTCGACAATTTTTGAAAATAGCGTGTACAAAAATTAAAGGCTTTAAATGCATTTCATGTACTTTGTACATTTTCTTTGATACAATTGCTTCAAGAATTAATATTATTTTCAAAACGGAATTATTCCCGCGTAAAACAGCCTCTTGTCCTGTTTTGATTTAATATAGATTATTCTAACGATCCCCAATAGTATCAAAATACAATGAATATACAACACATTGTAAACTAAATTCAAAATGATGAAGTAAGGCTCAATAACTGTCAAATCCGTTTTCTATGCCGATTTAAAATGCTTAATTTTCAAATGAACATGACTTTTTAATAAATACGTAAGTATAATTCATAGCAATGGTACTATGTACTATACTTATTTACATGTATATGTATTGCTTTGTAGTGGAGATGATTTTTCGTATATGTAAAACTCTCAATTAAATCAAACAATTTAGTATGCATCAGAATCTAGCATCTGATCTTTAAGGTCAGTCTTAGCGGTTTGATTTCCTCTTTCTGGTCATTATTTTGTCCTAAATTGACGGTCTGCTGCGGTACTGCAAATAAAATAGTGACTGTAGTCATGATATGTTTTTGATGTGGACGTGTTTTCGTCAAAGTTAAGCAGCATCCAACTAAAGCCATATTTGTTATTTTCTCTCGTTTTTGTAGGCCAATCAGCTCATTATGTTCGAATATTGGATATATGCTAGTGGTGTAAGAGACAACATGGAAATGTTTCCCAATATTTGATCGCAGTAAACCAATATGACCATACCTTGTTTAATTCCACCATGTTTAACAGTAAAGTATTACGGATTTTGATTTAGACCAAAATGTTATGACAGAAACAACTAACAATCGTTATTAGACATACCTGATATTCACAAAAAGACAAATACTGTCAGTTTTTCAAAAGCTACTAATGACAACTACCTACCTACCTATCTTGTGCTAACAAAAAGGTAATTTCAATATTACGCACTTACGGACGTAGAAATAAATATACCGTTTCATTAAAAAGAATTATTTGTCATCCAAGCTGCGAAATTTTAATTATCTTTTTATAAAACTTTCCAGTGAATGCTTGATAAAGTAGTTAAAGTATTTCTAATTTCTTATATAGGGCTGAAAACCGCATCTTTCTACCTTTCCCCCTTTAGAAACATTATTTGGCTTTTATCTAGGCGCAGCAAAAGTGAAAAGTTTCAAAATTGCTAAGATAGAGTGTTCCATTAAATAAAAATAGTTTGATAAGCCTGGAACCAATAGGTCACCCTCTATAACGCAAGATAATTTTATAGACAACTAATATTAGAAACGTTTTCCAAAATTTTTAGTATTAATTGAACTACAGTTCCACACTTTTTAGGTGACACAACCTGTATAGTTCGTTCGYTCGTTGTGATCACTTTTGTATCTTTTTTTTTAAATAGCAGTAACAGTTACACAACAATGACATTTTTCCTTGACTGGTAATAATTTTCGTCTAGTTTGATCAATTTATTGCGAATCGGGGACCCTAAAAGTAAAAAAGAAAATCGTGATTCCGTGAAAAATGCAGTATTTTTCAGATTTACATTACAGAAGATGCACAAAATGCTCCCCCTTCACTTCATGGCAGTAATGCAGCCTTGAGTAGCATATTTAGAAGTAAGTTCTGAATTTCTGCCCTAATTCGTCCTTTTAAATCTTCTGCATTATGTGGTCGATCAGCACAAATACCCCCACAGGAAAAAATCAGGCGGTGTCAGATCAGGGGAACGTGCTGGGCATTCTATCGCTTCGCGTCTACCAATTTATCTGTCTCGAAATATAGCATTCAAATATCCACGAACGTTGACTGCAAATGGGGCGGTGCAGCATCTTGCTGAAACTATATCTGTTCAGATGGACGCCCAGCATTTTCACGATTAGGGAACAGGCGAATAAGTTCTGGTATACTGTGTTCGCGCAAGAGATGTAAATACTTGACCGCATTCAAATTTCCATCGACGAAAAAAGGCCCAATAATATGCTCACCGATAATACCACACCAGACATTCACTTTCTCAGGGTGTTGTGTGTGGACTTGTTCCAATCAATGTGGATTTGTGTCCGACCAATATCTGCAATTATGTCCATTCACATTACTATTGAGGCAAAAAGTCGCTTCATCGGAAAACATAATCCAATTTAAAATGTTTCTATCTCCATCTATCATGTTCATAGCAGTTTCGCAAAATTCTATCCTACGATCGAAATCATCTTCGCTCAGTTCTTGTAATAAGTGAAATTTGTATAGATGAAACTTCCCTTTTTTCAAAATTTTCTGAACAGACCTTCTGCTAATATGGTGTGTGAGAGCACGCTGTTATACGGAATATTTGGGATTCTCTTGCACATCCAAAATGACATTCAAGCTACTTTACTCACTCGTAGCAACCAATGGACGTCCTGGTTTTTGACGATTTTTAATACCGCCGGTTTCGTCAAAACGTTGCAATGTTTTAAAAACGTTGATCTGGCAATTGGTTCACGATCTTCATGAATTGCATTGTAGAGTGCAACTACTTCCGAATAACTTCGCCTTCTATCTCCATAACCAATCATCATCAAAATTTTGATGCGATCTTGTTCACTTAACTGAGGCATTGCGATTGTAAATAACAAAGTGAATGAAAATGATCACCAGTCACGAGGAAAATGGAGACACCTGGAATTTTTGTTCTTACTTAGCGATAACGAATATGGTTTTTATCCCAAAGTTTTTTGCAAGACCCAAGTTTGTTATCACACTTTCTCAACTCGGAAGCAATAAATTGTACAAGTGTGATAAATTTTTGAATTTAGGAAACAATATCCTTTCCAATGATGTGCCTTTTGACCCCCATACCCATTTAAAAAAAATGCTGTATCTGTACCAATATATTCCATGTGCTTATTAAAATGTAAAATACCAATATAGATACGACTTATTTAACGCAGAAGAATTTTAGTGGAATATTTAAACAAAGTTATTAATTTCAGAACTCGATACGTCACAACCTATCCCTAAACAAGTGTTTCGTGAAGGTGGCCCGTTCAAAAGACGAACCAGGAAAGGGTGGATTTTGGAAGCTAGATTTAGAAAGGCTAGAGGAGTCCAGAAGATCGAAAAGGAGGTCCAGCTTGACGGTGCGAGTTCCCAGACCGAGACCACACCAAGAAACAGCAAAACCAGTAAGAAAAACGAAAAGATATCGCCCGTCACAGAGCACGGGTGAGAGGAAGCACAATATTCTGTCGAACATATCGATTTGTGGTGAAACCGACATAGAAAACTTCGAAGAGACAAGGAAAGAGAAGACGAGCAAAAAAGATGAGAAGAGGATAGAGAAACAATTGGGTGTAGCGAAGAGCGTGGAGAAAACGCTGCAAACACCGTCGTCGATGCCAAATCAGGGAGTTATAACGGAACCAATTAATCAGATGACAGTGGAAGATGAGTTGACGGGACTGCTGCTAGCTTCTAATGGATGGGACGACTGCCAGTTGGAGCTGCTCGATTCCTTGCTGGATTCTCTGTAAACTTTGTATCTAGAACTCGCCCAAAACGAACCCTGTAAAGCGTATTTTGATTTCAATCACAGYMTGGTGTTGTGCCTTCATGTGGTAGCACTGTGTGCATTATTAGGCCTTATTTTGTGAGATAAGTATCTTAAGATGCTCGTAATTCTTCCGTCCAATAACTGAGATAGATTTTATAGGTATTTTTAAAAGCTGTTAGCACTTAGGTAATAAGACAAAAGAAAGTCAATGGTATGGATTTTGTACGGCCGATAAGGATTTGTAAGATTTAAGTTTCGTAACACTGTTTAGTCATTTGTTTCGGGACAAACTGTAAAGGTTCAATAACTCTAGTCATCGCAATATATCGTTGTAATTACACAGTTTGCTCAAATGTTTGCAACAGTAGCAATATTAAATGGAAAAATTGTGTATTCTGGATAAACATCTGCATATATTATAAAGTTTGTGTTTTATTTATTTCTAATTTTGTGCTATCCAAACAGAGTTCTTGCAGTGATGTAATGTCAACAAGATGGAAGGGTGGGAAATATTATCATAACATTCAACTGCAATTTTTTGGGAAAGGGTCAATTTTAGCCGCTTCAAGAAAGAGTACATTTTTTGGTGTATAAGGCTCACAAATTAAAAAATTACATAGTTTTAAAAAAGTTTTTAACCGTTTTAAAGTTAAGGGATAAAATTTAGGGGGTTGGCTCCCCCTCGCCCCCCCCCTCCAAAATTAATTAAACAAATGTGCTCGTCATTTTGATGAAATTATATCAATCGGTCTAAGATATTTTTTGAAAACTGTTTCTCTTCCCCCATGTTCAGGAGTCAGTAGGCGGGCCTTATTTAAAAAAAAGTTATATTGTAAAATAGTGTTATTTTTGCACCAGCTTTCAGATTCCGAGAGATTGCCCACATAATGTGGGACACCCTTTAAGTACAAAATATATTGAAAAAAAATTAAATGTGATCATTTCAAGTGAAAAGTAGTAGTAGACATCTTAAATGCGACACACTGTATAAAGATAAAGCTAATACTCTTGTAATTTATCTAATAGTGAATAAAATTTTGCGACAACGTGCAGTTATAATAAAATCAACAAGAATTTTTACATTAAGAAGTATTTATTATTTTCAGTATACATATTCATATTTTTCAGCTCAGCCTCTAATCAATAAAATTTTTGTGGTACGGTACAGTTTTTGTCGTTTCATAAAAGGCAGCTAGAATTAACTATTATATGTAGACATTGTCGGTACTACTTACGAGACTTATTTTTTTACATACGTCTTCATAGATATTTGAATTTAGTACAATGCGTCATTTGTCAAATATCTAAAGCAATTTTATATCCTAAAGCAAGCAGGTTGGCGCAAAGATAGGGCATTTAACAGAAATGTTTCTAAACAACCCTTTTACCCCACTGGTACACCAAAAGATCCATACGATCAATATTTCTCAAAAAAATACAGCCAAACTTTATAAATCACAACCCTTAAGAGAGTCTAAAAGAATTAAGGTAAGTATGAAAAAAGTGAAACACACAATATTAACCGGCAATAACAAATAAATTTGGTAAGTTTGGAGATGCTTTTACAATAATTGTACTATACAATGTTTTCTTTTCAAGTATTCTAAGATAACTTGCTTTTAATGTCCGAATAATACTTGAAGTATTTGAAAGTTATCAAACTCAAACGTTTGAATTCAATAGATACATCATTTGCAAAATAATAAAGTATCTGGCCTGTACGTGATGGTCCTTTCTATCCGGAAATATCACCCTGCAACCCACGTTGTTAGTGCCGCTGATCCCTGTATGCTGCCAATGTACCTGGTAACCTTATGCGTGTTACGCCCCTAGACTAACGTCGTTTCACCGTGGAAATTCTCGTCCAAGATAACAGCTGCCTGCCCGTTCATAAATGCTTGGCAATCGCATACGGGGATAGGATTTACCCCAAAACAAATTACTATACAATACTAATTACAATTGTAATTGCAAACACTCGTGGTATCATATGCTATTCTGTTCTGAAAGTGAATATGGAAACATATCCTAGTGCCAAGCAAAAAGGGGATACCAGCAAAAACACTCTACCAGGCTCACAGAAAGGTATTCCACTGAGAGGCAACCCATCCGAAATAATAAAATGAGAATTTGACTGCGGTATAGGTGACCACTATTGCCATACAGCTATTGTAAAATCGAAACTGTTTCAATATACTCGAGAGTACATATGATTTATATGCATATGACTATCTAAAACACTAGAAATGTACACTTAAAATGTAGCATATTTAAAAATGTCCAATAGCAACAAATTGCTATGTGAAAATATGTTTTTGAATATTCAGCAACAAAACAATTAGTTTTGTCCACTTCAATAACTAGCTTAGAATGATACTTTGTGCTTTATTTGCATCTTTTTTAACCCTTTTCCCTTGTTCACCGTACTTCCATTTAATACATCAAATAGACCGAGACTTTAGCATCTTCAGCTGGAATTAAATATTCGCCTATTTCGTATATTTCCCCCAAATCCTCAAATATTTAAGCAATTGCACATGATAGATGAGCATTATTTTCATTGTAAGCCACAATAGTTTAGTGATAAAACATTACACAAGTTCTTTTTGGGTAAAACCTGAAAATGCATTTTCCATTATAGTTATTGCAATTGCATAACAAGCTTCACATTAATATAGACATGTACCTCTGCAAACTGAATCAATACTTTCACATCCAATTGTCAAAATGACATTTACATTTTTTATATGTACTATACAAATAGTAATCAGGTTTTGAGCATTTTTTTCTCTCTACACAGACAAAACAGTCCTCGTGATATTAGCAAAAATATATAAAAATTTTAAAATCGTTTTTTTACAAATAACAAAAATTATTAACTTAACAAACAAATTACAAGAGTCCAAAATAGGTTTTTTGGAAATATTTTGAAAATGTCAAAATTTTGTTTAAATTTTCTAACACACTTTTTGTGAGTAATTTTATTTCCTATCTGATGGTATTTTCATTTTGTGTATATATTAAATATATTCGGATATATTTAGGAAAAACCGTTTTCTTTAAGTGACGCTTTTTTGCTAACATCTTCTAACAGTTTGCTGCACTGAAAATTTATAAGAGCGAATAATAGCCGTAGTTATATTACTAATCACATACTAAAACGAAAATTAAAAAATAAAAATTTGCAAAAAGGGTAGTTACCCCTTCCCGACACCTTACTTACCCCACTAACAATAGGTCGCTTTGGGTAGTTGACATTTATATGTTTGCCAAATTTCAAGTTCATATATTAAGTCTTTCGATAGTTATCGTGTCCACAAACAATACCACAGATACACAGACAAGAAATTTTTTCTACTCAATTTTTTTTGCGTTTTCGACCATTTTAAAGCGAATAAGCAAATAAAAATTTCTGAAAATTTTTTTCTTGTTACAATACTTCCACATCCAACGGAAATGACATCAACACTTGTGAGTGTATAAATCCCATAACTCACACACATTTCCTCAAATTTAGGGGAATTCCATTAAAGTTTAAGCGCCATGTATACTGTTGCGTCATTGCTACTGATCCCTAACTCCCAGCCACCTATAAATAAAGATAAAACAAAATACACTTTCACCATATAAATGTAGTAACCGTCGCCCTTAGACTAAATTGCAACATTTTATTCGTCAATCTTTTATTTGTCAGCCATTAAAACATTTATTTTAAGTACAATTACACACAATAACAGTCCACTTAATTATTATGTATCTACTCCAGAATCTACAAGGGCTAGTGAACACAACTGTTTGGCAAAATGCGGTAAAAAAATAATCAGTTTTATCCATCGGAAGTTTAAAAAGGAGAGTTCATTCCTAATTTTGTGCCAAAATCCAGGCGTGACCTTCGTTGGAATCTCAAATTGCTCCTGAAATGATTAAATCAGCTGAAAGTATCAGTAATTTTAGGCGAACTCACTCTATTTCTTTCCATTTGATCAGTTCATTGACGACAAATGTAGCAACTGGTGACAACGCCACGAAAATTAATATCCAAAGTGGTATTTCGTACTTCACTGCCATGTGATAGTCATTGTCGATTTCTTTTAATGAGAACACTGTGTACAATGTTTGTAGGAACAATCTGGAATAAAAAAGTGGTAATGCTTTTTGGGATTATTAAAAAGCAATACTTACAAAGTAATTACACTAGCTAGCCACAAATAATTACTATGAGGGCTCTTTTTCCAAATATACGACTCTCGGTAGACAAAACCAACTGAAATCACAACTAAAAAAAATTCATCGCAGTTTCGTAAAACCAAACTGGACTTAAGTACTTACTCAAATGCATAGTTATAATAACAACAACGATATGTCTCGCCATTAACAGCGAGTAACTATTTTCCATCCATCCACCAATGGCGTCCTCTACCGGCGAATAGTGGAAGTTACAGGTACAGTTCTGCAACCTGCAGAGATCGATGCAGTGACTAGACAACGTTCCAAAGAAAGAGATCAACACAGTGAAAATCAGTGGCAAGAATTTTAGGCCATAGCACCACAAAACGAACATCAACACCTGAAATGAGGGCATTTTCGAAGCGTTGTAGAATAAATATCCCAAACGATTACCTCCTGACTGAATACTGTCTGGTTTTTCCCCAGCGGTTTCTGCATTATCGACTTATCAACTTTAACACCCATTAAAGATACGCTGAGCAAAGGTATCACGATACAGACGAACCAAAGCACTTGGCCTGCCGTCAGAAGTGCTGGCAACATGAACACAGCAGCCAAACATTGCATAAAGCTTAAAGTGAGCGAGCTACACAACCAAAATTGCACTGAAAAAAAATTGTTGTAATCATCAATTTTAAATTTCTTACAATTATGTTGTTTCAATGTAGATAGCCAACAGAATTTGATTTGCATTTGTAAATTTCGAAATATTTCCACTAAACTTTTTTCCCACAGTTGTTTTTATTGTCAGATAAAAATTAAAATAAAATTATTGCAGATTAAATGTTAATAAAAACAAATCACAACTTGGTAAACGGTCTACATTTATTGGCATTACATGTCATGACTATGTAATAAGATGTGTCAAACTACTGTTTGAGTTAAGTTAAATCCACAATATTTATTAACCGGCAAAGTGCTTTCAGCTAATAAGCTATTGTCAGTACCAAATCACAAGAGGAAAATGTTCTGACATCAAATTAATAACATGAATCTAAAATTCTAAACTTAGAGTCATTGGATTCATGGAAAAAATTGTGATTTATAAATATCTGACAAAATTTATTTTTTTAACACCATCACGTGATGGTACCCTTTAGGTTTAATGGTCAAGTCTCAATTTACCTTTCTAAATTAATTTCATCTAATGACATAAATATTGCCTTTTCTACTGTAGGCAGTCTGTTCCTATTTTGTCCATAATAAAGATAAAATTTCAGTTTTAAATCATTCAAGTGTATATGGCTTTGCATGTAACGACTATAATTCTGTTTATATTGGACAAATGGAAAGATCTTTTCTTATAAGAGGACATGAACATCTAAAACAATTTAATAAGTAAAAAAATACAGACAATGTAGCTTCAAATTCTTTGTTAGCGATTCATTTGTTATCATTTAAAGATACTTCCGCATGGGACAATTTGAGAAGTTTACATTTTTGTAAGAAATCATTATAATTATATTACTTTACACAAAATTTTAAATGACCAAAATTGGACAGAAACATATCAGCCTTCTTAAATGGTGGCCATTACCAGTTTCGGGTAACGCCAGTGATCAATGAGCAACGAAATGTTTATAGGTTATTTTATCTACCCTCTCCAGGTATTTCTTGAGAGACTACATGAGTATCTGATAAAGTAAAATGTAGAAAATTTTCAGATAGCTATATTTTGAAAAGTAGAGGTGCAAGTGAAATTCTGTTTGCCATGACCCCATCGGCGACTTAAAACTGTCATACCTGTATTCCACAAACATAAAATATAATGTCTGGCTTCCATTATCAAATGATACATTGATATTGGCTCCTCTCTTTTAACAGACAACGAGCAAGCAACTGAATTTAACATACGGGCAAGATCAATCGGTGATATAGAGTCTTCGTCTTCTATTGGCTTATATACTGGATCTTTTTGGCATACTTGGGGATATAACGGTTCAACTGCAATACTATGAAATCATACTGTTGGACAAGTCACAAACAGCATTGCAACAATGACATAATCACCAAACAATTTTTATTCCAGAGACTGTTTACCTGGCATCAGCTTGCATGAAGATCCCGATATTTTCGCAATTAGCTGCTGATCCCATTACGCACACTACTTCACCATATTCTTGCATAATGTGCAGCATTTCTTTAGTCAAAACAGCAGTGCAGTCGGTAAAAAGGGACACCAACAGAGGAACATTGTCTATGAGTTCGATGTGAGGCCGAATTTTATCTATTCCTCTTGGCAATTTTGCCTGCAAAGAACAGTAAATTGGTAACAAGCAAGGTGGTAGATACTGGTGTTTCAGCTTTGGCCATTTTAGTTCAAATGTTGGCTCAAAATCTGAGTACACTTTAGATGGCACCAGGTTCGCTGTCACCCAAGCCAAGTTGATTAATAGCAAAAACAGAGCACTGTGACAGAGCCAGCCAGCAATGGTCAAATTGTCCTTAGCATTATAATTTTTCCATAAAATTTTAATGTGCAGATTTTTAACCTTTAATAAGACATAGTCTGTACCATTTACCATTAGTATATATCAGTCTGCTGCTGTCTAACTCGATTGCTATTTTATTTTTGCTTCTGAAAATTTACTAATTCTATAGGTAACCTTGAGTACACATATAGATACATTTGCACAGGTAAAGTGCCTTTCTCATCGCATTATAACTGGCACCACTATTATAGAATGGATTATTAACAATAATTTCAGTTGTTCAGTCTAAATTTTTGGCCTTCATTTCCCTGTAATGAAGACCAGTTTATTCTAACCAACAGAAAGTAACACTGAAAAACAGCATTAACTACTGCACAATATCTGTAGTTTTATATACTTGCATTTAATAGGTTAAATAGATATAGCAGTCGTTTTTTATTATATTAAAGTCTTCACAATTAAGGGAAATATCGACTTCTTATGTTAAAATAATACGTACTCTTCTTTCTTTGCCAAGCTTTCGACTATTTGAAATAAAAATCGAAAACTTGGCAAAGAAAGAAGAGTACACATTATTTTAACATAAGTCAATATTCCTCTTAATTACGAAGACTTTAATACTTGCTTTTAATATAGTTCATAGCATCTTGGATAGATAACTCAGATGTGCTTTTTATAATTCAGCATCAACATATAGGAACTAGGTGGAGTGTAGGTACATGAATATAATATTTTAAGCAGGCCTCGTTTAAAGCCTTATTGTGTGACTTTCTTCTTGATGGTAATGTACATTGTAATGTGCACGCTAGGAAAGAAGCAGCGAACAAACTTATTAATTCAACTTCTTTCCTTTATATATATGGTAATTAACCACTTCAAACAAACCTGTGTCACATAGCTATACCTTAATGACACTGATCCAATTTCAAATAATACACAAACTTCTGGTGTCATAGGTAAAAAAACGCTGTGCATATATTTTCTTGAATACCTTCCTGATAACTTACAGATTATAACTCATATTAATAGTTCTTTGGCTGTTTTGTTATAATTTATTTGTCAATTTGACAGAAACAACAATCTGACAAAACAGCAAAAACAAGTCTACCTGGGTGACAATGAACCATCTGAAACGGGCATATGTTTTGGACCCAGTAGTTAAGCCGACCCCTAACACCAGTATCTACCACCTTGTAACAAGTAACAAAACAAAATACATGATTTGAAAAGATTGTAGAAAATAAATGAAGGGTTCATATTTTTGATACAGGCTTTTCCATAGCAACACATACTTTTATGAACAGAAGGTAAATCAAATATACATGTAATATCTTAATTGCAGGTGCACAATAGTGTAATTATTGATGAGCAGCACGGCTCGCTTGGACGCCTTTCTATGGCAATTACTTTAGCTGTTTTTCAAGATTATTAAGAAAAGTGGAAGACAGCTGTCTAGTGGATGCTTCTGACAGTATCTCCCGTGAGGTGTTGTGTTAGACGCTGGAGGTATTTCTGAGAATTATTTGAGCTGGATCAATTCATATTTATTTAATAGGTGTCAGTTTGTGTTAACCAATGGTGTGCATTCATGGGAAATAGAGTTCTTTTGGGCGTTCCACAGGGATCTCATAAGGGACCTATACTGTTTTTTTTTCATAAATGATATTTCTAGTTGTAATCAATTTATTTATTTGTTGTATGCCGATGATTTGAAGCTTTGTTGAAGATTGTCTTAAGCTACAGAAAGATTTAAATAATCTAAGCTGTTATTGTAAGGAAAACTTTTTGAATTTAAATGTTAGTAAGCACAAAGTAATGAGCTTTCACCTTATGCCAATTATGTATGATTATGTGCTGAATGATGTCAGTTAAATTTAGGTTTGTCCATTTCTGATTTAGGTATAATCTTCAATAATTCATTGTAAATTAAAGAGCATATTGACAAAGTTGTGATGAAGTGTTTTAGGCTACTGGGTTTTTAAATTAGATGCAGTGAGTATATTTATAGTATTAGAGCTCTTAAATCATTGTATTTTGATTAATTTCGCTGTGTCCTAGAATATAGCTATATAATTTGGAATCCTTTGTATGAGGTTCACGTTAAAACACTTTAAAAGTGTTCAGCATAAGTTTGTTAAGTATTGTTTGTGGAAGATGCACTTTCCATATAGTGGTGTTGCTGATGGTGTCAGGCAGCAACTTTTGGACATTACTTCATTGGAATGTAGAAGATTTTTAAGTGCAGTATTTTTGTACAAACTGGTTAACAACTTAATTCACTGCTCTAAAATTTTATCATTAATTTATTTTAAAGTCCCTTCTAGAGCTACACGATCTCAGCCTTTGTTTGCCATTGCAAGACATAGGACTACTTATGGTTCAATTGGAGTAACTAGTCGTTTGTTACAAATCTATGATTACTCCCACTTCTGTGATAATTCTGAGCACAGTCTAGTTAAGTTCAGGTTCGTCATATCAGTGATTTATATATAATTATTTCTGTGTTATTATATTGTAGAATAATATAGTATAATAATTCGTTGTTGAGAGTATATTTTTGTGACATGCCAGTTGGATTTCTGTAAAATAAATAAATAATTGCTCAATTTAACTTACCCTATTGCTCATATCGAAATTCACTGGAGCACTGTGTTCAGTGCTATCAGTCAGGCAACTAAGTGACTGAAAGTCGTGTGCCCCAGTGGCCAAGTCCACTGTATGCAACTGCAAACTATCCTGGCTGGCGTTCTTCTGCTGTTCTTCCTCTCTGCACTGCTTCATCAAATGCTCCTGTTCGGGTTCAAACTTCACGGTGGGTTGTTCCATGTTAATGGCACAGGGTGCAGAGAAACTCATGGTTCTAGAGGACTCCAGGTGGCTGAAAAAACCGTGCAATATTCCATCGATGTATTTCACCCAAAAAAATGGGAATTTAACACAAACGCAAATAAATCCAACACACAAAAGCCAAGCAAAACAGAAAGATTCCTAATTTCTCTTGCTAGTACCTATCACTCTGTAAACACCGTTGGTAAGGTGGCGAACCAGAGGATACTAGTCTCCGTCGTGGCATACCTTTTGTACCAGAAGAGGTGTTAGTAGCTCTACGGTCCTTCACATCGCTCTCAGGCCTAAATTAGTTAAGACATTTAGAAAGAGAGACACAGAATTAAGGTGGTCCGAAAGCAGAGCCCTGGGGCTCACACACAAATTTGAAAGGATGCATGTCTACTAGATGCCGACGGCACAAAGAAGCGGTTTACCTGGTCCTCTCGCTAAGGAGGGAGATGTGGCAGTTCCACCCACTCTCCAGACCCATTTTCTCACTGAAGACTCTGGAACGCAGCTCGTTCTCCTTGCTGAAATGGACGAACCTGATGCAAGCTCTTTCCAACTGCTCTATTAATTGAACCTAGAATTTGTGCTGTTAACACGTGGATCTTGATGATGGAGAAAGCATACCATGTCTGATAAAGGTTGGTACTGCATTGACACCATGCCTATGAAAATCTGATTGCACTGCATGTCAAAACAGCTTTCGGCATCGTTAACATCGGGAAAAGGGCCATCACAACAGAGGAGGGAATCTACACAAAAATTAACATTAATAATAGTGACTATATTAAAATATTATTAAAAACTTAAATATATAGGGTTGGATGGTATATATACTGGGTTTTTTGCTTCGTATTTGAGTGATAGACGGCAAGCGGTGGTTATTGACCATAATTTGCGTTCCGACTTTCAGAAAATCACATCTGGAGTGCCACAGGGTTCGGTTCTTGGTCCTTTGTTATTTACAATCTATACTTCTGCTATAGAATTATGCCTCAATTTTTCAAAGGTAGGTGCAGCTAACATATGTATTTGCACCACATGAATTAGAAACTGCAGTTGCCAGGTTGAATTTTGATTTGGCGGTACTTAAAACTTATTCTGATTTGCATGGTCTTAAATTAAATCTGGATAAATGTTCTGCGGCCTTATTTTGTTCTACAGTAAATCGTCCGTTTTTTATAAACCAATATAAAATAAGGATTGGTGGTGCATTGTTAATTACGGTCAGTTCTTTTAAGAGTTGAGGTTTGATTTTCGATGAGCAGCTTAGGTTCAGGAATCATGTCCCGTCCCTTGTAGGCAAGTGTTTTGTTTCTCAAAGATTATTATATATTAAATTTTAAATTAAGAAAAAACTTGCCGAAACGTATGTTCTGTCCTTACTATCCTATTGCTTATTAGTGTATTTTCCATGCCTTGATTCAGTAACAAAATTCAAGAAGCAAAAGATTCAAAATTCTTGCTGCAGATTTGTTTTTGGTCTACGAAAATTTGATCCTGTTACTGAGAAAATTCGAGAGCTGCAGTAGTTGAAAATCAATGAATTGTTTCTTTATTATTTGTTATGTTTTGTATCGACTGATTGCATGAGGTAAGCCTCCTTATATTCGTTCTAAATTAGAGTTTAGGTCTGATATTCATGAGTTAAACTTGCGCCACGTTAATAAATTTAGTTTATCGAGATTTAGAACAGCCCTGTCTTCATGTTCCTTCTTTTTTAATGCTGTGTCTGTTTATAATTTACTACCTGATACATTCAAAACTTTGAAAATCACTTCTTTCAAGACAAATGTCAAAAATTATTTCATTGAAAGTGTTTGAATTGTAGTTATGTATTCTAAGATCACTAATCTAGCCACTAGTTTTCTCATATTATTCTATTATTGGGTTAAGTTGAATAGCTGTTAGCTAGACWTCGCCAAATAAAGACCTTATTATTATTAACTTATAAACATGATGGTTTTTGTTTGTGCTTTATTTTACACTATTAACTACATGGGCTGTAACAGTCCTTTAACATTTCGATATCCTTTCCATAGTGTGAAGCTTCGAGGCCTTCAAAATAGGCGTTTGTTTCCATTTTGACCTCCTCATTTGAGTGAAATCTTTTTCCAGCAAGCCACTTTTTGAGTCTGGGAAAGAGGAAATAGTTGCTGGGGGCCAAATCTGGCGAATACAGTGGGTGATGGACTAGTTCACAGTGCAATTCCTACAATTTATTGGTCGTATCACAAGCTGAATTTGCCGGAGCATTGTCTTGGTGAAAGAGCAATATTTTCTTTGCCAAATGAGGGCGCTTGGCTTTAATCTTGACGTCCAATCGATCCAATAATGCACACTAATATTGTAATACTGGCTACTTGCATTAATTTTATTTTTGGATAGATCTCACAAAATTCAATGGTCATTATTAAGTTTATTTCACAGATAAAAAGTTAGCACTTGCAAAAAATTATTAATTAAAAATTGCATTTGGTCCTTTAAATTTCACATAAAATCAGAACGATGTCCACGTTACTATAGTCGAGTCAATTATGTGCATACTTGGCGCCCACAAAATGTAAACAAACATATAAACGCTAGAACGTTATCTGTGCTTTTTAATAACGCTATGCACAGAAGTTGTACAAATGTTTGTTTCGTGGCTTAATTTTCTTACCCTCACATAGGGATTTACACCTAGCAATGTTATGATTGCAAATTAACTTTCTTTGTTTGTTGCTGTTTTCTCTCATTTCACTTTTTCATAAAGGACGCTACCCATTTTCAAGAATTGTTTCTTTCACCGTTCAAATGATGACATTTGGGGGTGCCTTCTGTTCAGATATTTTGCCGCCTATATTCTAGTAGCTAATAAACAATTTTGATTTACTTCTCCAAGTAAAAAAAACATATCTGTAAGTTCTTCCTTACTAAAATTCATTTTTAGATATTTTGCATGTGCAGACATTTAGACAATTTTAGTAAAAATTTTCGAGTTCGTATTTGTCAGATTAAGTGGTGGAGCAAGATGTTGTCGAAGTATTTGGGTAATCTGTTGTTTTTTTAATGTCAGAATGGCTTACGTTAAGAAGTTACAGGTTATTCCTATGTTTACATTATAATACTGATGTTGACGGTTATACTTATACCTTCGCCCCTCTCTCTCACTCCCATTGCATTATCTGTATTTCTCTGGCTATTTATAAAACTGACAACAGTGAGCATCTAGTTACCTAGAGAGCTGTAACAGTGCGCATGACGGAAATTAGGAATCTTTTGCGTAGTTGTTGGCGGATTTAAGAAAATGTTTGAAACAGGGTATTTTTTCTACCGCCATTTGTTACGAGTTGAAGCAATAAAAGGCATAGGTTAAAACTATCAAATTTTAATGTGCGGGACGACCCTATTTCATAACAATAAATTCCATTCTTTTAAAAATAACTCAAAATCTGGCAACTTTAAGCATAGGACAATCATATATTTTTAGAAACAGAATTTTGTTATGCATTTACTTGTCAAATTAAAATTGGGATGTTCTATTTAAAATAAAAAAGTTGTCATTTAAAAATTAAAAAAAATAGATTTTTTCGTATGTTTAATACTTTTGGAGATACACAAGAAATACACACTAATGGTACACCCTGTATAATGTGGCCAAAAAACTGCTCAGAAGTGAATAGTTTTTTATACGATGAAGTACATATTATTAAGGAATAACTTACCAGTGCTGTAAAAATGGGTTAAAGAGCCTTTCAATTTTGGCTCCAACACATTCTGACAGTCCCACCTGAGAGGTGTGGGACTCCTATGGTTTGTGTACAGATGTCTGCTGTCACTCGGCAATTCTAAATAAACATCACTGAGCTTGTTACTGATTGTCCTATTTAACGGCCTAAAAAACATCTACCTTAAATACAGCCAAATGAAACACTTAATTTACCTGTATGCAAATGCGGTACAATAAGATGTTAGACTGCTACGTTGATAAAAATCCTGAATTCGTTTCCTATCAGTCACAGATAATGGGCAAAGGTCGTTCCCATCCCAAAATTCAACGCATGAATCCAAGATTATGTCAGCGGTTCCTTCAGACAGCAGCTGTAGCGAACCGCTGCTCAATTCTTTCACAACTGTGGCAAACATGTGAGGGAACGGAAATTTCAGTTTCGTAGACAACTGGAGGGACCTTGCGTATTTATTGTCGCGACGTACCATTTCTGGTTGCTATTAAGACAGATTGTTATTCCTTTTTCCTTTTATCTTAAACAAGCGACTTACCAAGTGCCTGTAAGTGCAAAGTTGTTGTTCCAGTGAAAAAACTTTCTGAGCTTGGTCACTGAAGCCTATTTCTGTAGCCAGCGAGCAGAGGCATCTCCTGTTCGTAACAGGAACTAAGCTTTCGTTGTACATTGCTTCGCAGCTTATGTGAGAACAGAATTGTGTATAATGTTCCTGAAAAGGTTAAAAAGAATCGGTTGGAATGTTTATACATCCAACAGGGACTATTTTTATATTTCTTATTATAATACTATGATGGTCTGATTTTTGATGCACCGAAGACTAACAACTTTTTTACATGACATCAAATTTAACAAAAAATAGACAGAATGGTCACTAAAAAAAGGATGTACCCTAACTGCAGCTACAGATATTTTAATTTTTATATACACTAACTTATAAAACAGGTAGAGTTGATGGATTTTTTATATAATAGACCCAAGCATTCTTCAAAAAATTCCCTAAATCAAAGTATTTATCATACACAACTCACCTGCGTGTCCAAATTGCAAGTATTCAAAATAATGGCAAGTCCTAAAGGCTTCAAAGAAGTAATATGTTCGTTCCATTTGACGTCATCAAAATGCACTTTAAACGGATTGTTGTGTAGGTGTGTTAAATCTAGTACTTCAGCCACCGTCATGGCTGGACTATCACCGGCTATAGTGATATTTTGGTCATTTTCTTCTAAGCTCTCGTGGTCTGTATTTATGTCTCCGATGTTGCCCAAACTGAAATTGATGTTTAGATGCAAAGCTAAAACAAAGCAATGTTCTTACCTCGAATTTACAGAAAGGTTATCACTATTTCGAAGAAAGAACACCTTCTCAGCTGCTGGATTAGGCCACGAGAGTATTCCCTTTTTGTCTACGCAACATAACGCCTATGGCAATGATTTCTATTATATTACAGGATTTACAGGGTGGGTAAATGATACGTGGATATAGCATACCTTTTGTTTTTGAACGGATATTGAAATACAATTAAAAAATGCAGGATGTCCTATCAACGAACACTGACATAAAGTTGGTTTTTTTGTTAAACAACATGCCTTTACATTTTTTATTGGTATTGAATTTTTAAGGCAATTTGAGCAGTGGTAAAACTTAAGGGTACAGTAGGTAACACAAAGTCTACCTAAAATTTGCTTGCTGCTTGCTGGCTTTCAAGAATTATGTTCACAAAACAAAGATTTATACAATAATTATTGTGGGCAATTTTGTTTAAGAGATAAATGTAAATTATACACTAACAATTAAAGGAATTTTTTTTTAGAAAATTGCTCAGAATTAAGATCAAGTCTAATAATCACATGAAAGTATTTTATTAGGGCTTTAATGGTGGTGGTTAGCACATTTGACTAAAACTCAAAAGGTCCCAGGTATTCAAGAATTTAATAAACTTTTGAATGGGAAGATGCTGCTGAAAATTTTAAGAGAGTTGTTTGTTAGAAATTTTAGATATTACTCTAAGGCTTATTATTCTTTTGTAAATATTAGATGAATTTTGAATAACCAAAAATAATAATATTTAATTTACATTCCCTAAAAACTGGCAGATTCATAATATTGTACAATTTGTGCAATTCCCCTGTAAAACGATCAGAAGCACTAAAAAGTAGTGAATAGCACTTGCCCCATACCGAGATAAAACCTTTCCTATTATCAATACTTAATGCTTAAATAACCACAGTACATGATAATTTCCAAATTTTACACGTATAATTTAAAGTAAATTTTGCTGACGATGTGCTATTAAGAAAAAACAACTTTATAACAGTATTAATAGATGGAATTCAAATAATTCGAAGGAATATGTGCCCCACCACTATACCTAATAAAATTTTAATATCTCTTCAAACCTAGGAGCTATAAACATCCGTCCACATACTAATAACTCACCCTGTATATAAGCAAAAACTTACACTAACAGATCCCAAAACGTGCACGATGTTTGCGGACCTACAAACACTCCTCCCCTTCAAAACATCAACAAACTTAGGCCAAACATCCTTCAAAGTATACTTAATGGGGTGAGTATCGAAAGGTGACCCATCCGGATCCTCTTCGAGAGGGTTTTCCTTTATATGCAGCTTTGTTGTCCTTTCAAAAGAAGTCTTGTGCCTGGCCATCCCCAGATAGTTCAAAATGTTCCAGATCATCGGAAAAACCAGCGGCAGCAGTGGCAAAATCGATTTCAACGGAATCAGCACAAACAAGTCCCAAAATGGGTATGTACCTAAGACGTGAAACAAACAAAAGTACTTGATGGCATTCACAAAACAAACCATCAAAAAAACAACTGGCAAGATGTTTCTTTCGACTAATCTCGTCATGACTAAAAATCTTTGTTGGTTATGCTGGGAAACTGGACGATCAATGGCCTGTTCTAAGGCGACATGCAAGTTTGACAAGTATGGTGTGTCTAGCAGCCTGTATTTCTTGTTTTGCAGCGGTTTTCTCGTCTTCGGAACACTGAACACTTCGTTTGCGTTCTGCAACGTGGGACCGMACACTMCTTTGCTGTGAAGCAGCTGGTATTCGTTCGATWTTTCTATAGCTTCGCAGTATCCAGGGCTAATCTGACCAGGACGAATCAAAATGACGTCTCCTTTGACCAACAGCGACCAAGGAAGGTTAACCAGCTTATTGTCTCGATAAGTCCATTGTAATGTAATGCAAGGAGAGAATGGAGAGTACAGAGTTGGGTAATTTTCTGACATCCATTTGGTGTCGTGCATTTTCGCTTTGATTTTGCTTAATACTGAACGTACTTGATTAGGAACTTCGTTATGCCTTAACTTATTATCGTACAACTCTAAGCTGACATTTAAAACTAACATGAGCAAGATGAATGTACCCTCGAGTACGAGAGCGATGGATGCGTGAAAACAATAGGTGGCTATGAAACATATGCCAGTCAAAAGTAGGAGGGTGGCTGAAATCCAGTTGATAGTGGTGTATTGGCTTGAATGATGAATGGCATCTCGCATCCATGATCTGGTTTTCCTAGAAAATATGGAACTTCACATCTGGCAGTAAACACTTGCTAAAACTCCAGTACCTTATTTTTTGGGAGTGTTCAAACTGGGATAACACATTGTCTATTTCGTTGTATAACTTCTGTAGAGCCTCCTGAGTTGTTAGACCAACAGATTCCGACTGTGGTTCCATCTCATCATTTTAAATGCCGTTCCTACAGGGTTTGTTGTAGGTTCATAGGTTCTAGGCCAACGATTACTTCATGTTTGAGGTTATGTTGGTTCTTCGATCCAGTGTTGTCAAACTTACAAATATGTTGTAAAAGTAATGCTCTGTTTTCATGAAGCGGACGAAAATGAAAAATAAAAAGCAAACATTGTAACATTTCCGCGACAAATTTGGTCGCCATCCATGTACAGTGTTTTTCATCTATAAAAGTGACAGGGCGTCATCAGTGACATCATTGCGCAGTAGCTCTATTTTCGAACAAGGTCAGCTGTTGGAATAATTATCCCATAGGCGTCGAAACCAGTTTACTAGACTACCGGTAAAGCCGCCAAGAAGGCTTGATAGGTGCAAAAGAACATCTCGGAGAGCAACAAAAAGAAGGAAGGAGACCTGCGCCATTCACATTTACAAGGTGCTGAAGCAGGTCCACCCTAACACTAATATCTTCTGCAATATATCCAGAAAATATTTTCGACACGCCACTGGTATCGCGATGAATACATAGGCAACCAGGCTCGCCGCGCATATGACGGTACCACTTAATGACGTCGCTGTCACTTTCTCCCGTGAAAAACGCTGTATTAACAACCAATAAGGACCATATTGTTTATATTTTGTATCGGCAAATCGTATTGTTCTCGATAGCCCCCTTAAATATTTCTCAAGGTTTAAATATAATAATTTATTTATATGTACCTTTTGACTTATGAAACGGGCATAAAGATTCGGAAACAATACAAAATATAATAAAATTCGTGTATTATACTTCTGAAATTAAAGTCCATGAGATACCTATCACTAAAAATGTTTACATATGTTTAATTATGTACATAGGTAGGTATGTATATTTGAGCTAAAGGCATACACTCAGTATTAATTACTCATTGCGTCGTTAATTAATAATGGTTTTATTATAGCAAAAGATACCTATTTTTAATGGGCATATAATTTTGATAAACCGCCAATACATTTCCAAATCATGATGTTTAGGAAAAATACCTAAGCCTGGCAATGTTGATTAGTACCGTATTAATTATTTCTATCTAATACCTAGATCTAATAATAGTTATTATATAAATAAAAATAGATTTTCTCATCCTAGGATAATCATAGAATATCTGATAAAGATCATAAATTATTTTTGTACTTATGTATAATGTTAATAATGCCTAAGTATGCTCTAGATTTTTTTATTGATGATCCTGTTCGTATTTAAATTATTGAGGAAATCCTACTAAACGTCTCTCACTGTCAAGTTAGATGTATGAATATTAATTCTGTATTTATTGATAAGAAAACATGAAACAAGCAATACTATTTCAAGAAATGATGCCTAAAAATGTCAAAACACATCATGCGTAATTAGATATAATGTTACATAACAATTACCTAACATATTCACACAACATTCAGTTCTTAAACAGTATGTATATAAGTAACTACTGTTTTGTGTAATTATATTTCTCAAAGACCACACATAAAACTAATTAGTTTAATTTCGCTTCTTGTATACAATCAAACGGGAAGTGGGGATGAATTTCTTCGAAAAATCATATATAATTAACAGAGATCTTCCCGCCAAGGTCAGAAACTCATCATCGAATCCATTATTTCCCAGAAGCGGACAATTTTAGATTATCAATGAACTACAAACAGCTGATAGGTGATTGCAAATGAATCGCGCACCTCATATAAGGTTAGGTTTTACTGTCAAACCGAGAAGACTGATAAACTAGTATTTTATTATTTGTTGTCTGAGATAATAATATATAGAGAACATGGATGCTAACGTGTTGCAATATTCGTACAAACTGAAAAAACTGTTGGGCAAACTGTTAGAAAAAGATTTCGAAGTGAAGAGTGATTCAGATTTCAACACACTGCTTTCACACTTGTCTGGGAAGGAGAATCCAGGTTAGTCATTTGTTTTAAAAACAACGCAACGTGGGAATTGTTTCGATTTGTTCAAAGAACAAACATTGCATAATTATTTTAACGTTTTCAGAGCTTGGCAAAGTACTGTTGGGATTGGACATATTAACCGAATGGGTAATAGAAGCTTGTTCGTATTGGGAAAAGAATCAGATACGTCCCCCTCTGAGCATTGGCAGGTTTTGTCTGGAATTGGCTAGCCTGCTGTCTCGAGACGAGGCTACGTTCACTCGCTTGAGCGGTGAAAACGTTTATTTGCGTCTGATAGATACATTACAAGTTCAGGCAGACAACAGTTCGGCTAACATTAAATTAGCGTTCATAAAGTTGTTGCTGTCATTTTTGGGACACAAAACAGGGTTTGAATGGATAGTTTCTACGAATTTATGGACACACGTTCATTCATATTGTATGACAAACCCAACTTTGTACATTATAAGGAACAGTTATGAATTTATGTATCGGTTATTGGAAGCGGCAGTTCTTTACAACGACGTCTTTTGTAATTGCGTTATAAGGAAAACGATGCATCCGCTAATGGCGAATGAGTTGAGAAACGATTCAAGCAAAGAAGTGGACGATGAACAATTGAAAAACAGACTCACACCTTCATTGAGATTAATAATATACTTGCTCGAACAATATTTGAGGAAAGAATGCATTAACAAGAACAACCAGTTGATTCCACAGCTTTTCTTGAAGAATTATCATTTGGTACAAAGTGTCAGCACGTTCATGATCATTGCGAAGAACAAAGATTTAGTGTTCGATCTCGGGAATCTTTCTATGCTAATCGCATTTGTCGATTTATGCAATGATGCATGTGAATCTATGTTCAAATTGGAAGAACTTACCGCCACAATTAAAGTAGTCTACACGATCCTCATAGAAAACTCCAAAAGTGGACACTGCATGAATGTGATAAAATTCTGTTACTTAGCTCTACATTATTGGTCGTTAGTCTTACCGCGTATACCAGAATCTTATCAACATCCGCTCTACAGGGAACACATCAAATTCGAAAACCAGATGGCGCTACTTTTCGTCGCGCCGCTTTTTACATTCTCATTAAATAACATAATCACAAGGGAAGAAGCCGAACTAGACGAGATTCGAGACGATTTCATAATGAAACTGTTTAAGATCCTGCACGAGGAAACTCTACGATTCTGCTGGAGTTGGAAAGAACAGCTGTCAAAGCCAGAAATCGACATTATCGATATGTCTTTGAAAAGCATATATTATATAATGCAGGCGAGGAAATACTTCAGGCGGGAATGTGCCGTCATGATTTTCCAGTCGCTGATGTATTTTATTAAAGACGTCACCAAGCTGGTCAAAGAAAAACCGAAAGTGCTCGAAAGTATGCCGAAATTGAGTGGCTTGTTATATTCAGTGCTTGACTCCGTTGGGGTCTTTATTGAAGAATATGAGATCACTTGGAGGGACTGCATTGAAACCATCTGTGTCATGGGTGCGACCATATTTTTGATCAGTTTGACCAAGTGGCCAACTAAGGTAAGACAAAATATTTATAGATTAAACAGTTCTTCATTTCTAAATAATGCTGGGATGTACAGATTAAAAAAAAAAAACATTACCAGCGTAGCATGTTTTCTTATGACAGTTGCATAACTTTTAATCTCTTTTGCCACATTGTGCAACTTTCAAGGATCAGTTTTTTCATTCCACCCTTGTAAATTTGTTGCACAAGCTTAACAAAAATACCCACCATTTGGGTGTTATATTATGTAAGTGAAACTTGTTKTGTTTAGTTTGACTCCTTTTTAAGACACAAGATGTATAAAAATTTGGCCTTGTCCTTTTAATCTTAAAGGAAATTGTTGTTAGGTGTTATCTTAGCTTCATTATTTATATAAAAGTATATTAACATATCATCCTAGAAAACAATATGGAATGGCATCAATCAGGGAAGTGTTGATTATCTGTTTCATTTTTAAGTATAAAGATGTAATAGACAAGTTTTGTTTTTTCTTTAAGTCAGAAATTAGAAATTAAACCTAATTAATCTTATTAAAACAGGGTGCAAGATTTATCAAGTTGGGCCAATAACAACTGAAACTGGCACTTGAAGGACAAGAAAAAGTGAACTGACACAAAATCTTCCTGTATCTATTACTACTGCTATATCAGTATTACAGTTTAGAATAATATTTTAGACTTACAGCATTAACCATAAATTTATCCAGTAATAAGACTGTAAAGATGGTCAAATAGTTGTTGTTTTTTTAGGGGTGTAGTTTTCTCATACTAATGTAGCTGTACAAATAAATAAAACAAAAGTACATTGCAGGCAAATCTCAGTAAGTGTACACTTGTGTAATATTCTTTTGAATTAAAATGTGGTTGAATATACAGTTAAAACTTTGCTGATGTATATAGGCTATGTTATTTCTTTGATTAGCCTTTTGTTACTATTATTTTATTAAACATTAGTTTTTAGTTTAGTAATATAGAGAGAAAAACAAGAAGTTTGAGAATATATAGTTCTTAATCTCTGTAATTTAGATAAACTTTGACATTATGTGTAAATACAAAGTAATAGTGTTACAAAAACATGTGAATTATTCTAGAACTTTTTATGCATATAACTAAAGGTGAATTTGACTAGGAAGTAGTTGAGTGTGGAGGTATATGAAATAAGACAGATTTTTGGCTAAATAAAATCAAAATCAGAGTGGTACCAAAATTAGAAAATCACAAGTGACATTATCAAATTAGCATCAGCTAACATATCCTAGACAATTATTTTGAACACCAATCCTTGCTGCTTATTTGCTTTTTAAACAACTTAAGATATGTATTTGCGCAACGGCATTTTTTGATCAAACATTACACCAAGGTCTTTCATTACTCCAACTCTGTTAAGAAAGTATTGTTGATATTATAACCAAAGGTAGCGTAGTTTTTATTTTTTACTGTTGTCACTGCAGTACTTATGAATATTGTAAAAATAAGTTTTAAAGCTTGCACAGATGATGTAACTGGAACATCGGATGTAGACACAACATAATCATAATTAATTTGACTGAATTTAACAGACATATCTATCATAGTAAGGTACGAATAAAATCAAGCAACAGGCCTGCCAACTACTCTCACTGTTTCTAATTTATTTAGCAAAATATGATGGTCAAGATTCGTTTCAGAATAAATCCAGTACATAGAAGCAAATTAATATCCACACAGTGGCCACTCAATTTGGGCTTTAAAATTGGAGAAGTAGAAAATGTTGTCCAGATAATCAGAACAACACCCAGACTTAAAGATTTTTTAAACAGTAATTAGCTTGAAAAGAACCAACAAAATACCACCATATGAATTATGCCTATTTGAGTCGAAAGACCAAACCTTTTTTGGAATGGTAGTTTTTGTAGCTTGACCTCAATATAATTTTCACCATCAATATCAATTAGATTTTTGATATGCTATACAAAATTTTAAATATTACGTTTGAGTCTGAAACTTTTTTCAGGGTTTATGAATAGTATGCTTTTCTGTTATACTTGTACATTTAATCGGTGGAATTTGAGAACCAGTGGGGATAGAAATCTTACTGTCCAATGCCCTTAGGGATTTAAGTTTGTCATAAAATCTATGTGTGGCATTATTTAAATTTAGGCAACACAATTCACTATCCGAGTTTATCTTTGCAAGTTTGTTATTAACATTAGTATTGTCCAAAACACACTAAATTTTGGAAAAAATGTTTTGTTTTTAACAAACCATATTAGGTACGAATCTACAAATATCTTTTTTAACAGTTTCAGCAAAGAAAACACAGTTTTAGAAAGGATCAAATTGTTTTTGAACAGCAAAGACTATATGGTAGAGTTTGTTAAAAGTTGCCAAGTAACCGGGGCATTAACCAGCAAAAAGGTCATTCGGTTGTACTTTAAAAGTACATTTAATGTTTCAAAAGTGATAAAAATAGAAGCAAAACTTGTTTGACTCAAAAGGAATAATTCCATTTTCCTTTCAGCTTGAGGTCCAGTCTTTGAAACTAATCAATCTGTCAATAGCCAAGTACATGTCCCCAAACCTGGCACTGTTAGTGGACGAAACCAGCAACACATCAATGTCACTACTCTGCCCTCTGCTGGCTGCGAAACTGAGAGACGAAAGCTGGGAAATTCGTGACAGTGCACTAGAAGTTCTGACCGTTATATCTGAATATTCACAACACAGTATGTCACCGAAAGCTTTTTTCTTGTGGGCATCAAAAAAGATGTTTGCGTTGTTGTAGAATTTCCCTCGTTCCAGGATGTAGTTCTGGAAGGTGATTTAGCACGTTTGGCAGTTGAGTTGTGCACATCCGATAGCCAGAGTTTCGTCAGGGCTTCGGCGTTGAAATGTCTCCAAGAGATGATTAAAGTGCCGGCCTTCTGGAATTCTAGTTTTAACAAACAGGAATTGTTGGTGAGTTGCTGATAATTTCCTATTTAATTATGTATGAATAACTAAATTTCTTAAAACAGTGAACTGATCCTTCAATGTGGAGTTTTGATTTAATCTTCTCCACTTTATTAAATACTAATAATTGACAGAGCGCTTTTGGCCTTAAATGGCCATTGTCAGTGCTTTATACAATTATTATGAAAAATTCAAAATTAATTAAAATTAATTGTTTTCATTTTTCAACTTCTATCAAAATTAATTTCTGTTTTCCCAAAGTTTGTATTTTTTATAATATTAGTAATAAGACAATGATTTTTTAATAATTTCTATTAACTAAATTTCTTAATTTCTCAATAACTTATGAAACGATCAAATACTTGATAAATGAGCAAAGTAAATGGATGAAGAGACATTACACAATATGATCTTTTTTTCTTGCATACCAATTACCCAATTCTAACGATATTGTATACCATGGGTATATAGTGCTGTGTTTTTATGGAAATATAAGCAATTTCTTAAAATTTCTTGCATAATCCTTATTAAATTTGAGAATTATTTATAATACTCCTGTATTTTGCATTGAATCACAAGTAGAGATCTTTCACACATCTAATCTACTTTGAGTATTTTTATCATAATCTCTAATATGTGGACTATGATTCATAAAACTGATTATATTTTTCTGCCATAT
Source organism: Rhyzopertha dominica (assembly GCA_025024175.1). NCBI lineage: Eukaryota > Metazoa > Arthropoda > Insecta > Coleoptera > Bostrichidae > Rhyzopertha > Rhyzopertha dominica. Next base: position 27,739,969 of record QCXZ01000053.1, read on the forward strand.
TCATTCATTTAACTCAAGTAGCACTTTATCTCGTATTTTGAGAATCTTACGTTTAGTGCTTTGACTTTTTAATCTATATGACATTTAGTTAGCATTAATGATAGTAAAATTTAATGAAGTGTATATCCAGATGATTCTGTCTTGCTTCTAGCAGTGTTTCATACACCTTTGTTCATACATTCCAGTACAATTTCTACATTAATTTGTCAGTCTTCTGGTGCAACTCCTTCCATATGGTTGAATCCAGTCACCTTTCCTTTTTTTATATTGACTATGATTTTTTTTCTTCGTTCTCTTTACAGTGTTCTAATGTTCAATGTCTCTGTAACTTGTTTCTCTGCTTCCTGTACAATATATTTCATTGCCTTCTTCTTTATCATACAGTCCACATGTGTATTATTTCACCATTAAATAAATAAAAAGCTTTGATAAGACTTTTATGCCTGAAGAAGACAAAAACGAAAGAAATGAAGCCAAAACGTAGTCAAAAATAAAACTTTTTTATTTAGAAAAAGCAACAACAGCCTACAAAAGAAAATACAAAAACTATGTCTATTCTAAGTAGTAGTAGCCGCCCTCTTTGGGTTTGTAGTATTACATATTTTGAATGTTTTGTCACAAATGTCACTTGATATCTGTTCATATTGTTTCCTTTTAACATCATTCATGTTGAAGAAGAAGGTTAGTTGGTCCAGTCTCACTTAATTTATCTAAATTGTCATTCTCTCTTGGGATAAGTGTTGGATTTTCTAAGGTAGGCAGTGTTTTCCTGTTTTGTTCGCAATAAAGCCAAAATTCCAGTTTTGAATCATTCATCAGAAGTATATAGTTTTTCTTGTAACAATTGTAATTCTATTTATATTGGTCAAATGGGAAGATCATTTTTAATTAGAGGCAACATTTAAAACAATATGAGACATATAACAATACTGATATAGTTACTACAAATTCTTCGTTAGCAAATCATAAATCCCTTACATTTTTGTAACAAATCCTCAAAGTTAAGCTTTTTGAAATGTTCGAAATATACAAAATTTTGGATAACAGTAGTTTTACAATTTTGAATGATTCTTGTAATCTTAGTTGTCTTATTCTAAATTCTTTATTTGATCATTGAATTCATGTTTGTGTTTTTGGCACTTTTTCTTTGAAGTCAAGATTGCTTCTTTTCAATTTGATGTCACTTTCAAATTAAATCCTTTTGTAATTCTAATTTTATAAGGCACTGACGATGGCTAGTAGTAGCAAAGGGCTTTGTCAATTCGTTTATAGATAAAGTGGATAATGTTGGACTTGGTGGAGTTCAGTCTTTGAAAGTAACATATTTGGGTGTCCATTTTGAGGAAATGGACCAGTTTACAATATTTTCTTCTATATATCTGATTACATATCGAACAATCATGATAAATGGATGTAATTTTGTTACTCTGTGATGTTCAACCTTTTTTTTTATTTATTGGTAAATAAACCATTTCAGACCTCTGTAAAAGGGACAAACCAATCACAACCCTTAATAGTGATAGCACTTTTTTCGAATTTGTTTGATATTGTAACCTCCTTATTTCATTTATAAATACACTTTTTAACGTCTTGGTTTAGCATAAACTGCAGACCATCTTGAACGAAGAAACTGAAGCCATAGTCCGTTCCGAAGCAGCGTCATTAGTAGCGAAGATATACAAGCACCAGTCCTTCCCCGAGGAAACCATGCCGCAAATTTACGAAATGATGGCGTACGCCGCCACTCTAGACCTCCACTGGGAAGTCAAGATACGAGCCTTCGAGTTCTGGGACACGTTCATAACTCAGCAGCTCAATAACCAGGGGATGATAGACGGCGCCTTTCCCACGGTGACTTTCTCGAAGGAAAACCGTAAAATAGTCACCCTGACGGACATGGAGATCCACAGGCGGCTGGTCAAAGTCCTCGAGCAACTGAGCGAGTGCGGATGTTTGTCCGTTCTTTTGTCTGCGATGCAGGATGACTGTGACCTCGAAGTGGTCAAGGTGGCGGTGGATACCACAAAGAAGTTAGTTCAGCTCTTGAATCGGTATAAATTGACGGTGCAGACCTACAACAGGTTACCGAGATCTTTGAGTTCCTCTTCTACTGGCAGCATTGATAGTCCATCCACGTCATCGCAGTGTCGCAGCGAAAGCGGGGAAGACTGTTTCAACAAGGCGTCCGATATTATGGCCTCTCCCGTACCTAGCCTTTCGATGAGCAGCGGAAGCAGCATAAGGATAGCCTCGCCCATTCACTTCTTGGAATACGTCAAAAGGGATCTAGACGAACTGGTGACGTCCAGGAAGAAATGGTTGACCAACATGAACTGCTTCGAGTCCGTATTGGAAGATATGCTGAAGAGTTATGATGATGATTTCGGTGGCGTGAATACCATGGATTGCTACTGAAGATATCGAGTAACTCGCATTAGGCCAGTCCTAGCAGAGACATGATCAGACTGTGATTTGTTAATGCACCCTTTTTGTCATACACAGATGTAGAATAGCATGAATGCACGTTTGTTACTTTGTTGTACATGTACCTTCCTTCCATGTGATGACCAGGGGGGAATAAGAGTAGTTTTTACTTTTGTTACTTGATCTAGGCTAAGAGCTATTTCATACATGTAAATAACTAAGTAATTGAAAAATAAATTACATTGTTGAAGTAATTGTTTTCCCAATGTTTCTTGGTCGAAAAGAAAATCAAGATAATGGTAAATAGAACTTTTTTTAGTATTTATTTATAGTTACCAGCCGTTTTCACAAAAAAAATATAGATAGTAAAATTTTAATAGATATAAACTGGGGAGCATAACTATAACCCCATCCTGAATTTTAAGTTTTTCTTTGTTAAATGCAAACGTAATTTATTGTAACTTACAAGAAGGATAAAATAAATAAAAATAATTGGGTGGCTGTGACCGAACGTCAATAACATATTTATATTTTATTATTATTTTTTTAACTGTCACTGTGTTGTAACAATTGTATTAAAAATGCCTCGTGGAAGGTACCTGAGAGACATGGAAAAAGGTAAAATCTTGGCTTTTTGGGATAAAGGCTTTAGTCACTGAAAAATTGCTCAAAGAATTAACGGGGTCTTGTCAAATTGTCATCAATTATTTGAATAGTATGAACAAACAAGAAAGGTGGCCCAAAGAAAAAAAAGTTTGCCCAGAACTGTAAGAAGAATTACTGCTACAGCGTGTAACACTTTAAAAAGTCGATAAAAAATTGCCCAAAAGCGCTGGCTCGATGTTTCAAAATGAACTATAGGGAGAGTTCTGAAGAAAAGTGAACACATTGTACGCCGAAAACTAAGAAAATGTCTAAGACTTCTTCTTCAACGTAAAACAGCCCGATTGGAATTTGCTCGTGAGAATATCAATTGAAACTGGGAAAATGTAAACCAAAACTGTACAATTAAACCATGTTATTTTTTTTTAATTTCAGATTATCTTTTCTGATGAAAAAAAATTTAATCTTGATGGTCCAGATGTTTCAATTGTTATTGACGAGATTTGAGGATATCCTAGAATTTTTCGAAACGAAACTTTGGAGGTGGTATGTTAATGGTATGGGGTGCCTTTTCACAAGCAGGCATTTTAACACTGGCTTACCCATAAATACGAATGAACAGTCTAGAGTACATTCAAGTTCTTGAGACTAATTTATTGCCTTTTTTAAATAACAATTACGAACAAGATTTCATTTTCCAAGTCAGTAGAGTCGATGGTTTGGTTTGCCAACTAAAATGTCGAATTGTTAGAGTGCCCTCCTTGTTCACCTGACATGAATTGAAAACATTTGAAAAAATGATAAAAGAACAGCAAAAAACGTAAAACTCATAGAGTAATATACACGCCCAACCAGTCTCTTCTGCACTTCCATTCGTTAGTTGAATTGCAAAATTCTTTAATCCTTTGAGAAGTCTAACACATAAATGGAACGATTTGTCTGTGTTACATGACTTCAGTTGTTCTAACACTATTAGTCTGTGAATATATTCTCCACAAAGGCATCACATACTTAGTTCACCGTCCTCAACGCTTATCTTCATTAAATAAATCTACCATTTGTTGATAAGTTTGGGCCATGAAGATTGACACCTCCTTATGTCGATCGGATCTGGTGCCGTATTTTACAATGATACCATGCATAGAGTAATATACACGCCCAACCAGTCCCTTCTGCACTTGCATTCGTCAGATGTATTGCAAATTTTTATAATCCTTTGAGAAGTCTAACAGATAAATGGAACGATTTGTCTTTGCTACTTGACTTCAGTTGTTCTAACACTATTAGTCTGTGAATATATTCTCCACACGGCATAACATACCTAGTTCACCCTCCTCAACGCTTATATTCATTAGATAAATCTACCATTTMCTGATAAGTTTGAGCAATGAAGTTCGGCACCCCCTTATGCAGGACGGATCTGACGGCGTATTTTACAATGATACCATGCAGAGTGTAATATACATGCCTAACCAGTCTCTTCTGCACTTTCATTCGTTAGTTGAATTGCAAATTTCTTTATTGCTTTGAGAAGTCTAACAGATAAATGGAACGATTTGTCTTTGTTACTCGACTTCAGTTGTTCTAACACTATTAGTCTGTGAATATATTCTCCACAAAGGCATCACATACCTAGTGCACCCTCCTCAACGCTTATCTTCATTAAATAAATCTACCATTTGTTGATAAGTTTGGGCAATGAAGTTCGGCACCTCCTTATGCAGGACGGATCTGACGGCGTATTTTACAATGATACCATGCAGAGTGTAATATACATGCCTAACCAGTCTCTTCTGCACTTGCATTCTTTAGATGTATTGCAAATTTTTATAATCCTTTGAGATTTCTAACAGATAAATGGAACGATTTGTCTTTGCTACTTGACTTCAGTTGTTCTAACACTATTAGTCTGTGAATATATTCTCCACAAGGCATAACATACCTAGTTCACCCTCCTCAACGCTTATATTCATTAGATAAATCTACCATTTGCTGATAAGTTTCGGCAATGAAGTTCGGCAGCTCCTTATGCAGGACGGATCTGACGGCGTATTTCACAATGATACCATGCATAATGTAATATACATGCCTAACCAGTCTCTTCTGCACTTTCATTCGTTAGTTGAATTGCAAATTTCTTTAATGCTTTGAGAAGTCTAACAGATAAATGGAACGATTTGTCTTTGTTACTCGACTTCAGTTGTTCTAACACTATTAGTCTGTGAATATATTCTCCACAAAGGCATCACATACCTAGTGCACCCTCCTCAACGCTTATATTCATTAGATAAATCCAGCATTTGTTGATAAGTTTGGGCAATGAAGTTCGGCACCTCCTTATGCAGGACGGATCTGACGGCGTATTCTACAATGATACCATGCAGAGTGTAATATACATGCCTAACCAGTCTCTTCTGCACTTGCATTCGTTAGATGAATTGCAAATTTCTTTAATCCTTTGAGAAGTCTAACACATAAATGGAACGATCTGTCTTTGTTACATGACTTCAGTTGTTCTAACACTATTAGTCTGTGAATATATTCTCCACAAGGCATAACATACCTAGTTCACCCTCCTCAACGCTTATATTCATTAGATAAATCTACCATTTGCTGATAAGTTC
>QCXZ01000053.1:27745719-28017897 GCA_025024175.1 Rhyzopertha dominica
TTGCAATTCAACTAACGAATGAAAGTGCAAAGAGACTGGTTAGGCATGTATATTACACTCTGCATGGTATCATTGTAAAATACGCCGTCAGATCCGTCCTGCATAAGGAGGGCCGACTTGCCCAAACTTATCAACAAATGGTAGATTTATTTAATGAAGATATAACGTTGAGGATGGTGCACTAGGTATGTGATGCCTTTGTGGAGAAATATATTCACAGACTAATAGTGTTAGAACAACTGAAGTCGAGTAACAAAGACAAATCGTTCCATTTATCTGTTAGACTTCTCAAAGCAATAAAGAAATTTGCAATTCAACTAACGAATGAAAGTGCAAAGAGACTGGTTAGGCATGTATATTACACTATGCATGGTATCATTGTAAAATACGCCGTCAGATCCGTCCTGCATAAGGAGGTGCCGAACTTCATTGCCCAAACTTATCAGCAAATGGTAGATTTATCTAATGAATATAAGCGTTGAGGAGGGTGCAACTAGGTATGTGATGCCTTTGTGGAGAATATATTCACAGACTAATAGTGTTAGAACAACTGAAGTCGAGTAACAAAGACAAATCGTTCCATTTATCTGTTAGACTTCTCAAAGCAATAAAGAAATTTGCAATTCAACTAACGAATGAAAGTGCAAAAGAGACTGGTTAGGCATGTATATTACACTATGCATGGTATCATTGTAAAATACGCCGTCAGATCCGTCCTGCATAAGGAGGTGCCGAACTTCATTGCCCAAACTTATCAGCAAATGGTAGATTTATCTAATGAATATAAGCGTTGAGGAGGGTGCACTAGGTATGTGATGCCTTTGTGGAGAATATATTCACAGACTAATAGTGTTAGAACAACTGAAGTCGAGTAACAAAGACAAATCGTTCCATTTATCTGTTAGACTTCTCAAAGCAATAAAGAAATTTGCAATTCAACTAACGAATGAAAGTGCAAAAGAGACTGGTTAGGCATGTATATTACACTATGCATGGTATCATTGTAAAATACGCCGTCAGATCCGTCCTGCATAAGGGGGTGCCGAACTTCATTGCCCAAACTTATCAGCAAATGGTAGATTTATCTAATGAATATAAGCGTTGAGGAGGGTGCACTAGGTATGTGATGCCTTTGTGGAGAATATATTCACAGACTAATAGTGTTAGAACAACTGAAGTCGAGTAACAAAGACAAATCGTTCCATTTATCTGTTAGACTTCTCAAAGCAATAAAGAAATTTGCAATTCAACTAACGAATGAAAGTGCAGAAGAGACTGGTTAGGCATGTATATTACATTATGCATGGTATCATTGTAGAATACGCCGTCAGATCCGTCCTGCATAAGAAGGTGCCGAACTTCATTGCCCAAACTTATCAGCAAATGGTAGATTTATCTAATGAATATAAGCGTTGAGGAGGGTGAACTAGGTATGTTATGCCTTGTGGAGAATATATTCACAGACTAATAGTGTTAGAACAACTGAAGTCAAGCAGCAAAGACAAATCGTTCCATTTATCTGTTAGACTTCTTAAAGGATTATAAAAATTTGCAATACATCTAAAGAATGCAAGTGCAGAAGAGACTGGTTAGGCATGTATATTACACTATGCATGGTATCATTGTAAAATACGCCGTCAGATCCGTCCTGCATAAGGAGGTGCCGAACTTCATTGCCCAAACTTATCAACAAATGGTAGATTTATCTAATGAAGATAAGCGTTGAGGAGGGTGCACTAGGTATGTGATGCCTTTGTGCAGAATATATTCACAGACTAATAGTGTTAGAACAATTGAAGTCATGTAACAAAGACAAATCGTTCCATTTATGTGTTAGACTTCTCAAAGGATTAAAGAAATTTGCAATTCATCTAACGAATGCAAGTGCAGAAGAGACTGGTTAGGCATGTATATTACACTATGCACAGTATCATTGTAAAATACGCCGTCAGATCCGTCCTGCATAAGGAGGTACCGAACTTCATTGCCCAAACTTATGAACAAATGGTAGATTTATCTAATGAAGATAAGCGTTGAGGAGGGTGCACTAGGTATGTGTTGCCTTTGTGCAGAATATATTCACAGACTAATAGTGTTAGAACAACTGAAGTCATGTAACAAATACAAATCGTTCCATTTATGTGTTAGACTTCTCAAAGGATTAAAGAAATTTGCAAGTCATCTAACGAATGCAAGTGCAGAAGAGACTGGTTAGGCATGTATATTACACTATGCATGGTATCATTGTAATATACGCCGTCAGATCTGTCCTGCATAAGGAGGTGCCGAACTTCATTGCCCAAACTTATGAACAAATGGTAGATTTATCTAATGAAGATAAGCGTTGAGGAGGGTGCACTAGGTATGTGTTGCSTTTGTGCAGAATATATTCACAGACTAATAGTGTTAGAACAACTGAAGTCAAGTAACAAAGACAAGTCGTTCCATTTATCTGTTAGACTTCTCAAAGCATTAAAGAAATATGCAATTCAACTAACGAATGAAAGTGCAGAAGAGACTGGTTAGGCATGTATATTACACTATGCATGGTATCATTGTAAAATACGCCGTCAGATCCGTCCTGCATAAGCAGGTGCCGAACTTCATTGCCCAAACTTATGAACAAATGGTAGATATATCTAATGAAGATAAGTGTTGAGTAGGGTGAACTAGGTATGTGATGCCTATGTGGAGAATATATTCACAGACTAATAGTGTTAGAACAACTGAAGTCATGTAACAAAGACAAATCGTTCCATTTATCTGTTAGACTTCTCAAAGGATTAAAGAAATTTGCAATTCATCTAACGAATGCAAGTGCAGAAGAGACTGGTTAGGCATGTATATTACATTATGCATGGTATCATTGTGAAATACGCCGTCAGATCCGTCCTGCATAAGGAGGTGCCGAACTTCATTGCCGAAACTTATCAGCAAATGGCAAATTTATCTAATGAAGATAAGCGTTGAGGAGGGTGAACTAGGTATGTGATGCCTTTGTGGAGAAAATATTCACAGACTAATAGTGTTAGACCAACTGAAGTCGAGTAACAAAGACAAATCGTTCCATTTATCTGTTAGACCTCTCAAAGCATTAAAGAAATTTGCAATTCAACTAACGAATGAAAGTGCAGAAGAGACTGGTTAGGCATGTATATTACACTATGCATGGTATCATTGTAAAATACGCCGTCAGATCCGTCCTGCATAAGGAGGTGCCGAACTTCATTGCCCAAACTTATCAACAAATGGTAGATTTATCTAATGAAGATAAGCGTTGAGGAGGGTGCACTAGGTATGTGATGCCTTTGTGCAGAATATATTCACAGACTAATAGTGTTAGAACAACTGAAGTCATGTAACAAAGACAAATCGTTCCATTTATGTGTTAGACTTCTCAAAGGATTAAAGAAATTTGCAATTCATCTAACGAATGCAAGTGCAGAAGAGACTGGTTAGGCATGTATATTACATTATGCATGGTATCATTGTGAAATACGCCGTCAGATCCGTCCTGCATAAGAAGGTGCCGAACTTCATTGCCGAAACTTATCAGCAAATGGTAGATTTATCTAATGAAGATAAGCGTTGAGGAGGGTGAACTAGGTATGTGATGCCTTTGTGGAGAATGTATTCACAGACTATGGCCCCGTTGCACAAAGCGTGGTCAACCGCACAGTCAGGTTAACACTGGGTTAACCTCGAGTTAACCACGCGTCGCGTTGCAGAAAACTTCTAAACAGCGTTTGACCAGGCGCTGACCAGACGGCCTGGTTAACACGCGGTCAACGGCTGGTTATGTCAAAATTGCGTGCACAAAAGCAAACTCTTGACCGGGAGCGGTGGTTACATTTAAAAATTCTGACCAGTGCAGAGGGTGTGGTTAGCGCATGGTCAATGCGTTATATGACGTGTGCGCGTGTTTGAGGTTATAATTACTTACGATTCGAATATTTCGAAGTGACGTTTTGTTTTGGTGTTTTTATGTGTTTAATTTAGTTTAGAGACAATTATTTATAAAAGACATTAATAATAGTGCTTTGAAATATATATATATAGAAGAGAAAGGTGAGTAGTGTATTACGAGAACTGAATTCCCGTCTTTAAAAAGTTTGTACCCGAAAACCAAACGCTCTGATGTGCCCTAGAGGGACAATTAATTAGTTTATTCGCATATTTTCAGATCTCAGTTGTGCCTGTCCCGTCAAGAGCCTCCCTACACGCATCGGAACAATACCTACAGGGTAAGTAAATATTTTCTTATTATAGAAGGTTGCAACATGTTATGGCTAGACTGATAGTGTACTGCAATACTGAAAATTTTGTTAATGCATCCTTCTTGCTTATGTTTAATCAGCATATTGAATTACAAAGACCCATTTTATAATGTCGAAGATATCAGAAGCATTGCGGCTAACCATGCTTTTTTTTGCGAAATGGGGGTCATAATGATTTCTTGATTTATGTTTATGTGTTCCATTGATGCTCATTGTCACAACACATCACAGAACAGGCAGCATATCATGTCAGTAACTTCAGTTTAATAAACGAAAACAATGGAATGTCTTCATAACATTTTGGTAAATGCCAGTGAAATATCAAAATCGTTTTAATAAAAAGTAACTATATGCTTTGTACTAAAGGTATCCATTGCAGGTAGCTATACCAATAAGGTAAATAGTTGATTTTTTAACAGTAGTGAAGCCGATAGTTTGCTGCTTACGGGCACAGAATGTTTCTGAACCATTATTACCTATATAAATTTTTATATTAATCATATAAAAAGCCAAATAACACTTGTAATTAAAAAATAAATAATTAAACCTAATAAATGAACTGAATACAAAACAATACTAATTTATAAGCAAATAAATTTTGCAAGTCCCCTGAGACAATGACACAATGAAGCAGTTTTAAAGATAATTTATTTATTTAAGAAGAAAATAACAATTATCATAACCTTAGGCACACATCACTTAAATTAGATGTTTTTATTTACTAAATGGAATTACAAAATGAAGTAGTAATAATAATAATAATAATATTATAACAGCAGTTATAAATTACATTTTACAGTCTTTATCAGTAAGCATACATGAAGAAAAATTCCTTTGAAACTAACACATATTTATCTTCCTAGATGCTAAACCTATCCTCTTCCTTGTCCGACCTTTCTTCCGATGAAGAACCCTCCCAATTACCTAAACGAGTGAAATTTATAAGAGATCGCATTGATCCTATGATTATTTACACGGATATAGAGTTTAAAGCATGTTTCCGTGTTTCAAAGGATACAGTATCTCTATTGAACGAAAAAATCGGTGCCACCTTGAAGCCAAAAACGGGCAGGAACAAATCTCTAGATAGCATTCAACAAATATTAATAGCCCTGAGATTTTATGCCACAGCCACTTTTCAACAAGTTGTTGGTGATTGCTTTGGGGGAATCCATAAGGCGACGATATCGCGAGTTGTGAAACGTGTAACACACAAAATAGCGAGCCTTAAGCCCGAGTATATAAGAATGCCAACCACCATGGCAGAAAGGGCAGAAACTAAAGCCAGGTTTTATGCAATTGCCCATTTCCCTGGTGTGATTGGAGCGGTGGATTGCACACATGTGAGAATTCATTCGCCAGGCGGTGAAAATGCTGAAATGTTTCGCAACCGTAAAGGTTACTTCTCTATAAATGTGCAAGTTGTCTGTGATGCAACTTTACGTGTCTGCAACATCGTTGCTAGGTGGCCCGGATCGGTGCATGACAGCACTATTTTTACTGACAGTGCCTTATGTGCTGAATTTGAAGCCGGCCGATACGGAAATGACTATCTCTTAGGCGATAAAGGATATGCCTGCCGTAACTTTCTTCTAACTCCGCTCGCCAATCCACAAACTCGGGGAGAAGTGGCATATAATTTTGCACAGGTTAGAACAAGAAACACTATAGAACGCTGTTTTGGTGTTCTAAAGAGGAGATTCCCAGCTCTGGCAGGTGGCATGCGGCTTCAAAATATGGAAACCACACTGGCAGTCATAGTCGCTGGCGCAGTTCTCCACAATATATGCATTCTAGCCAGTGATGAGCAGCCAGACTTCGAATATGAAGATCTTCAGGATGAAGTCGATGTGCCAGAGATAATTGGCAATGAAGCTCGTAATCCTAACACTGCAGTTAGAAGAGCTGTAATAAATACAGTGTTTGATTAAAGTAAATACAAGTAACTACTAAAACATTTATTGTAAAATTTTAATCTTTATTTTTTTTAACTGCTTCAGCTGCTCTTTTTTAATTTGTAACTCAACATTTAAAATCCTTAACTGAAGTTTTGCACACTGCAGTTTTGTAATGTAATATTTGTTTTTTACAGATTGACTATTATTGCGACGATTTTTAATTATTTTGGCTCTCTGGGTGCGGAATGTGGAAGGAACAGCAGGAACGGGTGCAACTTCTGCAGTATTAGAAGGAATCTCAGGAATAGGAGTTGGTTCCTCTGACGCCAGTACTATAGGAAGATTTTCTATCAATACATCTCCTGTAAACAAAGTGATTTACGTCACCGCCTATGGACATGCAAAAATGTATACCGTCATGATAAACAGCATTATCGTCATAAGGATTGCGCAGTGGACCAACTTGCTGGTCAATAATCGCTAACACCCTAGCCTCAGCATCAGTCAATTGTGTATTATACGTTCCACCTCCAGTTGCGCAAGTTTCCTGCTACAAAAACCACATAACGGGATTAAAAAAGCCTTTTCGTTAAAAGATACTTTAAAGCATTTTCCTTGTATTGTTGTTATGTATTTGATTTTATTTTAAGCAAAAAAAAGTACATGTTGATCATTGTTAGGCCAAAATGTATCCAATGAGTCTGATCTGTTGAGCTGTTCTCGAGCTAGGAGTGTGACAGACAAATGTGGCCGATAACACGTTTTTTTTTTCATAAATTGGAAAGTGCCCTAAAAATACAATGAAGACAGCTTTGCTGCTTTCGTGTGTAGGCAATAATCCATAATGCCAAGAATGGGTACACAATTTTTTAGTATAGTGTTATTCAATTCAAACAGATATTCGATGTAGTTTAATGCAATTATACATTAAATATTGAGACGTATTTAATTTTGGTTATTAATTTTTATGAGAATTTAATTTAGCTTCCTGTCGTTTCCATTCAGTTTAGTTCAACTATAATATAATTCGTTTATTATTGGAATAACCTGACTGAATGTCAATTTCATCTGTTGTTTTATTATTATGCTTGAATATTAATTATATAGGAAATACCATTTTTATCATCCTTCGTCATTGTAATTGGAAGTAATTGGAATGTGTCTCCTGTTGTATATGTACATAAATATGTATATCTTTCTACTTCTGCTTTTGTTAACTATATTAATATATCCATCAAAGACATTTAAGAAACAGAAAATATGTTATGTGCTTTTGATATTAGTAGTGGATATAAGAATTAAAATTATTTACCTTGTCGATTACTGCTTTTCTTTTTGCTTTTTTCTTGTTGCTTTCGCCAACATCCACATCTTCATCTTCAAAAGCTTCAATATACTTCCTTTTCTAGAAGTTTCAAAAAATCCTATTACTGTCATTTTAGTAAGACTATTATAATCGACAAATGTCAATATTATGCCTGCATTACATTAATTGAATTTTTTTTTAAATTTTGTAACTAAATTCTTGATATACAGTAAAAGTTGCTGTTAACAACATTTGCCAATGTTGTGCACTACAGTTCGTAAATAACAAAAGTAAAAAATTTCAAACTGACTGGGAATGTAGACTAACATACAATCTGTGTGTGTGGTGTTTGCATAATGTAAGGAAGGACAAGAAAAATATTCCAAAAAAAACTTTTGAGATTTGCATATACATTTTCCCCGGTTGGTTTCAAAATTGGTCTGAAATAAATCTGAACGGCAACACCAAAAATTAAATTTTGGTTATCTAACAGATTTGACACAAGACAAAACTTTATAATAATTACAACACATTTATGAATGAAACGGCTTTTCTGTATGATTAACTTTGAACAGCAATGGCAACTACAACCTTAAAACCAACTGCAACTACAACGTTAACTGAATGTGACGATTATACTTGGCTCACTGCTGATTAAGCATATTAATGACGCACATTCAATAATGCTATCTTCTACGCAGATTTATCGACTTCTGTAATAATAATTGGTAGGGAACATATATATACGCGAACAGACTGTGGTCTGTTTAGGCAGTGTGTCATGCAGCAACATTCGCTGCTCTAACTATACTTATATTAACTTCAGCCAGACTTTTCTTACTCCGCCTTTTTAAATTGCGGTAGAGCTCTCGCAACTGTTGAGGGCTACGGGAGCCGGACTCAGCATTTGCATTATACAGCTCTGCTATTTTATCCCATGCTTCATTTTTCTTTCCCCGAGCTGCTACATCTGTGCTTTTATTTTCAAGCACTGAACTGAATCTAAAATATTTTGGGAATGGAAGGAGGTTGGGCTTTTCAGGATGTGGGTATTAATTAGAAAACTTGGAGAAATGACCACACATGTTAAAGCAGTTATGGTAGCATGTAATCTTTAAAGTGCAGGTGCAAAACTTTTTAAGCAAGATCTCGCAGACTTTCTTATTATATTTAGAAATTCAGTTCACAGCAAAACAAATTCATAGTTTAAGTACGTATTATGAACATAATTACCTTTCAGCAAACGAAATCAAAAGCTCCTTTTCACGGGGCGTATAATTTATCTTCTTTTGGATTTGGGACATGCTGAATGCAGAAACTAGAAGAGCTAAATAACACAAAACAGGCACAAAAGTATTAAAACATGATTTTACTGACGTTTTGACTCACCTGTTAGTCACACAGAAATGCCACTTGAATTTCACATTCGCCCGTTTGAGGTTTGATCATCGTTTGACATTAGAATCGCGGCGTTGCCAAGTGTATTTGACCTGGATGCACGGTTAACAGCTGGTTATGTAACCCGACGCTGACCAGGCTTTCTGCAACGCATGCCGTGGTTAACCTGAGGTTAACCACACGGTCAGGTTATCGCGTGGTTATCTGACCGCGCGGTTGACCACGCTTTGTGCAACGGGGCCTTACACTTGTGAGTTGCTGCCATCTACCTATGACATTTGAAACTTTTATCATCCTCTAATAAAAGGCCATTTTTGTAGCATGACATTGACAGATGACTTGGACTCATCCAAAAATAATAAACATAAAAATTCCGATGTAAAGTTGTAAGTGCTATCATTATTTTGACTTGGACCCTTTTGCAGAACTGTCAAGGTAAGTAGGGTTTTTCAAAACCAGTTATTGTATAATAATAATGTGTGTAACATTCAATTTAAAATATTAATTCAGTAACCTATAAGATGCTGAGTGTAAGCAGCATCAGAATGTATGGAAAATGTATTTATTATTTATTATTAACAACCATTACGATGTGGTCGGTGTGAATGCAAATAAATCAATTAAAGTTAAATTTCATGAGGACATTTATGAAATTTGTAAACGTTTTGTTTTTCAGTAGGCGTCATAAAATATGGACGAAAGGTCAAACACTTCAGAACTGAAAGAACCTGCTTTTTTAAGCGTAGATCAGGATGTAAACTCGGATTTCTTCGATCCAATCCAAGAAGATTATAGTGTTGATGTAAACGACTATAGATTGTCCCATATTGCTATGGTCGAACACCATTACCACATCAAACAGGAACAAGAGAATGATTGTAAAGAAAATGAAATGCATCACATTATATTGGATGCAAATTCCACAATTAAACAAGAGGGCGATAACGAAGAGTTGGATCAAATATGTAAAGTTAAAACAGAAATAGAATATCAAGAAAACGAAATCAAGATAGAGAACGATCTTCATGATATGCCATTGAGTAAAACAAAAGATCCCTTGAAGTTTGAGAAGACCAGCTGTGMTGTAGTGTTGAACAGGCTACCGTTTGTTTCTGAAGCTGACAAGTTTGTGTGTGTTACACAGAGTTGTCATTTATCCTTTTATAACTTGAAGGAACTGGCTTGTCATTTGTTATCGCATGAGAAATCAATAGTTATACCTAGCAGCAGTACTTCTGTTTCTAAAGTCGGTAGTAAGTCGATTACTCGTAAAAGCACACCACCTTTAACTCAATACAAATGTCATTTATGTAGCAAAGCATATGCTTACAGTTCACGTTTAAAAAAGCATCTAGTAACGCATTCTAATGATCGGCCATATATTTGTAACATATGTAGTAAACCGTATAAAACTAAAGCATATTTAGCTCAACATTCAAAGGTACACTCTGGTGACCTTCAATACCAATGCAATATATGTACCAAATCATTTGTGTACAATTCAATTTTAAAAAGTCACCTAAGGACGCACTCCAGGCCGCACAAATGTCATATATGCGACAAAACATATTCACAAAATTCACATCTAAAACAACATCTGATAGTACATTCTGCGGAATGGCCATATAAGTGTGATGTATGTAGCAAATCATTCATCTCCAGACCGCTTTTGAAAAGACATTCAATAACACATTCTAATGTTAAACCACACGTATGCCATATATGTGGCAAATCGTTTTCACTTAATTCCAGTTTAACACGACATTTAGTGATTCATTCAGGTCATAAGCCGCACAAATGTTATATTTGTTTCAAATCATTCAATGTGAAATCGAATTTAACTTGGCATTTAAAACTACATGCTGGTGATTTGCTACACAAATGCCATTTATGTAGCAAAGCGTTTGTGGACAGTTACAGTTTAAAAAAACACCTAAGAATTCATTCCAATGATCGGCCACATAAGTGTCATATATGCAGCAAAACATATTCACAGAATTCACACTTAAAACAACATTTGTTAGCGCATTCGGATGACAAACCTTACCCATGTCAACTATGTAAGAAATCATTCATTTCCAGTTCACTTTTGAACAGACATTTAACAATCCACTCTAAGGAAAGACCGCACGTATGTCATGTATGTAACAGATCATTTTCTCACAATTCATATTTGAGACAACATCTAAAAGTACACTCTGATAACAGGCCACACACATGTCATACATGCAATAAATCGTTTAAGTCCAAAGCACATTTAACTCAACATTTGAGCTTACACTCTAGTGACCTTCCGTTCAAATGTGGTCTGTGTAGCAAAGTATTCTTGTATAAATCCATTTTAAAAAGACATTTAGCAACACACTCTAGTGAGAGGCCACACGTTTGTAATATATGTAACAAATCTTTTACACATGCTTCGTTTTTAAGGAGACATTCATTGGTACATGGTGATAAGCTGTTTAAGTGTAATGTGTGCAGCAAATCATTTGTGTGCAATTCAATTTTAACACAGCATCTGAAAGTACACTTAAAGCAGAAAACCTACAAATGCATTGTTGTTTCAAGATCTCCTGTTATAAAAGAAGAAGGTGGGGAATAAGATTTGAAATGGTGTCCTAAAAACATTGGGCTAATGGTATTTATAAGTAATGTATTATTGCTAAGTTTATTATTTTTTTATGAAAATTGTTTAAAACCTACAAAATCACGTTCCAAAATATTTAACTTTGTTGTTACTTTTGCAATAAAATTCTGTGTTATTAAAAGGTGTTTTATTGCTGCATTATTTGTGTCATCACTCATGGTAGCTCCATTTGCATTTGTGTTTGACAAACATGCCTTAGTGTACAKCTTCTTTAATTATTTCATATAATTTTACTGTAAAACTCCTAACTTGGTTTAGTGCTTGATGCAACGTAACCACAAAATAAAGCTTCCAATTCGCAAGCGATCAAAGATTTATCTGTTGACGCATTTATTTAAACACACGAAATACATTATGTGAATGCAAAACAGGAAATACACGTTTCTAAAAAATGTCATTCTGATAATGAAATATTTAGGCACCTATTTAGAGTGTGCCAAACTTTAACAGTAGATTCTATGCTTAAAAATAAAGTTAAAACATTTTTTCAGTTATGTTTCTTTAACAGCTCTGGCTTGACCACTATCTCGTCAGAAACTATCATGGTCACTCAAGTTTCGATGAATATTAATAAATGTTTGGCACCCAGGTATCCTTATGTTAGGAAATCTTCTACATGCCTTCACATGCTTTGCCGTTGCAGTACCCATATGCAAAATGCAAATCTGCAAGCTCTCAATTTGTAAATGTTGGCATTTTGAAAAAAGCAAATAGCAGAAACGAGCAGTTTTTATTGTGAAAACGTACTGTCGTCATTGAACATGGTCAATAACAACTAAATCTGGGTAATTGCAAGGCAACTTGATTTGGAGTAAATTTGTTTTTTGTACTTCATATGTGTAATACAATTTTGAATCGATTTTACTCGAAAATGGTTTGTCCTATCAATTTTTATCAAGATCACATTTTTTATGAATAAGCCATTAGATTTTCATAATCCTTCATCAAAACCCTAAAAAATTCATCTGGAAAAAAGTTTGGGTATCTTTTACACTACCACTCTTTGTCTTACTCATAAATAAATTATAGAAATTTACGTTAGTTCATTTAATTGAGCGTAAAATTATTAGTGGATTTCCAAAATTTCACTTTTTTACCGTCATTAGTTTCGGAGATATTTAATAATAACCCCCTTAAGGGATGAACCTTCTAGGGATACTAGCTCCCTTAAAAAGCGTTTCTCGATATATGTTTATTAATTTTTTTTTCATTATTTTTAAGCATAGAATCTACTGCTAAAGTTTGGTAGGCTAATTTTGGGACACCCTGCATTTAAACAATACAAATACATAGGTAAAAGAGAAAATATTTTTCTAAACAAATGCAAAATATTATTCTCACAAACGGAATCAAAAATATAGGAACTGCTTACATAAGTTTTCATTTAAACATATAATAGAAGTATGTAAGTGTAAAACTGAATATAAAATATATATGCCTCAAAAACATGCAAAACACAATTTTGATGAAAAAAGTGATCAGAGAACTATCTATTTATTTTCACAGGGCTTAACATGGTTCTTCAAACAAGAACATTTATTTGTACGACATTGACTTGTGCTGGGATTGCAGTTACACTTCTTAAATCCCTGGCCACCAAATTTCGAGAGTTTCATCGTAGCTTCCCGTAAGCTAATACTAATACTTACTTCCAGAAGTTCTGAAGCTTCGTTTAAAATTAATTCCTCTCTTGAGAACGACCTATTGAGCATTCATGTGAAATTCCTATTTAGTGGACGAAATTTCTTATTTCTACTACTTTCTCCAGTACATGACATGTTGTTTTCCGGGCTGCTTCCCACGTTGCTTATTTGGTCTTGAAGTTTCGACACTCATGTCGGTGTCTTCCTCAGAAGTAGCTCCGAACTTCTTCAAGATTTAATACTCAACCGTCAACATTTTCTGGGGTAGATATAGTGACATTACCTCGCCGTTATTGTCTTTCTCTTACTGGCTACCAGTACTCATTCTTTCCAGAATGTTTCCTTCTTCCTGTCTGCCCCGTCTGTTATTATATTTCTCTTGCTCTGTTCTCGGCACCATGTCCGCCAGTTTTCTGAGCAATTTCGCCCTTGCCGTGTCAACACTTTCCAGTTCTTGCTGCAGCATCAACGTCTCTCTGCCAAGCAACACTAATTATTGTTTTAGACATCAATAAATACTATTATTATCACTTCTTGAAGTACTTGGACCAGACAGGAATACCTAAATGTCCAAGTAGTAGTTATATTACAAACCTGCTGGCGTATCGTTAGAAAGTTTTTAGATCAATTTCTCCTGTATGTGAAAGAACATCCATTACCAATCAGCAAGAATGCCGATAGTAAACGAACAGAAGATACAAGTATATTAGTTAACAAATAAGCTCTAACGCTAACATTTAAAAATTCTTTCCTTGACATTTGAGTTCTATTTTAATAGTTAATTAATAGAGATCAGAAGCTATAAGCAGCTTTTATTAAACAGGTCAGTAACAACAAATATATTAAGAAGTGTAAGCACCGAAAGCAAATTCAGCATAGTCTCTATTGAACATCACCAAAAACACAATCTTCAAAGGACAAACGTGGCGCAGTGGGTAGGACCCTTCTAAGAACGATCACTGCTCTCCTAGAAGTGACATCCTCAGGCCTTACACAATGGGTGATCTTATCAGCAGCATACCCCCTACAAAAGTATGCTGTCACAATTAACTCCATTACTCCAAAACCAACTTACTTCAATGAAGTAACAACGCCCCTCGGCAAACCCAGCCTGAAAACAGGCTCCGAACACCTAATCGGCTTGAAAGTGAACTTACAACCAAAACAAAGGGCGCTATCACTGAACAAATTGATCGACACAATTGGCCTGTCAAAGATGTGAGGAGGATCGATGTGGGAGACTATGCAGCCCTTAGGCTGGTAATCGTTGATCACCACACTGTTGATGAAATCTTTGGGAACGATGCCAGCATCTACAAGAGGAGGGACTACCAGCTGGTGTATCCATCTTGGAATATCATCAACTTCGCCATGGGGATACAGGCGTTCCATACCTTTGCCCTTCTGGCACATGCTTTGCCCGTAGGTGTAACCTTCTCCGAAGAAATACCTAAGAGATAATTATTAAAATGTGAGGTACCTATTTACACTAAGCATCAACCAGCAGATCACAATTCTTACAATAAAGTTAATATGCATGTCTAAGCTATGCTATCTGCACCGCAACAAACTACAGGTTTTGCTATTGTTAGCTTATCAGTGTTTAGGTGTTTAGGTCTAGTGCAATAGTGCAAACACCATGATTTAAAGCTGATAATATCAAAGAATTGACATGATGTTAGTAGAAAAGCATATAGTAGTGCCATCTATCAATACAGGTCACCCCCTTTAAGAAGTTGTTACCGATAAGGAATGTTTATTGCTGATAGATGGCATTGCCATCTACTTTTCCTCTAAACGTTATAAGAAGTTTTACAGATTTAATTTGTGTGTTCCCAGAAAATAGTTTCATTTATACAGGGTGTCTCACGAACAGCTTTCCCTAGAAAAGTACCGGAAACTACCAGGCATAACTTTTGGAAGATTATTTTTATTTACTTACGGAATTAAATGATATACAAGTATTTCCTGATATATAATATGCTATTTTGATTAAATTTGTTGAATTTGAACGATCAAAAGAACTTACCTGAAGTTCGATCGTAATTCTATGAGGCGTCCAGTCCGAAAATATCACTTAATTTACTTTAAATGCCATCGTATGCAGTATTCAATATTGTTACTTGCAAAATTATTAATGCAAAGAAAATATCTAAAAGGGCGTTTGCTCAAAGAACTGTGTATAAAAATAAAATTATTGGATCAAACATTGTGAAAAATAACAAGGTTCTATTCTGATAGTTACGAAACGATTAAAAGTCATCGAAATCTGGTAAGAATGGGAAAGTATAAGTAATTAAAGTATCAAGCAACGATCTATGAGACTGACTTATGCAGAGGGTTTTACAGGTTGATGGTCGGCCGTCCTAAACTATTGGGATTGGTGGCACGCTTCAAAGTTCCTAAATAGGCCGTATTAAAAAAATCTTGTTGGCTAAAATTTTAACTTTTCCACTATAAATTTTTGAAATTTATTAGTTGTGATAATTTAGCAATCAATAAAACATAGAAGCTTTTATAACAAATTTTATTTAATGCAGACCTGATGCTAACTGGCGCGCCCCGCGACCTTTTTTTATGTGATACTTTATTGGGTTTAAATTTTCCGATGTATAAAATATAAGCCTTTGCATGTCATAACGAATTAATATAAAAACATACAAATTAGTAAATAGAAAATTATTTACATTTGTTAGAAAAAATTTACAATAGTGACAATAAAGTGTATACTCGGTATCGATTATGTTCATAACAGATTGTTAATAAGCACATTACAAGAGTCACAAACTAAAAAAAATTATTCACTATCACTTTCACTGCTAAGATCACTTCTATTATTAATTCTTGTACATGATTCGCTCTTTACCGATCTTCAATGTCCAGTACATGCCGCACTGAATTTCTTCATGCATCGACACTTGTTATTTCAGCTTCGTGTTTGATTTTTAGCAGCATTTCATTGCTAAATTTTCCACCGGTGTTCCCTCCTCGAATCCTTTGATTCAACTGCCATCACATCATTTCAATGAGGTTCTAAATGTAATTATATGGGGGTATTCGTAGAATGATGTGTGCACATTCAGAAGCGAGAATGTCAATTTTAAATTTCTTTGAAATTTCTTTTGTGCCAAGCACTTCCAACAATTGTTTTTTTGTGAGTCCTCTTCGAAATATAAATCTTCTTTTCTTAAAAACTCTTGAATGGTTGTCTTATTAGTTGTTGTATTTGGAATTTTATCCAGTTGCTCCGAATGGTAACTAGCGTTGTCCATTACTATGACGCTGTTTGGTGGTAATTTGGGCAATAAAATCTTTTTGAACCAATTGTCAAACACTTCCGCATTCATATCAGAATGATAATCGGTGCTTGCTTCTTTTAAGTTTTCACATCCAAGATGCAGGGCTCCAGGAACGAAACCATTTTCACCTCCTGCGTGTAGAATCATTATTCTTTTTGCTTTTGACGCCAGAATATTGACGTTGCACTTCCCTGAGTCATCAACCCATCCATTTTTTATTGTATCATGGGTATCGTACCATGTCGAGAAAAAATATCGGACGATTTTCCTGCCTATACATTTTTATAGATTTTAAATAATCGTATCTCCACTTTCTTATTACCTGACTTTCCATCAAGCATTGTTTCTTTTCCACCTTTTTCGTTGAAAAGCCAATGGTTTTAACATACTTTTGCAGGGTATGCTTGGAGCAGTCGATAATATTATCATTTTTTCAATTTTTTGTACAACACTGCGATTGTTGGAATAACATTATTCTTGTACATTTCATAAATGTTTCTTCTAATAAGATCCACGTCAGTTGCAGTAAATTTTTAAAACTGCCCTTGTCGGATCTTATCTTTCTGTTTGAAGGCCCGGATTTAACAATTCTCCAGATGGTTGATCGTGAAGTTCAAGTCATTTCTGCCGTTTTATCTAAAGGTTGCTTCTCGCCATCACATTGTAATAATAATACCAAATAATGCTTATTGATTTATGTGTACGGAAAAAAATCTAAAAAAGCCTAAACACAATTTTTTGATACGGTCCACTCCGCTGCAAAACAGTGGAACGTGCCGAACCCGTCTGTTATTTACGACACGTACGAGTCTCGTAGATTGTTGCTTGCAACTATATACTCTAATTCTTCAAAAGAAAATATTCTTAATGTGAACTTCCACTTTATTTTTCAATTGTAAAGCGCTTTCGGCTACATGCTAGCCATCGTCAGTACAAACGTTAAAAGGAAACTAACAGTTTGACAAAGTCAAAAAACAGAAACAAGCAAACTTGACTACAAACTGAAATGCAACCCACATGCCAGTAACTCAAACGAAACATTAATTTAGATCAAACAAAGAATTTAGAATAGGACAATTGAAATTACAAAAATCATTTAGAATAGTAAAATTTTGTTCGTTAATAATTTTATAAATCTCTAAAATTTCCAAATAATTTAATTTAGATGATTTAGTACACAAATGTAATGAATTTAGATTGTCTAGCGTGGCAGTGTGTTTATTTACTAATAAATGGTTGGCTAACGAAGAATTTGTTGTAACAATATCTGTATTTTTATACTTTTCAAATTGTTTCAAATGTTCGTTACCTCTAGTTAAAAAGGATCTTCCGGTTTGTCCAATATAAACTGAATTGCAATCATTACATGAAAAACTATAAACGCCTGAATTATTTAAAACTGAAATTTAACTAGAGGTAAAGAACATTTGAAACAATTTGAAAAGTATAAAAATACAGATATTGTTACAACAAATTCTTCGTTAGCCAACCATTTATTAGTAAATAAACACACTGCCACGCTAGACAATCTAAATTCATTACATTTGTGTACTAAATCATCTAAATTAAATTATTTGGAAATTTTAGAGATTTATAAAATTATTAACGAACAAAATTTTACTATTCTAAATGATTTTTGTAATTTCAGTTATCCTATTCTAAATTCTTTGTTTGATCTAAATTGATGTTTCGTTTGAGTTACTGGCATGTGGGTTGCATTTCAGTTTGTAGTCAAGTTTGCTTGTTTCTGTTTTTTGACTTTGTCAAACTGTTAGTTTCCTTTTAACGTTTGTACTGACGATGGCTAGCATGTAGCCGAAAGCGCTTTACAATTGAAAAATAAAGTGGAAGTTCACATTAAGAATATTTTCTTTTGAAGAATTAATTAATAACGCCACTTAGAGAATATGGATCAGTTTTCAATTTTTTATATACTCTATGATAATTACTTATACTTACACAGAGATACAGAGACGACTCGTTTTTTTCAAAGGCAATTTTAGAAAATAGTTAACATTAAGTAATTAAATATCACTCGATTGGTAAATCGGTATATACAAGAGATTAATTTTTCTCTTCTTTCAGAACTGTAGTTTGTAGTATTAGTCTAGTAATCACAAGTACCTATAGTTTTCCCATTGGAATAAGGTTATATGGAGGGTCCTTTTGTGTAGAAATCAATCGTAAATTTGTACAGGAAATTATCATCATAATGTTTAGAAAAGTTTATTAGGGTTTAAGCAGAATTGGAAATAATGTGCTTAACTGTTATTCAAGAGGGCTGAATCCGGTGCTGCGACTAATTTATGACTTGTTGTTGGTATTTTCTAAAGGGAACTGAAGTGGTAAGTAATCCTCCATTATTGGAGTTTATATTTTACTGCGCKAATATAACCTTAGAAGTAGAAAGTATTATAAAGTAGAAGAATACASAAGGTAGATATATATTCGGAGAAACCCTGTCACTGATTTAAAAACTGACAAAAATTCCTATTCTGACGTTTTGATCACTTCAGCAATATTTGTCAAAGAACTCCAAAAATTTTTTGAAACATACAGTTTAAACTAATTTTTAAAGTAAATAAAAAATCACCTAGATAGCGAGACATCATAGAAATAATATGCCAACCTGATATAATTTAAACTGATTATCTATAGAAACACCACACAGATATGAGTGTGGGTGGTTTTGATCAGTTTAGATTTTATTGTAGTGTTGTTTTTATGACGTCTCGCGTCCCTGGTGCTTGGTGTTTAATTATTTAAAAAAATTGTTGGAACTGCATGTATCAAACATTTTTTTTGGAAAAGAAAAAAGTCATTCTTCTTGTTATGTTCCATCGTCGGAACATAAATGCTGAATTGGCTCACACATATAGTATGCTTATTATGTTCTGATGGTTATACTTTTGTTATTTGTCTACTCAACTGGATTAGTAACAGAAACAAGTAATTTTGATACTCAACAGATATACGGTGTCATTAAATTTTAAGAGTTTTGTGACTCCAACACTATGACTAGTTTAATAATCTAATATCAGCTAATATATATGTTGAATGGATTCAAAGGTGCTTTGCCTCACTTGATTTATCAGATAACTCTGACGATCGTTTCGACTTAGAACGGTCATTGTCAAAGAGATAACGCTGTTACCATACGTTCAATCAGCTTGTTTCCAAGCTACCTAATCTAATATCAGCTAATATAATTTATGCATTAGGTACTTATTTTTTCCATTAGATCACGAATGTAGTGATATAGAATAGATTTAATACAGGTACGATCGTTCAACTCAATTCAATTCAATTCAATAAAAAACCAAGTCGTATGGCCGTTACCCATTACAGTTATATTTACTAAAGACGATATTAGCTAAGTAATATTAAACCCGGTAACCATACAGCGCCTTCAAATAAAGCAGACGGTTCAGATTTAAATGACGGGATTTTGATATTAGCTTAATACGGAAAATACGAACCAACCACCGGTGCATAAACTATTTGTATTACATTTTGCCACTACATACAAGCGATGTCCCAACCTCTCCGGGGTTAGCCTATATTTTTTAAATTTCACCCACAATACCTGCAAAACTAATGATTTGGTTGACATAAACAGTGTTGGCCTAGGTTTCTACTTAAATAATAGGGTCATTTGTAGATTTTCCTATAAATTAATGGTAGATTTTATCAGGACTAACGCTTTGAGTTTATTTGATTACCACATTTTAATTTAGTTATTAAATTCCTTACGGTGAAAATTGGGACCCCTACAAGTGGGACCCGGGGCGGACCGCCTCCACCTACCTCCTTAGTCCGCCAGTGCAAGAAAGTGCTAGTGGTGAAAAGAAAGACAGTGAAAAGCAAGACATTTTAGTGAAAACGCCACTGCGTAGCAGCAAAGAAGAACGTAGTGTTAGACGGAAAAGGCTTATTAAAATTCTCGAACATTTAAAAGATTTTTATCTCTATCAACAGCTATTGAATATGTACATGTTGGTGCAGACCATATTGCTTAGTTATGTATTTGAATGTTTCATGTTTTATATTATCTTTTGGGGAAACATGTAATACATGAAGTTAATACTATTGTGGCAACCAGATCAAGAGTGTAAAAACAATGATGATGAGAAATGTCAGATTTGATGTACGTTTTGTACTGGTTTAACTTTATTATAAAAGGTATTAAACACACTGCCGGTAACACGAACTGTCAACTGATTCGGGTAATATCATTACATCAATTAACTATTAAATCAATAATTTTTATGATATTCTAATTTTGCATCAAAGCTGTGTTTTTAAGCACTGTTATGTCAAGTACCGATTTTTTGTTTTGTTTTTTAAATTTCATAGCTTCTTATGTCAGAAAAAATCAGCTACAGTGTAGGGTGTCTTTTTCACTTCAAGTAGTTTACCACATTTTTACACTAAATAGGTACATGTTCGGAACCATTGTGTCCGTTACAATAAAATTACTCGAAGTGTTTCAGCATATGCTTCTTGATTACGCGTTTTCCTATTTGCTGTTTATTTTGTGCTATTCATTTGTGACGGGACTTCCAAAACTTTTAGGAACGGACCCAAAACACAAGTTAACATACTCTTCTAAGGAGAGCTCATCGTGTTACTTGGTTTCATAATTTTAATGGGAGCTACATAGCCTGATTTTATTAAATGGAGCACCATTTATGTGGGTAATTATTAGATAGTATTCTGCGTCCATATGATGTTCTTATACGCTTGTAGCGTTTTGGAAACAAAAAGAAAGTATTTTCTGTTGACACACGATTAAATTGTCGAAACTTTCCTAAGAAGAAAACCCTTTTTTATAAAATCTGCCTTACTTGCTTCGTAGAGGCGCTCTATCCACCGTAAGCCACTTGTAACATCCTTGATCGGCCATTCTGGCTACGTTATCTATGTGCCATTCTAGCAAGCGACAGTCATCTTCGGAGTAGACGAACGCTTGCTCGATGTTCTTGAAGATTTGCCACTGTACACTATACATTAAGACGATGAAGCATCCTGACATAATTTTATCAATACTCACTTGTTCTTCTTTGCAGAAACGTGATACATCGCCACTGTGTTGAATCCGGAACATACTGTTTATGTTTACCTATTTCTAACAGTGCAAAAAGATAGCATACAAAAAATAATAGTTTTTAGGTGTCTATTTGTCGAACTCTTCATTTCACCTACTGAGCAAAATAATGTTGTTAACATTAAAATTAAGTTTCCATTACACTTACTAACGTTGCTGTTCTGGAGCTAGACCTGTTAGGGGAATGATTCCACAACGTGTAATGTTCGCCCAAAAAACTGTCTGTTTTAAGTTTTTACATCCAAGATACAGGGCTCCAGGAACGAAACCGTTTTCACCTCCTGCGTGTACAATCATTATTCTTTTTCCTTCTGACGCCGGAATATT
Organism: Rhyzopertha dominica; assembly: GCA_025024175.1. Classification (NCBI taxonomy): domain Eukaryota; kingdom Metazoa; phylum Arthropoda; class Insecta; order Coleoptera; family Bostrichidae; genus Rhyzopertha; species Rhyzopertha dominica. The sequence continues at coordinate 27,767,622 of QCXZ01000053.1, forward strand.
GACGTTGCACTTCCCTGAGTCATAAACATATCTTTTTTCTTTATTGTATCATGGGTATCGTTAGTGATTAGTGGAAATTCCCTTGAGAGTACTGTATCTGCTTGCAAGACTGCTTTTAAGGAGATAAGCAAGTGGTTCGAAAATAATCAGTTGGTGCTAAATAAAAATAAAACCAAGGCGATTTTGTTTCGTACTAGACAGTCATTGTCTGCAAATCAGTAACGATTTTACACTGTCCATTTCGCATGACACACAGTTACCGCTGGTTAGTGATTGTGGGTTTTTATGGCAGACACATATAAACAGACTGTGTATTAAATTAAATAAAGTTAACTTTGCTTTCAAAACATTGACCAAGTATATGGATATTGAGACTCTTAGAATAATATATTGTGCTAACTTTGAATCCCTGTTGCGGTATGGAGTTATTTTTTGGGGTAAAATCAGCAATGTACATAAAGTATTTGTAATTCAAAAAAGAACCATCAGATTTATTAAAAGATTAAAATATMCTGAATCTTGCAGAGGGCAATTCAGGGGTCTTAATATTATGACAGTGTATGGATTATACATTTATGAATGTCTTATATCATGTTTTGGAAACAAAGAAACATTAGAAATTTATCAAGTCTGTATTATGATACCAGAACCGCTAATATTGCATATCCTGCACATCGATTAACAGTCACAGAAAAAAGCCCACATTACATGTCTATTAGAGTATTTAATAAGTTGCCTTATAATGCTAAGACCATAAATGGATTTGTGAATTTTAAGAAATGTATTAAAAAATTGTTAGTTGAACTAGAGCCTTATAGTCTTCAAGAATATTTTGAAATGTAATTATCTTTCCAGGTAATAATTGTTATTGATTTTGGACTACTATTTTTTATATACTATATATTTCAAAAATAAAATAAAATAAAAAATATTGCACTTGGTACGCTTATATGCTGTAAAACTTTAAAATATAAGTAAATACATATGCTTTCAATGTCGTTTATAGTAGGAGTAGAATAGTTCCGATTTCTTCTTATTTCCAAAAAATATGTAGGTAGAAACTACGTTTATGACCCTCCGGATTAAAAGAAAATTTTAACCTGTGAAGAAAAAAAGCCTAAACAAAATTTTTGGATACGGTCCACTCCGCTACAACGTGCCGAAGCCGTCTGTTATTTACGACAGTTTCAGGTAAGACTTGTAAACCATCGTGAGCGGTAATCGGCTGTTCGTATAATGAGTATCATAGATTGTTGCTTGCAACTGTATACGCTATGATAATTACTTATACTTACAGAGATACAGATGCGACGAGTTTTTTCAAAGGCAATTTTAGGTCATAGTTAACATTAAGTAATTAAATATCACTTGATTGGTAAATTGGTATATACAACTACTATACTAACTTTATTTCGCGCAGTAGGGAGTTTGGTCTTGGGAAGCGGGAAATTCAATGTTTATTATAAAACACTTTTATTTTTGCTGGTTAATAGATTAATCGCTTATAGTAAATGACTAGTTTGATAGGAATTCCTTAATTTTACAAATGACGAGTGTGTTGGGTTTTTATTTCTTGTACTCCTTTTCTCGTATGCGTCGCATAAATGCTGGTTCATAGTCTTCGTCCTGAAATAAACAAATTATTTGCAGTTTGAAATAAAACACCGGTAGCGGACTAAGAGCGTGGCGCTAGGGACCGTCCACATCAGGATTAAAATAATTAACATTTAATTATTAAATGACGCCAATTTGTTTATTACAAAAATAAGGCCCATCTAATTAATCAGAAGAATATACTGAATTAAAATAAGTACGTAAAAATCCAATGGGTACGGCGTCTGCAAGAAAACTAATGTTTGAGATAATAATTCAAGAATTCTAGAATTACATGACTATATTCTGCCTAAAAATTGCTTAATAAGGTTAAAATAGGATTTGATACAGTAATTCGTTAAATTTACATCTAATTATTAATTTTGAAGGTTTTACATTTTTCAAACAAAACAAAAGCTAATCGGAACGCATTTGTTTTCTCAATGAGTTAATTTGTTAAGTGACCAGTTGGACGTAAAGCCATCCTTTTTACTCAATCTGTTTAATTTCAAACATTCGGATTATAGATAATAGTTCAGAGTGGATTTCCCCATAATAAAATTTTAGTGTACTTTATATTGGACTGTAAACAATTTTGTATAATTAGTGGTATCAGATGAAGCTACAGTGTTAGTGAAACCCGTCATAATGTGACAAATAAATTAGTGAAAAGCTACAAATATTTAGTGTTTTTATACATTTAATTATGGACACTTCAATCCAAAGGTTACATAATTTCATAAGGGGCCCGGATTGACGTCATTATGGACACGCGAAGGAGTTAGTCTGTTAAACTACTAAATCTAACAAATTAGAAGCTTCTAATAAAATGGGGGTGATGCAGTGATTACATTAAAATATGCAAAATGCAGCAACACACCATCAGAATCTCTTTTGAATTCATGCTTACCTGATAGTAATGATTCTGCTTATCCGTGTCATTATCTTTGTTATTAGTACCTTCTTTACACGTCAGCCAATATGTTTCCATCATGCCCTTACCCTGCAAATATCACATACAATATCGACGGTACCAAAACTATATAAAAAGTACCAACTTTCACATCTACCATTCCTCTACATTCAGTTCTGAAGCCTCCTATTGCATCAAGGGCTTTCTTCATCTCTAGACTAATGTGAATCTTGAGAGCTGAAAGCTTTAAAACGTGAACGCCGCTCCTACCGAAGCATAGTTGGTCCATTATTTGTTTTACCTTCTCCTGTCGACTCCATCCTGGAGGCAGTATTCACAGTGTCACCAAAGAGGCAATATCTCGGCATTTTGGACCCTACTATACCGGCTACGACAGGTCCTGTGTGCGCACCTGATCTAATTCTCAGTTTCTCTGACTTCCTGTGTGGAATTTTGAATTGGGTCGATCCTGCTAGCAAATCCAATGCCATGCTTGCTATTTCACTTACATGCCTGTTACCTAAAGACAATGTCAATTAGAGTTTTGCGATTTTATGCACATATTAATTGTGACAGAAGCGGCCATGTCGAACCTCCAAATATGACTCATTATTTCGGTTTTTCGTAGCGTCAATTGTCGTCAGCTTGGAAGTTTAATAGATTCAAGTAGTTTTATTTGTTTTAAACATTATTAAGCGTATTGAAATACTTATTTTGGGTTTTCTATTTTGATATAATTAGATATATAACTACTTATTTAGACAATAATATAGTAAATGGTGAAAAAGTATGGTTAATTGCATGTCTTATGGTTGTTCCCCGACATCAATAAATAAAAATTTAGGAGCAACATTTCATAGGTAAGTGTTTTTAATACTAATAAATTTCTCAAAAAATCATATTTTGTTTTAATGGAATTTTAAGACTATAAAATATGAAGCAACAAATAGCGTGGCATGCACAGGCGTAGTCAAATAAAGATAATTATTTTATTTTATGCCTAAGCGTAAGTTTAGACATCCCCAATGCTCATTCAGTGCCTTCGTGACAAGCTTAAAGCTCTTAGGCTAGCTATACAGAATATGCAATTCTCATTACTACTATATACAGACAGTTTTGTCAGTTCAGATCACGATCAAAGTCACTGATCTAAAATAGAGGACATAAGTCTACAGCGTACGCGGATATGATGTTCATTATAACAATGGTGACATAAATAAATGTGAAGGTGTCTTGACATAGGTCAAATCCATAGAAATTCTCAATGTGGAAAATATTGTACAGGGTTTCTTCCGTATTTCACAGTCAGTTTACGGATTCTCTTAAGAAATACCCATTTGAGTTACAGACTACTGCAAAAAAATTTTGCATCATATTTTTGTCAAAACGAAACATCAAACATGACATAAACCGATTATTTACATTAATGAAAATCTTTTTTATATGAGCGAGATTAATGTTTTGAGGATTGGTGGTTCAATTATTGTATTGAGGCGTGTTCTTGGCCGCCTACTTTTTATCATGCACATAAAGACCAAAAGGTAAGTGATATGCGGATGATTTAGCAGCACAGCACTAGACTGGAATACTTTGAAAGTGATTGATGAAACAGACTTGGCTAGATTGATGGTATGGTTTCAAGCAGACGCTTATCTTATATTTCTAAAAATATCACTAAGTTTATAACAAATTGCGAAATAAACTTTGATTAAAATCAATCATTTACGGTTGTTCTTACAGCGTTACAGCGCAGATATATATTTATGAAATCAACTGTGCTACGAGATATCGAAAGTGATGTCTTAAATTGAACTGCAGCATCTCAACCACCAAGCATCAAGCTATTTGGCGTCACTGATTTCCAGAACAAACACCAGTACGGTACAAATACAAAGAAAACAGAAAACACATAGTTTCATCACAAACGATGTTTAAAATGTAGTCCATTATTGTCCATATAAGCTTGCATTCGAAGCATCATGGAGACTCGCACTTGACCGTTTATTAAGTGAACAAAAATGTAGTGCATTGACCTATCTCAACCTGATAATACCTATAAAGTCTCCAGGCGCCAAGATCTTTTTCATCACTCTATAGACGTATTGCATACATTTCAAATTCAGTCTCTTGTAACTTCAAAACCATTGTGAAAAAAACCGTAATGGGAGATTTTTCTGGAAATAGTGTGGGTTTTATCAGAGACATCACTTTCGTAGTCAAGTAGGGTAATAGGCAAGTTAGAGAAGTAAATATCCTACCATTTTTCACTGGTAATCCCGAAGCAACCATATATGAATCCCCTATAGTTTCGACTTTATAAACATCGTAACACTCTATTCTGGCATCAAAAAGCTTGTAGATCTTGTTCAAGAACGTGACAACCTGCAAATGAGCAATTTATTGTACTACAATTTCCTGACAAATCAATACATTACCTCTAATGGGGTACTAACTGCAGCTATCTCTGTGAATCCCACGATGTCGCTGAAATACACTGTAACCGACGCGTAGTACTCAGCTGGCACCTGTTGGACCAATTGGCTAACAGAATCGAGAATGAGCAAAGAAAACAATGAAAAAAGTAACCAAAAACTACTATAATCATAATGGATGATGAATGTGCTACTATATTTCGAAATATCTTTAGCGTTGTAATACCAACCTGCCTGGTTTGCTTCAGTTGAGTAGCGACGCTCGGKGGAAGCATTTGAAACAACAGGGAGTCACTCTTGCGCTTCTCTTTCTTGAGTTCTTTGGCTTTCAGCGCCAAATTGGCGGCATACAACTAAAAACGCTGAGTTAGTGGTACATATCCGCATAAATTGATGTTAACAGTGTAGTGCATTACAATGTTGTGTAATGCGAGGTGATTTACAGATTTTACAGGAAATCACAATGACTTAAATAATTTTCTTACATTTATTAATTCTCTTCATGATTCTATAAATTTTAGTTATTAAATAGAAATTAATAATAAAATTCCGTTTTTAAATTTATTAATTATACGAAATCAGTCTTCTCCTTACCTATTTTTCGAAATTTTTAGAAAACCCACCGATAACATTATTAATCATTTTTCTTTTCACCCTTATACACACAAATTATCCGTATTTCATTATCTTTTTAACAGACTTTTTAAATTACCTCTTTCTTTAAACGCTTTTGAAAAGTAACTGGGTGTAATTTTTCAAATTGCTTTTAATAATAAATTTCCAAATCATCTATTGTAAAAATTAGGTGTACTTTAAATATTTATATAGTTTTCTTTTAACACCATTTATGCTGAAGAAGCTAAAATTTGGTATCCTCTTAGGTTTGTTGGTCCAGTCTCACTTAGTTTATCTAAATTGTTTTCCTCTCATGGAATAAGTGTTGGATTTTCTATGGTAGGCAGTGTATTTTCCTGTTTTGTGTGTAATAAAGACAAAATTTCAGCTTTGAATCATTCGGGATATTATAATTTTTCTTGTAACGATTGTAATTTTGTTTTATATTGGTCAAACGGGAAGACCTTTTTCAATTAGAGGCAATGAACATTTAAAACAATATGAAAAATTCAAAAATACTGATATAGTTAATACAAATTCTTCGTTAGCATTTAATTTTTAATTTAAATTCTTTACATGTTTATAATAAATCCTCAAAATTAAATTTTCTAGATATTATTGAAATAAACAAAATTATAGATAACGGTAATTTAACAATATTGAATGATTTTTGTAATTTTAGTTGTTCTATTCTAAATTCTTTATTTGATCATTGATTTCATGTTTGTGCTTTTGGCATGCAGGCTACTCTTTTGTTTGAAGTCAAGATTGCTTATTTCGAATTTGACTACGTCATTTTTAGAAATTATTTTGTATTTCTGTATTTACATTATTAGGCACTAATGATGGCGCTTTGCCAGTTTGTTAAATATAGTGGACTTAATAGATTATTCTTGTAGAAGTAACATTACTACATCTATCCATTTAGTGAAAATGGACCAGTTTACATTATTGAATGAATATTTATCTGTATTTCTCTACCTGGATGGTGGCAACTGCATTTCGAACCAGCCAAATTATAACAGGTGACACCAACAGCACAACTATTAAAATTGCTATACCAATCGCTTCTGTGTTAGCTGCTTCGTGTAAATCTTCGTTGACATAATTCCTGAAAAAAAAACAAGAAAACAGTTCTGAAAAAATAGCATCAGAGTGCAGAATGTTTACCTGATGATATGTCTAAGTTCCCGTTGCAGTTTTCTTAGCTCGCCAGTATACTCAACGATGGAATCAAAATAATCGTACGCTTCCGTGATGTTGGGCTCTCTCCTTTCGTTCCTTATTATAATATCAGACCTGAAATGCCCCCCAATTATTAAATAAAGCGGAGTCGACCGTAAATACCCACTTTTCTTTAATTGAACCGTAGTGGGCCATGGCGCTAGTAAGCTTTTTATAGACCTCCTTCAACGAGGGTACGTAATTCATGGACCCGTTGAGGAGATCTTTGGCGATAGCGTCGTGACGGATGTACGCAATGTAATTGCTTCCTTTAAGGATACCACGGCCGAAATAGTTGACGCCGTGAACGCTTGCTATGCCGGTGCTCTCGATGCTTCGAAGGAGGTTTTTGAAAGCCAGCAGGTACCTAGAAAAGCAAGAAATTGGGGAAAACGTTGATTAGAGAAGGAAAGCGATACCTCCAGACTCCACTGTTATCTGTTTCTTTTATTTGGTTGGTTAGATGGGCCAACATAGCCGCGTTTACAGTGGTGTACCAGTGCATTATTTCTGACACTGTACTTTCTTCTGAACTGATCTTCTCCCTGAAAATCGTCTCCTTTTAGAATTTTAGTATCGATTTATGTAAATAATGAAAGGAAAATCACTCATTTTAATAATTTTTTCTTTGGTGTTTTAATGAACCTATTAGAACACTTAATTTAATTAGCTCCATTAAAGCACGGATTCCGGGGACTTTAAACAAGTTTGGTAACACCGCCAGATGAAAGAAGAGTCAACAAAATGTCAGTAAAAATTTTCAAACAAAGGGTACTTTATTTATTTATTTATTATTTTGGACCAAACAATTATTGTATTGTACAGGGTTTCTATAAAMGATTCATGCATCCAGGGCGCTTATGGAAATTATCGATTAAATCAATTTGCCGCCTCTCAGGAAAGTAACGTATACTTGTCATCTGTCGATTTTTTGAATTATTTGATATATTTTAATATGAAAAAAACGCATGGGAGTGTGTCTTTTAACATATTCTGTACTGTTTTGTGGGATAATTAACTTTAAGGTCGTAGAAAGCCACATTTCGGAGCTGTGGGGTGCCATTGATCTGCAGCCTTCAGTCGCCGTGCGTATTCAATCTCCGTACATATTGTAGTTTGGCAGCAGTTACAAAAAGGCGGTACAAAAAATTCAGAAATCAACGCCGCCCGCGTTACATAAATCGTTTATAGAAGCCCTGTATATTAATGTATGCTATTTCTTCCAGCCTGCAAAGCCACAATAATTAATATTCAAAGCAACCTATAAAAATAGTCCATGTTATGAAAAAAATTAAGAAACGGCATCACTTTTCTTTCTTTAAGTAAGTAAACCACTTTTTATTTTCCTGAGAGCAAGGAGCACCACTACCGGCAGAACCAATTTGAGAACTATGTTTGGATATTGATTTTATCTGTTATAAAAATGGTTGTGTTTATTCGAGATATACTTTATTTGAATAATACCTGTATTAATATGAACTTTTTCCTTTCCATTGTTATATAACAACCGCATAATGACAACGGTGGCAAGTAATGTCAATATAGTAGAAAAAAAATTACCGAAAACATAATTCAATTAAAAAATTGTTAAAAAACAAAAAACAATTTTGCCCCAATAAAAAATAGTATAGAAAAATTCGTACTCGCCCATTAAAAAATTTGGGCCTATATATTTATATGCTATTATGTTTTTATTACGACTGCTGATACCTACAGTTTAAGATAGTAAATCTGCGACAATTGCCGTAGCTTTGCTGCATATATGCACCTGCAATGCAGCTTTTATAACGGTGTCAACTACAGGAGTTTAGATAAGGGACATTAAACAGTGTATCGTATTGTGTGGCAGGGATGGGTCACTTGAATATGTTAATTATGCAAGTGGAATGGTCCTTTGTGGATTATAGGGATATCGTCACAACACGCAGTCTATTGTTACTGATAACAAGTGAAACGGTAATGGAAAATACATATAGAGAAAGGAGTAGAAGCACGTGCATCGATATATACTATACCTTTGATTATAATAATCCATCGATGTAGTGAACGCAATGACTGTACGTAATTCCATAATCGATATAATAACAATTATGTAGTAGTATAGTGAATTTTTTATTGTAATGTCTAATATAAGCTCATTTTTAATTAAATAATTCTGAATCAACATACATCAATAGAAAAATAATAAAAAAGAGTACATTTGCTGATTTTGTATTGTCGTTCGGTTTCATACAGACATAATTTCAATAAAGTTATTATAACAGATAAAATCAATGTCCAAATACACGTTTCAGTAGATGATGATGAAGGGATAATTTTTCATGCCCCTCTCCCTCGCGCAGGTCTGCACAGTTGTAGAAGGTGTTGATGAAAAACAGCTTCCAGGGAAATCAAGAATAGCTTACTTGAAGGAGTTCAACAAATTTGGATTGGTGCGTCAAACGTAAATCAATAAATATAACAAAAATTGTGAGAACTACATGTTTCGAAAATATGTCCAATATGTCAAATTATTCCAAATTGAGAATTGTAATACAATGCCAACAGAAATGGAAATATATCTAAATTTGCGAAACTAATCGCCCTACTGAACCTAAAAAGTTTAAGGATCCTGCAGTTTGAACGCTGCAAACGCTTTCATTGATTTGAATATAAAAGAAATAACATACGTCATGAAAATCGATGACATTAATTATCGAGCCGATTCAATATTTGTCAGTTGTATGTTATTTGGTCGAAATAATTTCTTGTACAGGATTATGAAGTGGTGCTTCATCGTGTTTGATGTTTGAATCACTTCATGCACCTCCAACTTTAAATCTTGATGTATTTATTAAAAATCGTGTTGTCACAAATGGAGGTTACGTTCAGAGAAAACTTTATTAGGTCTTAAAAAGCTATCTGCACGCTGGATCCCTAGAATGTTGACGCCTGATCAGAAACGTTCGAGAGTCCTGCATTCTGAAGGCAGTCTGGCAAAAGTTTTATCAGACCCGGATGAGTTTTTCTCTCGATTTGTAACTGTTAATGAAACATGGGTCCACCACTTTGACTCAGAGTCAAAATCACAGAGAATGGAGTGGCATCACAGAGGCTTTCCTCAACCACGCAAATTTCGAGTTGTGCCCTCTGCTGGTAAAATTACGGCCACAAGGACAACGCTTCTGTACACAAAGTCATATTGCAATGAATGCTATTCACTACGCAGGATTTCAATTGCACGAATAGCCTGCGTATTCACCAGACCTAGCTCTCAGCGATTACTTCTTATTTCCGAAATTGAAAGACTATCTACGTGGGACCAGATATGACGATTATCAAGTGATGACAGCAGTAAACGACTAGTTAGAGGACCAACCACAAGAATTCTTTTCTAGAGGAATCAGAACAAATGCATTGAAATTCAAGGAGACGATGTCGAAAAAAAATATTTTCATGTTTTGTGTCTTTCCATGTCAGGGACCGTAATTAATGATCTTCCTTCGTACCTAAAATTGCTGTGTTAGGTAATTTACACCTTTTCCCCCAACCAGCCTCATCAGTCAAGGCTTAGAAAATCTAATGCTTGGTTTATGAATTATTCATATATTCAAAGCTCCAAAATAAAATTTACCACACCTGAACTCCTTAAGTTTAGTCTGGAACGTCTCCTTGTTCAGCACCACGGTGACATTGCTCGATATGGGAACAGTGACGGGAGCCCAGCTGCTCATGTTGTTCAGTGCAGCGTTAGTGCGCTCGAACTTTTCAGTCAGGTTACCCCTGGAAACGAAAATGAAGCATCACGTCTGTCGCATCTACCCAGTCACCCTTTTGTTTGAACCTCAAAGTGCTGCTGCCGTTTGTGTAAACGTAGAAGGCCACCTCGGATCGCTCCAGTTGCAGCCTGGTGACCACTTTGCCCAGTTCAGTTGCTATGGTTACCTGTAAAATTGACGAAACGAGTGGAATTTATGCTTGAGGAGATCTTAAAAAGGTACAATCGATGGCAGATTAATGAAATATCTACAGTTGAGAACGAACAGGAATAAAATTGTAAGCTTACCAAATGCGATTGAAATTTTTATCGGTGTATTCATACAGAGCGTTCGGTAGCTAACGGTAGGTTAGGCGTTTACTGAAAACCTATCGTAGGATTGTACAGGAAATTTGGTTGCAGCAATTTTACACAGTACAGTCGACCTTTATAAAAGGGTTGAAAGAAAAATATATATATATATATATATATATATATATATATATATATATATATATATATATATATATATATATATATATATGTTATCTTTAAGATTTCTGCGAGTATAACATGTGTTATTATTAACATACCTTTCAAGGTTTTCTCGCATAGGGTGTGAAAAGCTCCGTGCAGAGTCTGTTCCACGACGTTTCGATGAAATATCATTCATCATCTTCTAGTGGTAAATTGTAAGGTTTTTGAAATCTTTTTGACAAAGTCAAAATCTATTGCGTGTTGATTTTTTGTGTTGCAGCTGTCCTTGCTCGACTGCGGGTGACTGGCGCAGTGTATGCCGATGCATTTTGATCTTGACCTGATGTGATGTCTGTATGACGTGAAGATCCTGGAGAAGGGGCTACAGCATTGTTTGAAGATACACTCGATCCCACAGTCAACTTGTACTCTTCTAATACTGGTTTCCAAGCCGTTGGCAAGCGCAGGCTGTCATCTCTCCTATTTAGGTTTTCTTGTCTTTTCTCAATTTCTATTGCCTCCCTTGTTATTCTGAATAGGAAATTGTCCACACTAGCTATCTGTTTTGCTTCTTCAAAGTTTATCTTGTGACCCGTCGTCAGTGTATGCTGGAACAGTGCTGAGGTGGGTCTGCTTCTGTTTGACTAGGTTTTTGTGTTCTTGTATTCTTGCTGATATTTTTCTATTTGTCTGGCCTACATATTGTTTCTGGCAGTCCAAACAAGGGATTTGATAGACTCCTTGGTTTTCAAGCGCAATTTTGTCTTTTGGGATTTTCAAAAAGGAGCCAATTTTGTTGCCTGCCTTATATGCCGTTCTAATGTTATGTCTCTTCAAAACAGTTTCTATCTTCGTTGAAACTCCTTTTACATAAGGGAAAACTACCGTTTTTTGTTGTTCTTCTGTTGTCTGTGTTCTTTTAGCTTGCTGTCTAAATGCTTTTTGAATTGTTTTATTTCGATAACCATTTCCTTGTAAAGCTGCAGTAATTTTTTGTTTTTCTGTATTAATATTTTTCTTATCTGCCAGTCGTAGTGAACGTGTTACCAAAGTTTGAACAACAGAGAATAGCTGACGAGGATGGTGGTGAGAATTTGCATTTAGGTACCGGTTTGTGTGTGTTGCTTTTCTATATACCGTATGTTCGATGTTATTATGGCTTCTCTTTAAAAGAACATCCAAAAATGGTATTTGACCGCCTTGTTCCGTTTCCATTGTGAATTGGATTTCAAAAACCTTACAATTTACCACTAGAAGATGATGAATGATATTTCATCGAAACGTCGTGGAACAGACTCTGCACGGAGCTTTTCACACCCTATGCGAGAAAACCTTGAAAGGTATGTTAATAATAACATATATATATATATATATATATATATATATATATATATATATATATATAACGATAAGAGATCTTGCATTTGCGCTGTATCCAGAATAGATACATACATGTATGTGTCTATTCTGGATAGAGTATTGAAGAAAAACCGTAGAAAAACTTCAATCAGATCTCGATTATGTTAAGTCAATCTTCAACACCTTCACGATGGAAAGACTCACAACCATTAGGGTTGACCAATTGTTTGGAGGGGGTCTCCACATCCACAAGAAGGTTTATAGATGAATCTCATTTATTAATTAAAAAAAGTTGCATTTTCCATGACCGGTGCGAAGGCGTTTCAGAGTGACCCAAGACTTTCTCGGGAGGTCAGTTCATGCCATCTTTTCTGTGGGATCGTCCATAAGCTGTTGATTAAGTATATCATGTTTCTTAAGTTGCAAACAGAACATCATCCATCTTCAATGGTATAAGGAGCAGGAAGAAAATCTTCTGTCCACAGAGGCTTTCTGGAAGTTAGCCGAGTTGTAGGTAGCTCTTGCAGATCTTCGAAAGAAGCGGAAGCCAAGGTAATGGAGTTGACTTAAATGTTCCAGTGATTAGTCACATTGCAGTATTTAGTTGAGTGTCAATTTTTCCTGTGTGATGACTATTTTTCCAGACAGGACAGCAGTACTCAGCAGTGCTATAAAGCAAGACCGTTGCAGAAGTACGGAGGACACTTATACCAGCAAGCTTATGCAGGATGCTATTTCTAGTCTGTAATTTTTTTCTGATGTTTTCTGTATGTTTCTTCTACGTTAGAGACATATCTAGGGTACTCCAAGGTATTTTGGCGAGAAGTTATGTTTGAGAATTATGTTATTTGATATAATTTAAAGTAGTTTTGTCTTTGGATGATTGTTGAGATGAAAATAAGTTACTTCTGTCTTCAGTAGATTAGGGCACAAGCGCCAGACTTGGAAATAGAAATTCATAATATCGATGTTTCTTGAAAGGTTTTGTTCTAGTACAAAAAAATGTCGTCTGCATACACAAATTTTCAAATTTTGCAAGTAAGCCAAGTGTATGTAAGAAACATTATTAAAAAAAATAAACCAAGTAAAGACATTTATGATATTAACATTATTGATATAATTATTTCACCCTTTACTAGATTGATGAATTAAATACTTATCGTCCCATATCAATTCTACCCACGTTTTCAAAAATTCTAGAAACTGTTTTAAAAGAAAAAATTAACAATTATCTTTTAAATAATAACTTAATTAAAAAAATTAGTATGGCTTTCAGAGTGGAAATTCAACCGTTGACGGCATTCTCCATTTAACGTGGTATCATTGCTAGTGAATTGAGAATAAGCAATATATTGGATCCATATGTTGTGATCTGCAGAAGGCTTTTGATTGTGTCTGCTAGCAGAAACTATTATATAAATTATCACCTTTTTACTCAGTTTGCAATTAATAAATAGCTTCCTAATGGATCGATATTAAATGGTTAAAATACAGGATGTAGCATCTGAAAAGAAAAAAATAACAAAAGGTGTACCACAACGTTCACTTAATACCGGAGCTTTTTCTTTCGTACATTAATGATGTTAAACTTCCATCTTTTGATGTAACAAGGGCGTCGCCAGCTCACAAGCTAGAGGGGGGCAGGAAAAAACAACCGGGGAGTAGAAATAATACACAAATTTTATATATGGTTATATCTGATTTAAACATCGATATATTTTACGTACAAACGATACTTCGGTACGGGGGTTATGTGATTCAGCACTTTACAACACCTCATAAAATTTTAGAGGTTTCGGAGATTGGAGGGATTTACTTAGTTAATCTTTCTAAGTCATCCCGTAAAGTTATGAAAAATATGTAAACCGCATTTCACTTAAGAGGGGCATTTACTTGGAGCGATCGGGAATAAATATAAACTATGCAACCCATATTACCAGCGGGGCATGGGACGTAAGAGGGTAGCCGATAGGTTGAAATCACGCAAAGATCGTACGATCTAAACTAATATTCGGAAAATTGCTGACTGTAGTAGAGCGTGCGTAAAAAAGTAAGCATGATATTAGTAACTTACTATGATATTATACCAGGTTAATCAAAATATGGAATAACCCATTTATTTCTGTACATATGAACTATATAACATTTCATTCTAACTTCATGTCGACTATGATTTCTGGAGGAACTTTTATAATAATTTTCCTTCCGCCTCCCCATTGCTTCAGCAGACAGTAAATTAATGTGAAAGAGCTTTTAACATTAAACTTGTCACGTGTAATTAGACATACAATCTTAGAAAACCAGTCTTGTCGGAATAGATCGTATACCGCTCGATCATTCCCGACAGGATTGTATCTTAGCCTCAATGTTCATTGGATACCACGCGACGGACCTGGTGGGGATGGGCATTTGCATTCCGCTCTCGTGACGGACTCGTGCGAAAGGGTTTGCGGTTTTAGATTTTTTGAATGCTTTTACTCATTTATCGTGCTCATGTTTTTGGTAGTATACAAAGAAATATGTAGCTACAACGTGAAGTTCGAATTTTTCGTTCGTGTGCCTTAGTTTTCGAGAAATAGCTCGCCAAAAATACGCATTTTTAAGCAAAATATAACAACAAATATTTACATTACCGTACCAAATAGAGAAAAAACTCGAACTCTACGTTGTAGATACATTTTTTGTCATTGCCATTTCGAAATTTCACTTCGAAAAAGTTTAGAATAACTGGGTAAAATGTAAAACGGTAGGTGCTTAAAATGACCCGATTCGCTCTAGGTAAACGCCCCTCTTAACAATGAATTTTAAACTGCGGTTTTTATATTGAATGATATTACTCATATAAATACAATTAACAATTCGCTGCCTTTAATTAATTTTAAACCTGTGAGATACAACCTTTGTGAACTCATATTTGCTCGTAATTTTGTTATTCTAACATTCTATTTTAACAGAAACAAATCTTTTTGTCATGCTAACCTGTTTAGTTCTTTTTTGCTCTTTGAGTTTCTGACTAGTACTTATAATCTTTATAAATACATAAATGTGAGATGATATATTAGAGGTACATTTGAACTCGGCAATAGTTCTAATCCCTAATACGTTTATTATCCAATATTTCAAGATCAAGCGGTTGTTTTATTTTTTCGAATTTTAATGCATGGAAGAGTTTCGTTTGCCGGTAGATCAGCCGCATTTTATTTATTTAAAATTTTAAGTACCTAAAACAAAGACATATCGAAATACTTTTTCCTACATGTTTTCCATTCAATAATTTGTAATTTTACCAATTTTGCTTACTTATATCTGAATAAGAATGTAATGAATGCAGGTATGGATCTACGTTTAAACGAACGTAAAACCCAAATAATGAAATTTTCTCTTCGTGATACTAATTTTGAAAATCCTCAGGTGATAAAGTTCTTAAGCGTATTGTTAGATCCCAATCTTAACTGGGAGTCTCATATTAACGAAATATCAAATAAAATTTCCAAAAATATTTTTGTTGATCTGTCTTCATAAAGTAGTTCCAGAGATATAGTACTAAAGACCACATTTCATGAATCTTATGCTTCTTATGAATCTTGTGTTGGGGACATTTTCATCTACAAAGGAAGGCTTTACGAGTCATTAGTGGAGTATCCCACATAAATGACGTAAGATATAAATTTAAAGAATTAAATATTTTGACACTGCCTAGCCTGTATATTTTTCATTGTCTTTTATACATTAAATGTCATATGTACACATCAAGTAAATTTGCATATATATAATACTAGCGCTGGTGGTAAAATTGACATCAAGTTTACTAGGTTAACTAAAAGAAGAAATTGTACAAATTATTATGGACCAATATTTTTTAATAAACTGCCTCTCAATGTAACGATTCTGCTATTTAAAGAATTCAAGATAACTGCAAAAGATTTATTATTAAAAAAAAGTTTTACAGTTATAATGAGTTATTGTCGAGCGATTTAAGGATTTGATGTTCATGAATTTTATATAACATAGTAATAAATTTTGTATTACTATTGTATTTTTAGTAATGTATTAACTATTGTAACGTGTTACACGTGTTTAATGTTTTTTTTTTATATGACGATGTATACCTACTGGTGTTTATTATGAATAAATTTTATTATTATTATTATTATTATCATTTTCCAATTCATCGCTTGAAAATCCTTAGTCGTGCTGTTATTGGTTAATTTCATTTAAATTTGTTTTATTATTGGTCAGTAAAGCGACAACAATTAAGTAGATACTCTTTTATTGGTCGAATTTAACCGTGCGTCTGTACTCACATTCTTATTGGGCGATTTCAAAAACACCGCCTTGTAATTGGCTGGACGACAGATGATGGCAATTCTGACTTGATTCCGCCGTTTCAGTGACGGCCGATGGCAATTAGCGCAATATTAGCCGCCTTTTAAGCGGACTAATTACTGCGTATAATTACAAGTGTGGCGGAAGGACATAATCGAATATGCTACATAAAGCTGCCGTTGCTAAATGTACCAGAAGAAATTTACGACGAAGGGCACGGCCCGTGGTTTATTACTTGATCGTCCTTGCGGCCATTATTTTTCTGGAATGACGTGCTAACGAACGTAATTTTATTAAATGGCGGGGCAAACATGCTCACCTGTAATTTGACGTCGGTAATGTGGAGTTGCGGCACACGTTGTGCTCGGTTAATTAATAGAGAGCGTCAGGTTTGCTCGTTTACATGTGCATGTTTGATTTTGTTGATGTTGTCTTTGTTCTTTGACACTTTTGTGTCGGGAATCGTTTGTAAATGTATACAGGTTGTCTCTTTTAATGTGGTAACTTCGGTATCATTGTTTTAGACGAGGGAAACTAAAGCAAACTATACCGTTTTTTAAAGCACTATAAACTGAAAATATCTTGATTCATTCAAAATTTTTCAATTTTGCTGCACTTCACACGAAACCCTGTATGTTATTACTGTACTTTTGCATTCCCTGTTACACTTGAAAAATAATTTTGAATTTTTACAAGTGAGTAATAACAAGCCTGAACAATATATTTTTGTAATAGTTGTGGGAGAAACATTATTAGTTGAAACCTCTTCACTTGACCCCACATCAGTTCTATGAGTTTTTTTAACTAAAGAAACTGGATAAGAATTAAAGATTAAAAAGTTTCTTTAATATATTTAAATTTTTGTTTAATAGCGTAGGATGTGAAATTATTTAATGTCAAACTTAAATTTATATTAGTATTACATATTTGATAAAATGAAAATTTAGATATCTACAAGAAGAACTAGGTTTTATAGATCAATATACATTTATAGAATTTTAATCATTTCTTCTTAATAAACAGTCTAAAAAGGCAGTTCTATTATTTTCTATTTCAATTGTAAATAGAATATATTTTTGTATGAATTGAAAACTGTTAATAATAATTCATCATGTTTATCAAAAGGAACTGCTAATACAATATCGTCGACCTATTTTACTGTAAATTGAATTTTTAAATTTATAGCATATAAGTATTATAAAACTACATCATCCATTACATACTGTGCCAAAATACGGAAACTTTTCCTCCCATTGGTGCCCCAAATATGTGTTTTTAAAAATGACATGAAAATCAAAAGTTATATATGCTCAAATAAGAATGTAAGTATATCTATAAAGGTATTTAAATTACGATTACAATCTTGTTGAATAATATCCTATTTTTTAGAAATAACATATTTACAGAAATTTAAAGGAATATTGGTAAAAAGGGATACTACATCTAAACTTACTAGATAATAATTGGAAGGAAGGCAATAGTTATTAAATTTATTAGAAATCACATACGTGATGAGGGTTATCATAATTATAAGCTGAGGATAAATCTTCTGTAATAAGAGTAAATAAGCTTTCTGCTGGAGAATCTATTGAGGTCTAAAAGGTAAATTTTGTTTATGTATATTAGGTAAAAAATAAAATTTTGAGGCAACACTATTATATTTAGTAAACTTTTTACCATCTTACAAGAAAATCATTTTGATAGTTTTATTAGCCTTGTTTTGAATGGAAATGGTCTTATCACTTAGTATTTCAAGGGATTTCTCTTATAGCTGTAGTTACATTACCTTTATCTGATTTAACAATTAAGATATTTGGATTATTTTTTAAGAACATTTTAGTTTTAATTGTCATTTAAAATAACCAATCAATTTTAATGTATTGTTTATGTAAATGATTAGTAATAATGTTAGTTATTTTATCCGTTAACATATCCTTTTTTAAATCATTTTCTAAATTAACCAAATGATCTAATTCAGATAACGACTTAATAATACTAATATCTTTAGTATATAGCTACATCTATAAAAATATTAAAGCATTTATCTTCTACAAGAATTTTATTTACTTAGAAAATCAGGTAATAAATCTTTATGATAACAAAACAAAAGAGATAGACAGGTATGTAAGAAATGGAAATATTACTACTACTACTCATTTTTTAATTTTCTTAGCAAACTCGTTGCCGGTGTTACAAGATGTTTCTTTTAATAATTGTTAGAAAATAGACGTTTATCCAACCCGATGATGTAAAGCACCGTTACATTTTTTAAACCAGCAGTTTGAAAATAAATGGATAGGTAGACCAAACAGAAAATTTCTAAATTATTTTTAAGGAATACGACGATATTGCCTTTAGAAAGACGTACGAGCCACTTTTCTCGTCCAAGCGGTCGGATAATTCGATTTTGTTCTTTTTGTTCGGAAAGGAAATCAATTTAACTCGGGTTTCAGAGCTCTAGAGACTTCAAAGAATTATTACGTGTACTTATTCAGAACAAATTCTACCCTTTTTGCGCTGAATGCTGTTTGCGAGGTGTGTTTCCAGGACAATAATTTGTGTTTGCTACAAGCAGGCACCAAACTTCTAATTAATAGACATTTTTATTCTTCTTTCTGTTGCCTGAAAATGTATATTTAACTCTTGTTTAAGAGTAACTACACGGAGAACTCCATTAGCTGGTGGATTTTATGTATACAAAACATTACTTTTGAGACGAATCGTTAGTTATCCTTTTTGTGTGCAATTAGGTCAAACACTAAGCAATCTAATATACAGGATCGCTACAAAGTATGGAACCAGCAGGATATTTCAGGTTCTGTTTGACCAATTTTTCTGAAATTGTGCAGGGCCTGTGGGTAATTAAAATGCATTTTTTGGATTTTTTCGACTCCGTGTCAGTTCTCGTTTCCGAGATATGGGCGTAATTTGCATGTTTTTAATAGGAAAACACATCGTTGAAAAGGATATCTTTCCTGATTTCAAAAATGTATCACACTCGTACAATTTATTGCTTTTGAGTTGAGAAAAGTGTAAATACAATAATTGAGTCTGACAAAGAACAAAAAAAATAAAACAATTTTTCCTTGACTGGTGATAATTTTCGTCTAGTTTGATCAATTTTTTGCGAATCGGGTACCCTAAAATTAAAAAAGTAGTATTTTTTCTGATTTACATTACAGAAGATGCTTAAAATGTTCCACATTTACTTCCTGGCAGTAATGCAGCCTTGAGTAAAAGTTTTCTAATGTTCTTTGTAGCATATTTGGAATTTCTGTCGTGATTAGGTCTCTTAAATCTTCTGCATTATGTGGCCGATCAGTAAAATACAATTTTTCAGATACCCCCACAGGAAAAAAATCGAGCGACGTTAGATAAGAGGAACGTGCTGAGCTTTCTATCGCTCCACGCCTACCAATCCATCTGTCTGGAAATATCGCATTCAAATATCCACGAACATTGACTGCAAAATAGGGCGGTGCACCATCTTGCTGAAACCACATCTGTTCAGAAGGACGCGCAGCATTTTCACGATTAGGGAACAGGCGAATAAGTTCTGATATAATGTGTTCGCGCAAGAGCTGTAAATACTTGACCGCAATCAAATTAACATCGATGAAGAAAGTCCCAATAATGTGCTCACTGATAATACCACACCAGACATTCGCTTTCTGAGGGTGTAGTATGTGGACTTGTTCCATCCAATATGGATTCGTGTCCGACCAATATCTGCAATTATGTCTATTCACATTACCATTGAGGCAAAACGTCGCTTCATCAGAAAACATAATTCCAGAAGATGCATTTTAATTACCCTGCTGGTTCCATACTTTGTAGCGACCCTGTATAGTTTTTCCTGTTGGGCCTTCAGAATCGTCTGCTTATTCAAGTAGGAATCTTCCATTTATGCTGCTGGATATTTTTAACATTCACGATTACACTTGCTCTTGATACTGGCCACGGGCCTGCCTTAGAAGGTTGGGGAGCACGTCTTAATTAGTTAAGTGATGTCTATGATTAGTTCTTGTAGAGGTGATTGTTTGGATTAGCTGTAAATTGGAGAACAGTGACGTAAGTTACGCTGTTAGTTGGATTAGGTTTGTCCGTTTATTGGATGGCGTGCAACAATGGTTCCCAACGCTAATGAATAGTAACGGCTTCTTAAAGCGCCCTACGCCAGATTGTAACGAACAAAATGGGCAAAACGTTCAATTGCAACGGGGAATTAAGAAGGTATCTTTTTACACTGAAAGCAGAATAAACCTTTATTTGAGCTGCAATATTAAGAAGAGTTTAAAAGAGATTCTGTATGTCCAAGAAGTATCTAGCTATGCATCGGGCAATTTTTGAACATTCGTAATTCATCGCAATTTCCTTAAATTTTAAGTTTTTTTGTGTGTTTCCAAAACAAGTGATAAGTGACTGTGACCTGGCTGTGAGGAAAATGGATACAACTTGTATATACGAGTGGCATCGTGCAAATATGGAACAATAGAACCTTTACTGACGAAAGTGATCAATCGTTCGTACTTTATGGTACAAGATTTTTTAGTTTTAAGGTCACTGCTCCTTTTTAGCGTATTTATTAAGGGAAAGCAATTAAAGTAACGCAGCAGTAATCGTATATTTACGAAAATATCATTATATTATTTCACTATTTAAATGCATATAAATACAATAAAACGATATACGGCTACGTATTTGATATAGAAAGTTACAAAACTAAATATTTTTCTTATACGATAATATCTATATGAAGCTAATCACTAGTGACGTAAAAAGTTTTCAGAGTTAGTTGCAATTGTTTTCTTGCAACATTTTCTTGTAATTGTAACTTTTTTCCTAGAATTAGGTATAACTAACTTATTATACCAGGTGATCTTTTGAAAACTTCACACCTTAAATAACTTTAAATAGAGGAAAAATTTAAAATTTTGCAAAAACGGGTAAACTTTTGTTTGCAGGGGGACAACTTTTGAGATAAGTTTTTAATGGATAGCGCTTACCCTCTTAGCGGGGTAGATACCCCTTCAAAAATTTTAAATGAAACTACCCATCTTACGATACATCTTTTAAAAGCTTATTACACAAGGAGTCTTGCCATGTAATTAGTTTTACTATTTTTTACCSATTGACGGGGTAGTGGGTCAAAAAGTGCATTGTAGCAAGTGGCTTATAAAATGGAATATTTTGGACTTTTTTTAACAAAATTTATTGTCTTGCAGTTACAATAAAAATTGTCCTTACTTAAGCCTAAAAAAACTTGTTAAAAAATAATTGTTACACCTAAGCAAAATGCCAAAAATACTTAAAATTTTCTTTCGACAATACTTGATATTGCAACTCGACAGTTTATACTGAATTGGCTAAATAATTATCTACTTTGTGTTTCCAATTTTTTGTTTCAACTTTTTGGCTACTTCTTTGGCACGACCATTTTTTTGTTCACATTCCTTTTTATAAATCGCGTGAAATTTTAAAGTGAGAGTCCAAGTGATAATGGTTTATTCAACTGCCGAAAGGGTAGAAATAATTTTTATTTACGGTGCTGAGCATAGCTGTGCTCGTGCGTCAGCAAGGGTGTTTAACGAACGGCACCCCGATAAAAATGTTGACGCTAGGTACATTCTCGAACTCGTGCAGAAATTTCAAAACACTGGATCTGTAGTAAACAAAAAAAAGGGCAGGGAATAGAGTCGTTGATGAAACGGCTCAACTTGAAGTACTTGGTCATTTTGCAATGGATCCAACTAGCTCTTTGCGTAACATTTCTACAGCCACTGGACTTTCTTATTCATCTGTAAGGAAAGTTACAAAACTGCACAAATTCCATCCCTATAAGATGAAAACTCTCCAGGAACTCGGCGAAGATGACTTCGATAGAAGACTGCAATTTTGCAAAATTATGACAGAAAAGATTATAGTAAATCCAAATCTAATAAAAAATATCTGCTTCAGTGATGAATGCAATTTTTTTTGAACGGCTCTGTAAATAAACATAACGTCAGGTACTGGAGTGACGAAAATCCTTATATTTTTCGAGAAGGTCATACACAAGTTCCTCAGAAGCTGAACGTCTGGGCTGGAATACGTGGCAACGCAATTGTAGGTCCAATTTTCATTGATGGGACGCTAAATGGGGGAATGTATATAGAATTACTTGATAACGTTATTGATCCTTTAATCACAGAGCAATTAGAAAACCAACGTGACCCTGAAGGAAATCCAATGTTGGATGAATACGAATTGTTTTACCAACATGATGGAGCCCCACCGCATTACGCCATTAATGTGCGAAATTGGTTAAATCATAGTTTTCCMCTTCACTGGATTGGTAGGCGTGGAACAATTGAATGGCCGCCACGATCACCCGATTTGACTGCTTTAGATTTSTTTCTATMGGGTCATTTAAAATCTGTGGTTTACAAAACACAACCTACTAGCCTGGAAGWTCTGCGAGAAAGAATTATTAACGAGTGCAGGAGGATTCCACCTGAAACTTTCCGAAAAGTGCAGCTGGAGTTCGAGAACCGTCTGTATTATTGTATGGAAAGAGGTGGTGCACATTTTGAGAATCTATTGTAAGGTTTGAATTTCTATGGTTTTGTTCACACTGTTTTTGGAATTACAAATAAATAATTTTTCTTTTTCGTGGACATGGACTTTCTAAAAAAATACATGATAAATACTTTGATGTTAATAATAATGTTAAAAGAAAATTTTCAGTATTCTTGGAGTTTTTTTAAGTGTCATATTTTTTACAAGTTGTTTGTTTAAATTTTGGGTTCTCGTAAGGACAAATTTTATTTTCCCTCTAAAATAAAATACATTTTGTTGAAAAGATTCCAAAATATTCAATTTAATAAGTAACCTGTTTCGTAGGCACTATTAATCTATTACCCCGTCAATAAGTTAAACGTGGTAAAACTAATTACATGGCCAGACTCTTTGTGAAATAAGCTTTCAAATGATGTATCACAAGATGGATAGTTCCATTTAAAATTTTTAAAGGGGTATCTACCCTGCTCAGAGAGTAAGAGCTATCCATTAAAAACTTATCTCAAAAGTTGTCCCCCTGCAAACAAAACTTTACCTGTTTTTGTATTACTAGGTTTAGACGAGCACTTTTATTAAAAATTTACCAAATATTCTTATGCTATAACCATTTCTCACTAGCGCTGATTTAGGATGATATATTCTTTTTTTTTAAACTTTGGACTGAGATTCTTTGTACTCTAGCAAATAACGTCCTTACAAGACTATTCTTTTGAGTGGGAGGGTGGTGAGATGTGGCATGTAAATATGTGTCTGTGTATTGGTCTTCTGTAAACCTTGCGTCCTAACTGTCCAGTGTTTACTCTGTAAATTTGGATATCCAAAAAAGGTAAATTACCATTGCTTTCTAATTCCATAGTAAATTTTATGTCAGAATTTTGACTGTTTAAATGAAACTTACCTCCTCCTCCTCTCCTGTATCGTCCGACCAGATAACAAAAGCATCATCTACATATTTTGGTTTAAACGGTAATTTTTGATCGCAACCTCTTCAAAATTTTCATATACAAATTGGCTACTATAGAACTTAGAGGTGAACCTATCATACAACCTAATTTATAACATTTAAGCAGTGTCACTTAGGGGATATCTATTAAATTTGAGTTTGATGATATATATCGTTTCAGGTATGGTTACTTTCGCAAATAAAGAAACCACGATAAAATAAAATATCTGCTTCCAAAATACTTAATGTTTCTTAACGTCAATAAAGTCTAAAGAATTCTTGATGAAACTAGTGGTTTTTCCTACATGTAGTTTTAAATAGTTAGCACAAAACTTTGCTAATCTGCAACAATGACTGTCAATCGCATTGATTATAGCTCTTAACGGGACCTTAGTTTTATGGATTTTGGGCAAACCATACAATTCAGATACCTTATAATCGGAAACAGTTAAAAAAGACTTCTCCTCAAATTGTAGTTTTGATAAAATCATTAGCAAATTTGGAAATTTTTGATGTAGGATCCCGGGATAATTTTTGGTATGCCTCATCTAATAATTCTCTAAGTTGAGTCTCATAATTTGTTCTATCTAAAATTACTGTGGCTGAACCTTTACCTGCTTTAGTAACCATAATGGACTTATCTGTATTCAAATCGTTAACAGCCTTCATTTCCTCAGATGTCACATTAGGTTTGGGCGTACGTGCATTTATAATGGCGTGGCATACATCCATCCTAACCTTATCCGCTTGATTTTCGGAAGCAATCTTGTACAAGATTCCACAAATGACATTATCTCAACTTTTGGAATTGTTCGTGGCGTTACAGCAAAGTTCATCGCCTTGGCTAAAATATTTACATCAGCATCTGATACACTCTTTTTTGACAAGTTTATCACAGTGTTACTGATGTTGGTTTTAATTATGTTGTACTATTTGAACATATTTTTTTCTCAAATTCAAATATGTTCTGTTTCTTGGCCTTGTTAAAGTGCTGGTTGCATACGTTTTGTGTAAAATTTGAAATCGTAGCATAGTGGTTTAAAGAAGAAATGGATGGTTTTACAAAAAAATATTGACTACAATGACTACAAGTTTGTTATTTTAAATAGAACGACTCTACTTTTTATAACGCATTCGATTCAGAACATCAAATTCAACAAAAAAAGTATTGAGATATCAACATTTGTTTTTAAGATATTTCAGCTAATATGATTTCTGTACAGGAAACAGTCTACAATATGAAATTAGGGGTTTTTACCCTTTTTTACTCTTTTAGTTATTCGACCGCCCCGAGTATCTAAAGTTGTTTACTACCCCAAGCACGTACGCCTACAATTTGTTCAGTTACGTCTCCGGCTTAAATGTTTACCTGGTTTACGGACATAAATCTTTGTTAGTGCGCTGTACACCCGATCGTATCCGTCACCCTCGGGAGTTCTCACAAAACCATTATCGAACTAACGAAATAAAAGCGCAGAAACGAAGCCCGGACACCTGGTAAACGCAATCCAGCGCGGAATATTTCCTCTACAGGTATTAAGAGGAAACGAACGTGACTTGGCGCAGTCTGCAGGGTATTTCTAACCTGAGATTCGACGTCCATCACTTCCTGTCTATACAGCATGATGTGTTTGAGGGTGAATGCCGTCTGGATGATGAGCGCCAAGATCGGGATGAAGGGGAGTATAAGCATCTGCAGGAGGTGAAGCCTTCTGCCCATCCCGTAGGCTGGGTTCGCCGACTTGGCGCAGCAGTATCCCTTAGGTGCCTGGGACACATCCTCTGAGCTCACGGAATCCAAGGAGATGTCGTCTCCGCTGGTAGGCGAAGTGTAAGAGGATTCTTTAATCATACCTGCAAGAAATTTGCCATAAATTTTATTTTGAGCGAAATGACGTCAGTCCGCATACTGGTTGTTCCAATGAAAACAAGTCACCCTCAATAATTCCTAAGGAAAACAGGTAGACCTTATTTTGAAGAGGGACATCTTGTGGTTTAATCTATATCCAAAACTGTGATATTATATTAATTTTCAACTGAGTATATTTTAAAATAACTCCCATCAACACCTATACATAGATTGAGTCGCGACTCAAATGCTCGCCTAACATTTATAAAGATCTCTGGGCTCTGGATCAACTTTTGGAATTGAAACATGATAATTTGATGTAATTCAAATACCCATAAAGAAAAAATCTGGGGCGTAACATCTGAAGATCTTACTGATCATTCAATAGGTCCTCCGTCCAGTCCAACGCTCTTGTAAATCGTAATCAAGGAATTGCCTCACAAAAGGAGCATAATCAGGAGGTACCTCGTCTGGCTGAAAACCTACTTCATTTTTATTCTATTTCTCATCTTGTTCCAGCATGCCAAATATATGTTTTTTTTGTAAATTAATTTTGAGAACCGTTGGCATCACCAATAATAAATGTCACTTAGGCCAGAGCTCGTTTATTATAAAAAATCAACACCTGTATCTCAGTAACTACAAAACTTGTTGCAATATGCTTATAGGAACTTTTAGTTTGAAAATTGAATGCCTATAAAAATGACAAACAAAAATTATCGATTAAATCAGTTTGCTGCCTCTCAGGAAAGTGACGTATGCGTGTCATCTGTCGATTTTTAAATTATTTGATATGTTTTAATATAACAAAACGCGTGGGAGTGTGTATTTTCAACATATTCTGTAGTGTGTAGTGTTCTGTAGTGGTTTGTGCTTTAAGGTTGTGGTGTGAAAGTGATCTGCACCCTTCAATACTATCGCCGTGCATATTATAGCTTGGCAGCAGTTACAAAAAGGCGGCACAAGGAATTCAGAAATAACCGCCGTTCGCGTTACATGAATCATTTGTAGAAACCCTTTATTTTAAGCAAGTTCCATGTTAATCTGCAGAGTTGAACAGACAAAACAGCTAAGTCAGTTTATGACAAAAATAAAAGGATCACAGTGTTCATTTTTTAATTCAAAAATGTACCAAATATGAAGTTTTAAATGAATAATTTGCCGACTATAGATATGTTTAAATTTATGCAATGGAACAAAAAGAGTTATGTGAAGTCAATTTTAACTATATTCTTAACATAATATTTAAATGGCCTTAATGGCAAAAAAGTCCTTTAAATAAACTACTACTACTACTACTACTACTACTAGGCAGCCACACAAAAATTCTGTAAAATTCAGCAAAACAAATTTTGATCGTAAATAGTGGCAAAATGTAACTCAAATAAACGTACTTATAAAGGTGATAAACTGGCAGAAGCAAGAAGGGTACTAAGTGAATAGTAGTCTTTGAGTTTTTGTAGATGCTTAAACGCCATCTAGCTTTGCGAACTACGTGTTACGGTCCGTAAGTACAAGAAAACCTAGCAAAAAAGAGCCATATATTAAAGATACTCGCGTGCACGTCAAACTTATGCCTGTATTGAAGATAAGCCATCATCCGGACTTTTTTACTGTTATCAAATTTTATACATATACCACCGTGGGTACATCTTGTGTCTACACGATTTATTTACGACTTGGTTATTGTATCCAGTGTAAGAGGTTGTTTATTGGCCCATCAACGAAACAATTGAGGTGTAAAATGAACACAGACCACGAACGATGCTCGTAAAGAGATTTATTGAAGCGGTAGCTTGAGTGTTACCTCTTAATGTTGGTATTCCGTGCGCTGTTTTAAAACCTTTTGCGTGCGATTCCTACAAGTGAGTAAGGATTTTGCTTCGGCAGAGTTTTTGATAGATATACGCTATAAATCACTTACTTACGTTATCGGACGGACATAAATCACAGACACCAGGATAATTGATACTGACTTTACTGGCTAATTCTCATTCTTTAAACGGCACTGATAACATTTGATAGATAATTATGTAAATGGCGGATTTTTAAACGATGTTTAATCCTAATGTTTTGAGATTGGAGGTTAGTCGATAAAAATAAATAGGTAGTGGACATTCGAGGAAGTATGCGTTAAATGCTAATTGTTAGGCAATAAACTGATTTATTTCTCCTAGCCCCTACAAAAGAAGTGACACTTCCACTGAAATTTCGGTGAGGAAAATATCCTCCGGTTAATCCGGCCAGATTTCATGAAGTCACCTTATTATTCTACTGAAGATAGCAGCTTAGCTGCTGAAATATTTATATAGAATATTGTAATTTCTAATGATGTGATTAGGGTTGTTTTTTACTGTTTCTACTACAAATATTATTAATAATAGTGTCCTCAAGATCGATCCCTAAGGTATGCTTCTAAAATATAGCTAGACAAGAACAACCTCAGAAGAACAAAAGATTTTTACGAATACCGTATACTTCAAGCTTATCTAGTGGGATACTGTGTTACACATGCACATTCAAAAGCAGATTATAGGAGAGTAAAACTACTTGAAACTGTTTGAACTAATAATAATAATTCCTGGAAAGAAGATGACAAGGAAAGGTAATTTGACTACGGATATAGCAGAATATAAGGTAATAGACATACTGGATACGAATTTCATAAACGGAAGGAAATCAGCTTACCCAAACTTAACAACAAAATAAAGCATTAGAATGACATGGTTCGAATGAAACATTAATAAGAATTTTGTTCTGTATATGGGGTTCGCATTGTGCCCTAGGCGGAATCTGAATCAACAGTATCAGAGTCCAGAGTCAGGTTTATTTTGTGTTGCCACGTATACCACTTTGACAAGGTCAAATTTAGTAAATTTAGTAATGTTTATTTCCCTCGCTCGCCTGTGGAATAAAATTTACTGCCATACAACACATATATGTATACAATTTGGATATGGATACAATATGGATCGACATTACAAATGACAGCGATCTTCTGTTTATATCTCTCAAAAAACATCACCACGATCCATTTCAAGACGTCGATAATATTCACTGCATCCACCCATTTCAGTTTACAGCAACAGATATTCACAAACAAACACAACAACCCTTACGTAAGTGCACTATGCTAATGCTACCTAATGGAGGAAACAGCGGGTGTTTGCCTCCCAACCGCCATTTTAAAATTGCCGGGGTCACGTGTTTTAGACATCTCTATCTCTATATGAAACCGCGTCACTCCACAGCTCCGAAATGGAGGTTTTCTCTAATCTTAAAGTTAATTATCCTAGAAAACACAACAGCATATGTTGAAAATATACTCTCACGTGTTTTCTCACATTAAAATGGATCAAAGAGTTCGACAATCGACGGATAACAAGTATCTGTCAAACCAATAGATGTGTTCAACTTTACTAAGAGGCGGCAAATTGATTTAATCGATAATTTTCATAAGTGCCTGGGTGCATGAATCATTTATAGAAACCCTGTACATACAGGATGTTTCACGAATGATAATAACCCTGATAAAATTAAAAATGCAATCCAAAATTCATTTGCAGAGGTAACATTGATAATTGTTCATCGTCTTAAAAAATATAAAACGTAGAGAGCTGTAAAAATTCGTAAATTTTTACATAAATTTCAATCATTTGCTTTAAGTAAATTCAGTATTGTACAACAAATTTTATTTTTGAAAATTTTTTAATTCAATAACATTTATGTAATAAATGCTCAAAATGTCGCCCTCCGCTGTTTTCACAAGCTTGAATTCGTTCCCAAAACGATCCTTTAACATGCATTAACATTTCTGGAGTGATAGATCTACATGCATCACGCATTTTATTTTCTAAATGTTCTACACTTTCAATTGGTGTTTGGTATATTTGCTCTTTTACCATTCCCCACAGAAAAAAATCCAAAGCAGTAAGGTCAGGGCTTTTCGGTGGTCAAGGATTAATTGAACCCCTTCCTATCCATCGGTTAGGCAAAACCAAATCAAGATGATTTCGCACTATTCTATGATAATGCGCAGGTGCCCCATCTTGTTGGAACCATAGATCTTGTCTTACTTGTAAATTCACATTTTGCAGAATTACCGGTAAAATGTTTCTTAAAAAATTTAGATAAGTATTGACGTTTAAACTGTCGCGAAAAACAACAATTTGATTCCCCAATATTCCGCACCAGACATTCGTCGAGTAGATAGTTTGAAAATGTCCAACGTGGATTTTCTTGCGCGTAATAATGCATGTTGAGTTTGTTAACTCCACCATTACTAGAAAATCTTGCTTCATCTGAGAAGCATAAAATATCACATTCAAATTTTGATGTTCCCGAAAAAAGTTACAAAAAGCCAGCCTTTTAGGATAATCTGTCTCCTTTAAGGCCTGAACCAATTGCAAGTGATACGGATGAAATTGATTGCCTTTAATTATTCGGTGTACTGAAGACAGACTAATACCGGTTGCTCTTGAGACTACCCTTTAACTAATATGAGGATTTTCATCAATCATTTCCAATACTCTAATTTCATTGTCAGGGCCTGTTGCTGTTCTTTTTCTTTTCTATTTGAAAAACGGACAGCAGCGGAAGCATTTTTCTTGCATTCACCATAAATCAAAATCATATCTGTTTTTTTTCATCATTTGAATACATTTTGACTTTTAATAAATACAGTGACAGGAACCATAGCGCATAGCCGTCATGGATTCCCAATTTATTTTTAAAATAATTCCATTATGTAAAATAATTACATTGGCTATGAGAATGTATTGGTATATGGTTGCATTTTTAATTTCGTCAGGGTCATTATCATTCGTGAAATATCCTGTATATAGTAATATGAATATTTGGTCCTCTAAGTCAATTAACGCCTCATGTATAAAATTTACCGGCATTTAATAAAATAGTATATACAAATTTTTGGAAATTCTAATAAGTTTAACAGGAATTATGAACTAGGTGATATTTGGTAGGCGATTGTGCTGTTTCCTTTTATCAACTAGTTAGTGTATGTCTATAGTAGCTAGATATAGATTAAATAGATAGATTAAATTTTTTAAGGTTGGCACGTCTCGCTTTCTTAGTGACTTGATTATCTACATTTTAAAAATTGTTTCGGTATGTGGTGAACTGAAATGCCCAGCAAGATCGCCGGTTTTCACAAACATTCCTCATTTTAGGCTATGCGTTCTATAGTGTGTAACTTTCTGAGTAACTAATGCTTCCTTAATATTTAGACATCGCATCGTTGCGATATGAGACCAACAAATAAATGTTTACTAAAGTATTTTCACTTGACTTTGAGTGATCAAGCAATAAAAGGGAGATATTTTGATTGCAACTGATGTACATATATAACGAATATTTACGTAATTTGTATTTTCATACTTATGGGAAGAAATAAGTTTGTTTGCACTGCTGGTTGGTACTCCTAATCTACTTCTTATAATGCATGAATTTTCCCTAAACTATATTCATTTTATGAGGGGGGCCTATAAGAATAAAAACGTCTCGTTTAATATGTTTTATGACCAAAAAGCTTATACAAAAATTATAGTTTAACTTTAATAACCTACAGGATGATTTAAAGTTTCAATATCGTACCCTAGGTACTTACAAAGTCATTAACAGAAAGCTTGTTTGGAGAGATCTGAAAAAAGTTTTAACTTTTAAGAGAGAAATATAGTTATATAAATGGCCATATCTTATACTTTGTTAGGTAGTAGTGTAGAAAAATATAAATAATTACGCGTATAACATAAATTTGCAATAATCGAAAGCAACAAAAAAATTGTTCATTTCTTTCAAATGTAATTGCCAGAAATGGTAAAGAAACTGTAGGTGAAATTTCATAGAAAATCAGTGTATTTAATAAAAGAACATATCATTTTAAAAGATTTTAGGGTTATTGATTTTCATTGTCACAACGAAGGTTTGTAAACTGACACATTTACAAGTTGAAAGCTGAACAAGAACTAATAGGAATAGGATTAGAGCCGCTGGTTTCAAAGAGATCCGAAAGCTTATCTGGAAACCCAACCCCTAACAAGTAACTCCAATAATGACCCTCATATGAAAGTGTACTAAGCGGCATTGGAACAATATAGCAAAATTGGCAAAATATTATTTAAAACGCATTTCTAACGACACTACTTATCGGCTTATCTAGAAATGTGCACCGTACATTTTACAAGCTCGTATTAAGAGGCCGTTCTCCTTTTATTGCTTGATCACTCAAAGTCAAGTGAAAATACTGTATCATAATGCTTCATTTAGAGAACGGTTTAAAGGTCTTTAAAATAAATTGTGGCTGCAACAAAAAATTAAGGCTTTTGTGTTAAAAAAAGCTTCTCAAAAATTTAATGGCTTTCACAAGGACCTTTCAGTTACTTTACAATCACCAMCACGTGGTCTGTCATCATCCAAATCATATTTTGCACGAATCAATGATCTATTGGATTCCGAACAGTGGAAACCTTTTGTTTCAATTAAAACACGCCAACATGCTGTTAATGAGAATTGTCGCTGCGAAAATTACAAGGGAGTTTTACGTCTCGTCTCTCGGTGGAGAAGGCTGGAATAGTTTTTATCAAATTGAACTGTAATGGTCCGCATCTTCTCATGCGATGAATGTTCCTTTAGAATCAAGTAAAGGGACTATATTTCAAATTTGAAGTAATTACTTGCTTTATAAAATCCTCCCGTCGGCGTGGGAAGTACTCTGCTGTAATGAGAACTCGTCGCTAGTCCATATTTCCTGACAGATGAGCACATGTGCCGGAAATCAATAGCAATTGGGTAGAGCGAGCAACTCGTGGATGTTATTTACATGCTCGTTGGTAGCAAACTTTGTATGCAAAGTTTAGGAGATCCTTTGCTCGTTCAAGCAAACTTTATTTGACGGAAGTGTCATCGAGACTTGCCTGATTGACGACAGGCTACAAATAGTGTTACTATCTAGTAATCAGGTGTTCAAGATTATCTGTAATGAAGAACCGGTTGTTGCACGAAGTGAGTTTTATTTGATGTTTAGGATGGGGATATCTGAATTGTGGGGATGACAGGAAGGTTAATTGGGGAAAGATTTGTTGCTTTGTGAGCCTAATTTAATGCACCTCTTAGATTTTTGAAGAAGTTTATGGCTTAAAAAACACAAATTTTACCGATATCATTTATTTTTAACTTTTAAAAGGTATAGAGAATGATGTCGCCAATCAGATGACGTCATTCAATTTTGCAAGTAAACTCTTATTTTCGCGATAATGATGACATAAATTTACCTTTTTTAAATAAAAACCATAGGTGGCTATGGCTTTAAAAAATCGCCCTTCTTTATGCTTCCTAACGATATAAAACTTATGGTTATTTAAAAAAGTAAAAGTTATGGCCATTTTTCTCTTTTATCTTGATTTTAACTTAGCTAGCCATAGACAAATGAAAACAAATTAATTAAATCCGTTAAACCTTTGACATTTAACTTCCTGACTGTTAAGACGTTAATTWCAGCAGCTAAATGTTGAAATTTAAAAATCATGCAACTTGTCCATTATGACCAGGCTTTATCATGGCAAAGACTAATACACTAAAAAGTACACAAAATTTTATTTTGATATGTGTATAGCTGTTATGTTTTCTCATTATCAAACTTGGACTCACAGTGAAAGAAATTTTTATCGTGGGTATTGCAACCCTTTTCTGATTATTGGTCGATTTTAGGTAAATAACGCCGTAAGTACCTATAAAACTACGTTATTCACGGAAGTGAGAGGGCGTGCCTAGAAATCTAGTTTAAAAAAGTTCAAGCCCGAATATACCGATGATTGGTTTAAATGGTAATTGAATATTAATTGCCTCATACTGTCCCTTGTAGGACAGGCAGAGATCATAGAGTAGAAGAGTCCACACCCAGAGTTCAATCCACAGAATCCACACCCAATACAACACCGACCGAAAAATTAACGAACTCAACCAAATAAAAATAACAAAATCGACTAATTATGTTTTTACTAAGTTACTTAACTATATACAAAATAATCAGGAGGACGTACCTACCAGAATAACTTTGAGTCGGCGATGATAAGTCGCTGAAATTGTTTTTAGGTGATATTGGTTCATTTTCGCTCGACTCGTCCTCTTCTTTTTTTTTCAGAGAAACAAACGAACGAAGATCTCTTTGTTTATGTTTAGATGTCATTTTTTTTACAAAAACAAACAAAAACACACCGCCTTCGCAGTGAATAAACAACTGTTGACAGTTGACACGACACGGTAGCATGAGCATGAGCATGAGCACGCGCTACAGAGGAGAATGTAATGTAATGTACAATAAACTACATGATACACCTTACCACAACCAAAGATACTAAAAGCAAGATATGTGTTTCGACAACTAAGCTGTCATCCTCAGTGGCAATCTAAGTTAAAGATGTAAAACTCTTCTTAGTAAGGGCGGTTGGATTTACCGGAGGATATTATGCTCTCCGAATTACTAGAGGAAGTGCAGTCAAACTGACGATGTGTTCAATCTAGCGAATAAAGTTAACAGAGGTCAAACAATACGGAACTTGAGATAGCTCCATAGTCCGCGTTCTTGCGAATATAGATGCTCTCATAAGCGTTAAGTTCCCTATTGTTTGTTACATTTTTAATTAATTGTAAGTTGTCTGTGACCTGTTGACCACCACACTAGATTTTTCGCAACGGTTCAATCTAAAGTGAGCTATGTCTTGTTTGAATCTAGTCTGAATTTTGCGCCTAGTTTGACCAACATATACTTCATCACAATTTATCTTATAAATACCACTTTTCTCCAAGTGATCTACTTTTGTCTTTTGTACTGCCGAGCAATAATTTACTAATAGTATTGTTAGCTGCATAAGCTACGTTAAGGTCTACTGATTTAAAAATACGACGAAGCCTTCTAACTAGCTGGGGGTCATATGGAATTATGATAAAGCGTTTATTACTATCAGCCTGAGACAAAGAGGAAACTTGAGCTTGTTCAGTTTTAATCATAGTTTTGCTAATCATATTGTCAACAATATCTTGATGATAACTATTATAAACCGCAATATTTTTAAGTAGTCTAAGCTCTTTTTTATATCTAACAGGAGTCAAATGAAATATTACAAGTCTGTTTACCAAAAACTTAAGGCTGACATTTTATGTGTAAAACAATGTTGTGATTCACTAATTATAAATCTATTCGTGTTAGTCGCTTTCCTATACACATCAAACTCCAATTTATTCTCGTCGTTCCTTAGAAACAAAGTATTCCAAGAATGTTAAACCACGATCCTTTTCTTTTTCAATAGTGAACGTGTGATACTGTTAAACTTGGAGTTTATAGTTGTTAGGAAGTTCTCTAAATTACATTTTTTGGTGTTAAAAATAGCAAAAATATCATCAACATATCTTAACCATACCCTGGGAAAATATTGTGCGGACGTCTTCACTTGTTTCTCAAAATGGCCCATATAACCCGGTAAATCCAACCAACTTTACTAGAGTTTTCCATTTTTTAACTTAGAGTGCCACTGAAGATTAGGGCTTTTAGTATCTTTAGTTGTGGTAAGGTGAATTATTTAGTTTGTTGTGAAGAATACGAGGGTTGCTCCTTATGCTGTACCTCTAACTCCTTACAGTAAAGCTACACTGGTATTAAATTTTAAATATTTTGGTATGGTACATAGTCAAAGCATCTCTGGCCCATTGCCTTATATTTTCTGGGTACCACAACATTAAAGGCAGATGCTCCACATATCACTTCTACTTTGAAATATCAGAATGTCTCTACAATAGATTTTGAGATTTTGAGAATGGATAGGGAGCTTTTATTGCATCACAGTTAGAGACTATACCACTGAGGTGCATTCGGCTCCCCCTGAAATTATTTCATAAGATAGCCTAGGCAAGAACAAACTGTTACAGACTATTCTACTAACAAAAATACTTATGTTTGACAATTTTTTTAACTAAATTATTTAACTGAAATTTAATTAAATGACTCGACAGAATTTTGAGAACTGTTGTTTAGCATGAATGAACAAACTTTTGGAGCGAATGGAAGTGACGACCGGAAGGTATATGTTGTAGGCATAATATGCTCTACTATCTGTGCTAAGCCGGGGTGGGTCGCTAGTACAGAGTAAATACAACGACGATTAAGGTAAATACAAGAAAAAGAAGAAAAGAAAAGAGTAAATAGGAAATAATTGTTAACAATATACGAAAATTTAAGTAAAATTAGGGTGAACATTACATCTTATGATGTACATATACATGTATGAACTAATTTTTACGTAAATGCCTTTTTAAATTTAACAACAATACAGTTTGTATTAAATAATTCAAAATAACTATTATAGCAATTGACAGCATTGTAAGAAAACGACCTCTGGTATAGCGTTGTCCTGAAAGTAAGCTTAAACAAGTGACCAACATTTCTAAGGGTCAGATTTACTTTGCAAAATATAGTGGTGTCGTTGTCTGAAAGAAACTAAATAGATTATCAAATTTCAGCTTCTGAATGTATTTACTAATGTATAAATTTTTTGAAGCCTGTATTTATCCGTAGGGTCTAAGCAAGAATAATATAAAATACAATAATAAGAGACACAAAGTTTTTCCGCGGCTTAAAAAATAATTTGAATACAGAAGCATTTTCTAATCATGAAGCCAACTTGAGATTTAAAGCAAATATCACTATCTATTACAAGACGAAGTCTGTTTATTTCTAAACACGCTAGATCTACATTCTAAGCAAAAAAAAATGGTGCAAAAGGTAACTGTCATCTGCCTAAGCTATAAAATTTGCAAACTTTGACTCCGCTAGCAAATCAACGGTATAGATCACAAAAAAGAGGACTAAGAATGGGCCCCTGAGATTACATGAGCGATACCTAATTATTCAGTACCTGTTGACGTCTGTCTTGTAAATACGACCGAAAGAAACTGAGATGTCGTCAAAATCATAATGAGATAATTTACTGCAAGGAAGCCGATGATCAAGCGTATCAAATATTATCTACCAAATTGTCCAACAGAGTAGTGTTGGCTACAATTAGAGCGAAATCCTCATTGCTTATCAGGGAAAGTGTGAATAACACGTGAGTATTTACACATTTCCTTAAACATTAACTTTTCGGACATCTTGAATAAAGCGGGCAAAATGCTGATAAGTCTTATATCAGACACATAATAAGCTTCCTTAGTCTTTGGAAAGAAAGAGTTTCCATCCTCAGGGTAGGAACCTTGTTCAAGCAACAGTTTATAATGTGCACAATGTATTTGCATCATAACTTCAACATTTTAGCCTACAGATATAAGACATAAAAGTAGAATTCAAGCAACCAATATTCTAAAAATTTCTAAATAATAATAACTCGTGGTAGAATATTGAGGCAGGAGTTTTTTTCAAGCAGATAACATTTGTGCATCTTCTCTCGGTTAATTGCGAGCAAATTTACTTCTACCCCAATAAGTTAATGATTAATTCCAGCACAGCTGTTTTCTTGACATGGTACACTAACACCGCAGCGTATTGGAATTAGGAACGCACATCTTCAGACAGAAATGACACGAATAGAGAAAACTGATTAATTCCACCATGCAGGGAAGTTGGAGAAGCCCGTTGATTGAATCAGAAGTCAAGCTGTGAAATAATTCCGCAACATGTTGCCGCAGCATCCTGCGCTGAAGGATGCGGAATTAGTCACGATGATCGTAATGAGAAAAGGGCGAATTCTGTTTGTGGGTTACTGGAATTTTTCTTCGATGTTTGTGCTGCAGACAATTCTCCGCGGTGAATAAGTTTTCTATTATTTTGAAGCGTTATTGACAATACACTTGCAGTTCAATTTAGGAAGATTACGCTTGACTGAGCATCAAGGGGCTTTTCTGTGAAACGCCTTTTCCTGTTTACAGCAAAACTGCTAGTTTACGTTGGCAGCACAATTTTTACCGAATGAAAATCGTATACTTAAATAAGTTTGTGGAATTTTCTGTCAAGTTTCCATTTTCCTTCCACTACAACACTTTATGTAATACATATTTTATAGTACATTACATAATATACGTTCTTTCGTTGATGAGTTATTACGGCGTTCTTTACATTTAACATAGTTTAGCTTAAAACC
The DNA here is from genome assembly GCA_025024175.1 of Rhyzopertha dominica. Lineage (NCBI taxonomy): Eukaryota > Metazoa > Arthropoda > Insecta > Coleoptera > Bostrichidae > Rhyzopertha > Rhyzopertha dominica. The sequence goes on from QCXZ01000053.1 coordinate 27,805,793, forward strand.
TAAATGAATCCGGTAGGTGCTGCCATCAGTATATCTTATCGAAACTCGGTCTGCGCGTTTTTGCCAAAAACGGTTTTGCCCACAAAAATACTATCACTATCACTTTGAACCTGCAAGATTCACCTAGTAAATTTCGCTAAACAGCTGCCTTTAAAATTGGTTTTGATTTATCGAGTGTGTGAAACGCAATTAGATATTTGTATTGGATCTGAAAGGCGCTGTTATTATCATAATTGATTGCCTAATTGGGGATTTGAAAAGCGAATCGCTAGTCCTTGCAGAAGAGGGTCGAAGAGCAGACGTAAGTTCTTTTTATTCAATAGTACAGTGGTTTCACCATGCGTTTCATTATTGCAGCCTTTCTTACTTTCTTGTTTCTTACTTCTTCATCCTCCGGTTGTTACTTCGCTAAATCCACGTGCATAAGGGCTATTTGGTAGGAAAAATACTCCGGGAAGCTAATTGACAGCTAGGATAGCAGCTGAAGGCCCATTTGGACCAGTAGGACTCCCAGAGGACCAGCTTACCTTACGGTCAGACACTTTTATTTTTTACGTTACCTATAACTTGGACATTCTTGCCGTTCCGAAAGCACGTAGAAGCGGTTTTCCGTGGATCGTCGTTCGTCGTTTCCCTGAAATAAAGAAGAGTTAACGTTTCAACATTTACAATTTACAATTTGATATTAGAATTTACAATTTGATCTCTACATTATGCAATTTGTTATTTTCTCAAAAATTTAATCGATACTCACCTGTATAGCGTCGGTTTATAGTAGTTTTTGTTTCCTTTCTGTTAGATTATTCTAAAAATAACTTACCTTGATAAAGATAGGAATTTCGTTGACTGTTCAAACTAGAATAGCTTGTTATTTTTGTAAAATAGCGGTTTGCGAGTCGCAGCGGCGTTTTGCCTATAGCTACGGGGATAATGTGAATTTATTGTGTATTCGGGAAGGTATTGGCCAATACTCCACCCCCGGGTGTCGATAATTAAGTAATACGTTCACTACTCACGAAATACAGTGATACGGTTTGACCGTTCTTCCCTCGCGCCACGACGCTCGCTTGCTAGACCGTTGCAGGGTCTTAGGGTAGTTATTACACTAATTTGAATTATAATCATTAACTTTGTTTCATTAACTTTATATTTTTATTGCATGTTAATTTTTTTGTAAATAAACACGGGCATAAAAAAATATATTTCGCAATTTTATTTGGCTCTTTGTTTCGCTGTTGGCTTTTTTTTCAAATTGCGTGGCGCCCATTATTTCTTTTTTTCATCTGTGAACCCAGCCCGTCTCCACTGAGTAAGCTGAGGCCAGCGAAACCCTCTTGAATATCGCCGTGGTTTATTAGATTTATTGTGAAGGTAAGATCTGTGGTTATAATATTTGTTGTTTGGTGGCTAATAAAGCCTTTGTGGTATCGTCACGTAATAAAAAAATGGCGCCCAACGTGGGGCTAGCTTTGAACATTTTTTTTCCATTTTTTGAGGTGTTTGTATAATATTTCGGGGCATTAGTTCTTATTGCTAGGAACGCGATCACGATTTCTTGTTCGGCCGAGAGGCATAAAGATTATTTCGCGCTGAGTTTATTTAACATTTAGGAATATGGATAAATCATATTATAGATTGTCTGTTGAMCGGTTATCTAAGGATGAATTGGAATATGAATTATCGATTAGGGGTGTTGTAGGTAGCGGGACGGTAGAGGAGATGCGCAAGGATTTGCGTCAAATTATGAAGTTAGAAAAAGAAGGTAAACCGTTGCAGTATCCTCCGTATTCGCGTGATGTACGAATAGACTACTTATTAAGTTCGGTGAACTCGGATGCAAGGGGATATTTGGAAGTTGACATTTTGGGGCACAAATTTTTGGGACTTCTCGATTCTGGAGCAAACAGCACAATTATTAGTGGCAATTGCTTTAGCATTTTAGAACGGTTAGGAATTCATTCCAATAAATCTTCTCAGCCTATTTGCCTTTTGGCTAACGGTTCTAAAGCCGAAATTTTGGGTACAGTTTCACTGCCGATTAAGTTGCAAGATAAAGTGGGAGTGATTGATGCGTACATTATGCCAACTTTACAACCATCAATATTATTAGGGATAGATTTCTGGCGCATAATGGGTATTCTTCCAAATTTTAAAACTATGGAGTGGCATTTTGCTGATTCACCAAAGGTAGAACTGTTTTCTGTMTCTGATCAGGGAGAATTACATTCGGATCAACTTAAAAGTTTAAATGAAGTAGTCAGTAAGTACTTAGGTAGCGATAATGGAAAGCTAGGTTGCACAAAACTAGTTCAGCACGTGATTCGCACAACGTCAGCGCCAATCAAGCAGCGTAGTTATCGTATGAATCCAATAATGCAAAAGTATATTGATGCGGAACTTAAAAATATGTTGGAGGCGGGAATAATAGAACCGTCTAACTCTCCTTGGTCCTCTCCAGTACTTCTTGTTCCGAAGAAGGATGGCTGGTTTAGATTTTGTGTAGATTTCCGTAAATTAAATCAAGTAAGTCTGAGAGACTCTTACCCCTTACCGTATATGTCTGCTATTCTAGAGAGCTTGAGGGATGCACGTTTTTTATCGTCCATTGATATTAAATCTGCTTACTGGCAAATTGAGTTGGAAGAAAATAGTAAACAGTACACAGCTTTTAGTATTCCTGGGCGCGGACTGTTCCATTTTAAAAGAATGCCCTATGGGTTGCATAACGGACCAGCTACTTGGCAAAGATTTGTTGACAAGGTTTTAGGGCCTGAGTTAGAGCCCTATTGTTTTGTATATTTAGATGACGTCATCATTGCCACGCCAGATTTCGATACGCATTTAAAAACTTTGCGTGAGGTTCTAGAGCGCCTAACAAATGCGGGTCTAACTCTTAATAAAGAAAAATGCCAACTTTGTCTTCCAGAACTTCGTTATTTAGGATACATTGTAAATAGGCAGGGACTGAGTGTTGATCCTGAAAAAGTAAATGCAATTTTGCGAATTAAAGCTCCCGCTACAGTTAAACAAGTGCGTAGTTTACTAGGTCTTATCGGTTGGTATCGGAGGTTTATACCTAATTTTGCGGAATTGGTAGCACCTTTGTCCAGTTTACTTAAGAAGAATCGTCGATTTGAATGGACTGAGGAGTGCTCCAAATCATTTGAGGCTGTTCGTAACTTGTTAGTTAGTGCACCAATCTTGTCATGTCCTAATTTTGACAAACCATTTATGGTTCAGACCGATGCATCAGCTTATGGCTTAGGGGCGGTTTTGTCTCAAAAATGTGAAGATGGAGATCGTGTTATATCGTATTTGTCGAGAGCTCTAACGCGTCAAGAGCAGAATTATTCAACAACCGAGCGTGAATGCTTAGCGGTAATATGGGCGGTTGAAAAACTAAGACCTTATTTGGAAGGGCAAAAATTTACCGTGGTAACCGATCACCACTCTTTAGTGTGGCTACAAAACCTCAAGGACCCGGTAGGCCGACTTGCGCGTTGGGCACTTCGGCTCCAAAGTTACGATTATGAAATCATTCACCGCAAAGGCAAAGAACATATTGTTCCTGATTTTCTGTCGCGTACTATTCCGGAAGTAAATGAGGCGGTAGTGCAGCAAGAAAATAATAATTCTGTTGTTAACGATTCTTGGTATACAAAAATGTTGTCTTTGGTCGAAAAGTATCCATTGCGTTATCCGGCTTTTAGAATTTGTAATGGTCGGTTGTTTAAACATATTCGAGATACCCATACGAATTTTGATGTTAAAGAAAATATATGGAAAGAAGTATTGCCTAAAGATAAACGTCTGCAACAAATGCGCCAAGCTCACGATAATCCAACATCGGGTCATTGCGGTGTTTTCAAAACTTTTCGTCGACTTAGTGAATTTTATTTTTGGCCGAAGATGAAAAGCGATGTAGTTAATTATGTGAAGCGTTGTCAAGTATGTGCGCGTTACAAACCTCAACAAAATAAACCCGGTGGTGAAATGTCCACTCGTCCTTTCGCGAAATCTCCTTGGCACGTGGTGTGTATGGATATTGTGGGACCCTTACCTCGTTCACACGGTTATGCATATATTTTGGTTATATCTTGTTGTTTCTCAAAATTTCCCTTGATTTTTCCTATGCGCGAAGCAACCGGTAAAATTATAGCCCGATTGGTTGAAGAAAACTTATTTTTATTGTTCGGTGTTCCAGCGGCTATTATCACGGATAATGGATCTCAATTTCGGGGCGGAGAATTTCGAAAACTTTGCGAAGGATACAACGTAGAGCTTTGGTTTACTGCATTATATCACCCGCAGGCAAATCCTGCTGAGCGTACGAATAGAGTACTGAAAACTATGTTAGCGTCTTACGTTAAAGACAACCACAAATCTTGGAGTGTGTACTTGCATAAAGTGGCGTGCGCGATGCGTACTGCTGTGCACGAGGTCACTAACTGCACACCCTATTTTATAAATTTTGGACGCGAACACATAATTTCGGGTAAACTTCATGAGCAAATTAGTGAAAATAAAACACATTGTGTAGATGATTTTATTGGGCATCGTTCGAAAGCATTTCAGACTCTGTATCAAGAAATACGCGAACGTATAAGAAAAGCGCATTTGCGTAGCAAACAGCGTTATGATCTTCGTCGGAGACCTACGAATTTTCAGGTAAATGATTTGGTTTATGTTAAGAATCACGTTCTATCGGACGCAAGTCGAAATATCAGCGCCAAACTGTCACCAAAATACCAAGGGCCATTCAAAATTAAGCGAAAGGTGTCCTATTTGACTTATGAATTAGATGATAACGGAAAGGTAAAGGGTATATATCATGTTCAAGATTTAAAGCCTGCAACCTGTGAAAATTTGGTAGAATGAAATTTTCATCGGAATAGGGGGGGAGTTATTACGGCGTTCTTTACATTTAACATAGTTTAGCTTAAAACCTAAATGAATCCGGTAGGTGCTGCCATCAGTATATCTTATCGAAACTCGGTCTGCGCGTTTTTGCCAAAAACGGTTTTGCCCACAAAAATACTATCACTATCACTTTGAACCTGCAAGATTCACCTAGTAAATTTCGCTAAACAGCTGCCTTTAAAATTGGTTTTGATTTATCGAGTGTGTGAAACGCAATTAGATATTTGTATTGGATCTGAAAGGCGCTGTTATTATCATAATTGATTGCCTAATTGGGGATTTGAAAAGCGAATCGCTAGTCCTTGCAGAAGAGGGTCGAAGAGCAGACGTAAGTTCTTTTTATTCAATAGTACAGTGGTTTCACCATGCGTTTCATTATTGCAGCCTTTCTTACTTTCTTGTTTCTTACTTCTTCATCCTCCGGTTGTTACTTCGCTAAATCCACGTGCATAAGGGCTATTTGGTAGGAAAAATACTCCGGGAAGCTAATTGACAGCTAGGATAGCAGCTGAAGGCCCATTTGGACCAGTAGGACTCCCAGAGGACCAGCTTACCTTACGGTCAGACACTTTTATTTTTTACGTTACCTATAACTTGGACATTCTTGCCGTTCCGAAAGCACGTAGAAGCGGTTTTCCGTGGATCGTCGTTCGTCGTTTCCCTGAAATAAAGAAGAGTTAACGTTTCAACATTTACAATTTACAATTTGATATTAGAATTTACAATTTGATCTCTACATTATGCAATTTGTTATTTTCTCAAAAATTTAATCGATACTCACCTGTATAGCGTCGGTTTATAGTAGTTTTTGTTTCCTTTCTGTTAGATTATTCTAAAAATAACTTACCTTGATAAAGATAGGAATTTCGTTGACTGTTCAAACTAGAATAGCTTGTTATTTTTGTAAAATAGCGGTTTGCGAGTCGCAGCGGCGTTTTGCCTATAGCTACGGGGATAATGTGAATTTATTGTGTATTCGGGAAGGTATTGGCCAATACTCCACCCCCGGGTGTCGATAATTAAGTAATACGTTCACTACTCACGAAATACAGTGATACGGTTTGACCGTTCTTCCCTCGCGCCACGACGCTCGCTTGCTAGACCGTTGCAGGGTCTTAGGGTAGTTATTACACTAATTTGAATTATAATCATTAACTTTGTTTCATTAACTTTATATTTTTATTGCATGTTAATTTTTTTGTAAATAAACACGGGCATAAAAAAATATATTTCGCAATTTTATTTGGCTCTTTGTTTCGCTGTTGGCTTTTTTTTCAAATTGCGTGGCGCCCATTATTTCTTTTTTTCATCTGTGAACCCAGCCCGTCTCCACTGAGTAAGCTGAGGCCAGCGAAACCCTCTTGAATATCGCCGTGGTTTATTAGATTTATTGTGAAGGTAAGATCTGTGGTTATAATATTTGTTGTTTGGTGGCTAATAAAGCCTTTGTGGTATCGTCACGTAATAGAGTGCATGTGCAGTAGAAAATGTTATTCTGCAGAATTAATGGACACTGTAGCAGATCCGTTACATTTTCATGTTGGAAAAATGTTTTACCTGAGAAAAGATTACGTTATGCCTGACGTTATCGACAGGATTAAACCACACAACCTTTCGAAATGTAACTCGTGTGTACAGTAGAAAAGTCATCTGAAGATGAACCTTTTATATCCATTGTAGTACTACTTGATTAATTACTACATCAAATAATAACGCCACATCGAGGAATGAAGAAGATAAAAAATATTATTTGCCTTTTTTACCCATCGTATACGTGTTTGTCATTTACTTATTTTTGTTGTACTGTTTTGCCAAAAGTTTCCAAGTACCAAAGAACCTTTTCAAAAAATAGATCAACTGATGACCACATGTTTACAGTAAGAAGAATTCCAGAAAAGAAATGAAGATAAGGCACTAGAATACTGGTGATTTTGCATTGCCTCACGCTTATCAAAATGTTACTTTCTCTCAAAAGTAGTTCAAATAAGAAATGCTAATTCTGAGAATGCGTATCAGGATTATCAGAGATGTAAAATAAATAGAAACTGATATAGGTGTTTACGATAAACAAATTACTCGTAGTAGAGCTATTTATATCTATGGTCGTTTACACGAAAAAGCATGATGTTGCACGAAATTTTGCGCTCATATTTGAAAGGGAATTAACAACTTCCCAGTTGCCATGATTAATGGGTCCGTTATTACGTTCTTACAGACCATTTCATCAGTTCATTTAAATGGCATGCGGTCATGCTACTTCCACATTCCCCTTAAATACGACAAATGAGAACAGTCATTCAAAAATTATCTTAAATGTTAGTTCGACATACAACTAAACCTAAAATCGATCAGAATAGTAATAAAAAAAATTCAGATCTATAATGGGACATAGGCTTGATCTTTAGCTAGAAAATAACATTAACCTTATAAGGCACTTATAAATTAGAATTTATAAAACAGGTTTTTATGTAAAAAACACCGACAAATTGAAAATGAACAAACTTTATAGTGCATTACTGCTGTTTAGAATAGTATAAGTATAAGTGTTATTGCAAGATCAATAAATTTGTTTTATACACAACCATGGGCGTACCCAGCTTTTGGTCTAGGGAAGGGCAAAGCAGAAACGTACTGCAGAGTATAATTCAATATAAATAGAAATAATAAATGTTTATAAGCTATAGGTACTTAAGTAATTAATGAAGTATTTATTCCATGAATAATCTTCGTGMATTTTCTGCAAGGCGACTTAAWACCTCTTCTGTGAAKTAACGACCCAAATTATTTATGTTTMCTATGTACACTGATCATACAAAGCCCCTTTATTACTAATTCCGTTATTGATGAACTTAGGTGAGGCGCATTCAGTTGCATCGCTCTCACGTTTAACAAAAAATGAGTTGATACAGTTTTTTTGATCGATCCACATAATGTATAATGATATCATACGAAGTACCAAAGTTCTACTAATAGGAGCACGACTTCTGATTCAGAATTAACATATATCAAAGACTTATGCATTAACCGATGCGCTTTTAGTACACTTTCAACTTCTCACACCAGAAGCTTTATAAAATTTAAGCTGGGAGTTCATATGTATAGGTGTTAAAGATACAATTGTAGTAATTTTTACTCCCCAGGGAAAGAGACTCGATGGATAACACTCAGAATGACAAATGCCTCAGCATTATGCGTCAAGCCAACCTTCTTAGATCGCCAGTGCACTGCTCTCAAAAATTAACCGACTACTTAATATTTTAACCAAATTAAGCTTCATTTAAATAAACTGAAATATATTTCATTGCATTTTAAACAACACACCGGGTTGTAATTCGTGCTGATAATGCTTTTACTGGATTCCTAAAACTAAATTAAATAAACTGACTTTCATAAACGTGAGTTCGGATGGATTTTTAGTTTTTTTTTTGTATTAATTGTTAAAATGTACCTATCTTTTAAACACCTCAAACAAATTATATTAATGGCAAACTGTTCCATAACTGGTTTCTCTAAATAACAGCAGAGGCCGCCATTTGGAAAACTGTTATACTTTCCTGGATTTCAGAAAACTTAAATATGACAGTACACTTTCTTTTATTTGTTTTGTAGGCCATTATATAAGGAAGAGTGTGGTGAAGACTGCAGGTTACTATAATTTTTCGTTGAATAAGTTATTGCCAAAATAGTACGCACGACACACCCAAAATTACAADAAAGTAACATTCTTCTTTGTTTGAGGGCTATTATTGGTTTGAACTTGGTTTGAAGTTATTAGCAAAATGGTAAAGTATGGATATGATTCTTTACGTTTAGTTAACAAATTTAGGAAGGAGATGCCTTGTTTATCTCTGTTTCTTTTCTCATGACTGAAATTTATAGGTAGAAACCATCTGGACCATTAAATAAAATGTTTAATTACGTTTTCCCAATTTCGATTCATATTTTTACCAGCAAATTCAAACCGGGCTGTTTTATGGTGAGGAAGAAGTCTTGGACATTTTCTTAGTTTTTGGCGTACAATGTGTTCACTTTTCTTCAGAACCCTCCATATAGTCCATTTTGAGACATCTCACCCCTACTCTTGGGCAATTCTTTTTCGACTTTTTAAAGTGTTACTCGATGTAGCAATAATTCTTCTTGCAGCTCTGGGCAATTTTTTTTCTTAGGGCCACCTTTTTTGTTTGTGCCATACTGTTCAGGGTTTCGCAAATAATTGGCGACAGCTTTACGAGACTGGTTAATTCTTTGAGCAATTTTTGGCGACTGCAGCCAAGATTTTATCTTTTTGCATGCCTTCCACGAGGCATTTTTAACACAATTGGTACAACACAGGGACAGTTACATACCTAAATGTTTTTTAAGTGGTGCTATAGTTATGCACCACGCAAATTTTAGCAATTTTCTCATTAAATTATGGAAATTATTAATAAATTACTTTAAATAGTCCAGTGTCTATTATTTTTATTTCTTTATCCTTCTTGTAAGTTACATTAAACTACGTTTGCGTTTGGCCAAAAGGAAATTGATAATTGGAGGTGGATCTATAGTTATGCTCCCCAGTGTAGTTGCCAAGTAACTAGATTCATAAAAACTTGATGTACACACAATTTTTTTAAACTTTCACTAGGGAGCGGTTTTATAGAAATGGGGTTGACTACATAAATATTTTGTATTGAAGTAAACAGTTCATTAATCTCCAACCTGTTTGATAGCTGTCTTCAATCATATCTTTTGTTTTTGAGACATATAGCGACCGGCACTGTCATTTCTAAATGGCGTTATATTTTCGCACATAATCATCGTTCAAAGAACGTTATATTTTTATACTACTCAACCGCTTACAATAAATCATGCCTTAACAAAGCGCTAGACCAATTATTATTATTCGACAACAAGTGTGAAAACGTTTATCTCACCAGCGCGCAAAATTTCACCTTTAAAACAGCCGATTAGGAAAAATTCGCACGGACGAAAGAAATCTCACGGGCACGCGAACTTTACAGTTTTGTTTTGTTAGCCATCAGCGATAATTCCTATGCCAAACATCGTGCTATATTTACAACACAAGTAGATCGTTGTCCCGCAATAACAAATCAACCGAACCACGAAAATGCGGGTGGATTCCGAACGCGCCCCGTCTTTTTTCGCTTTCCAGCCGCGTGCCGATGCGGGCCGTCGATACTGCGGTTCAAAAAAAACTTACCTCTGGGACGGTGGCATAAAAAAACTCGGGGGACAGTCGAAAAAAACCGCGGAGATGTGGTGACACTGTAGGCAACTGTGGACACTCGGGAGCGCGCTTGGATACTGACGGGTTTCGCTGTCGCGAGCGGTAAAGCGCAAGTTTTTGGATTTGGGGCGAGACAATCGCCAAAAATATAGTAAAGACACTTTCGTTGTCACGTAATAAAATTTTATGGTTCACCACTGCTATTAGTGAGATTCCAAACAATGGATCCGATTTGCTTATTGTAAAACGGAACGCGCCCTAAAGTAAGAGCAGGCAATATTCCAGGATCGGACTCAAAAGTCAAAATAAAATTTTTATTTTACAAACATACAATTACAAAAAAATAATTTTGATTAATCTGTGTCCGAATCTGAATAATCATTAACATTAATAATAATTTTTTCAGGTGGCTGATTTTTAAATGTCTTTTCGACTTTCACAACATGCTTAATGCAGTTTTCCCATTTCTGGGCAATTTCTTCAGGGAGGGTATTATATTTTCTTATATTACGTTTAAGGTCCCCCCATATGAGCTCATTTGGATTAAAAATAAAAATTAAAAAATATGGGGGTAACCCTAAAACTTCGCAATTGTACATCTTTGCTATTTCATCTACAGCGTAAGTTTTTGAACAATTTATATACTGGCAAATGAAGTTAAAAGTTTTTTTTTTGTTTTTGCTGTAACTGGAATGGTTACATGTTTTTAATTTAGAAAATTAATAATTTCGGACTCTCTTGTCGACGGATTTGGAATTTTCACGGTTTGTCTTGATTGAGATGGCGCATTGTCTATAACAATAACAGTTCCAGTAGGAACATTTGGAAGTAACTGTTTTTGGCACCACTCCTCATTTGATACCCACCCTTTAATCCCACCAGTATGCAAAATGATCATCCAAATAGACTATGTTTCGGTTCATACTTAGAAATTATTCGATGGCTTCTAAATAACGAATTCGTGCTCGAACAATTCTGGCCGATTCCATTATGTAACGCCTTCGATTTAATTTTTGAAATGAAAATCCCATGGTTCGAAGAAGGTTGCTAAAAGTATTAAAAATAAAATTACTGAAACTTAACAATTAATAATTAAACTTATTAGTTACCGAAAATGGGTCAGATTGTAGGGGATTTCGATTCCGTCGTCCAATAACTCGTCCAATACTGATTTTACAGTTGGAACCATATTTTTGGAGTATGCTTCATATATTTTTGAAACTAAAGCCTCCTTCATTGCATAAATTAAATTATTTTTAAATTTTCATGTGAAAAATTCCTCTTTTGCGATGTCTTTTAACGACGACTTTCTTTACAGTAGAATACTTTATTTTTAATAATTATAAAATAAATAAAAATAATAGTATCCTAACAGTTTAGTATGCACTCTTTCACTTCAATTTTTAAAACTTTTCCTCTATTATTGGGCACCGTATTTTCATCACATTCTGATTCGGAACTTACGTCATTTACGTCGTTGCTGGAACCACGAGTAGACGTTGATTGTTCTGGTCCTTCATTTAAATGCGAACTGACACAAACTACATCGTCACCACCACTGCTATCACTAGTAGATGCAGATTGTTCTACAACTACGGACACTTTGTCAAAATTTACTGGACGCCAAAAAGCTATTTTGATTCGCTGGTAACACTTCAGCTTGAGATCACAAATTGAACTGAACGAAACTAAAATACCTACCGACCACTAAATAAGACTTTCTTCTAAATGAATTTCCAAGAAATTTGCTCTATCTATAAGATAATCTCTGTTAATCTGGTTTATGTAAAATAGCCTAAGCCGGGTCTGCTCCAATCTGCACGCGGGGTTTGGTACAAAGGAAGACTTACTAGGGGTCCCCCAACAAAAAGTGACAACGAAGGTGTCTTTACTATACAAGCCGATACAGTAACCAAATATTTTATATACTTAATACTTCAAAATTGCAAGAATCATAAAATCAGTAAATACAAAACAGCAATAATACGAGGTATTCCATTGAAGACGAGCCAAACTCAATAAATACTATCTCGCTCGAATTTGTCAGCACATGCTATGGCACCTCTCATCCTAATTTATGCTTGAGGAAGACACAGTATTTTCACTTGACTTTGAGTGATCAAGCAATAAAAGAGGGACGGCCTCGTAATACGAACTTGTAAAATGCATGGTACATATTTGTAGAAAATGAGCGGAAAACTAGTGCCATTAGAAGTACGCTTTTAAGTAATATTCTACCAGAACTGTAAGCCGCTCTCCGAGAAAGGTATAATATAATAATTATAATTTGCTCCATTGTTCCAATGCCCCTTAGATCACTTATACAGGGTGTTGCAAATTAGTAGGTTATCCCGTTAACCCTAGATCCTTGAGGCCAAAATATGACGATTTTGTCATTGGTAAATTTCTGAAAAACGCTTCATTTAAAAAATACAGGGTGTCAAAGTTGATATAATCCACAGTTTTGGAGGTATACCGGAGCGATGACACATGATATTTCTCTATTTAAATTCAGCAATGTAGTTTTTAATAGTAACGTATGCAATTACGGTCTAATAGTCTAAAGGTTTCTGTTATATCAGCAAAAAATTTATTTCTTCCTAAAATAAGTACCTACTTGGGAATTATAAAAACTCGTATTATAATTTCGGTTCCAGTGATAAAAGCAGATCCAGCGACCTGTTTTATTCGCAGCTGTTTTGATCGTTTTTCCTGCAAGAGGCTCTGCTGCATGAATAAATTCATATGAGTCTCCTTGTCACCCCTCGGCCATAATATTCTGCGCGTGCGATTTATGGGAAGCTGGCGCATAAAAAGACAACGAAAAAGTTGCTGAGATATTGCATTATATTGAACTGCGATCCTATGATGAAAAAACTTTAAAATTAAGAGATTGGTATCGAACTCCTAACATGTTGTTTAATAACGTAAGAGTAGATACTTGTAACGCGGAGATTCTTACTGCTGGGATAAAGAAAACGGATAATCGTAAATATGTCATTAATAAAGGCGGAAGTAAAGGATCACAACAGAAATTTTGAAGCCACTGAAAAGACTAAAAGAAGTGGGAATGACGATGAATGATCGAAAAAACAAATTTATTAAGAAGTTAGGTTTTTTTGATATCGTTTAACAAGAGATGGTTCGAAAGCAGATCCATCCAAAATCAAGGCAATTAAAGAAATCGGTACACCAAAAGATGTAAAGGAGCTACAAAGTTTCCTAGGAATGGTGAATTATTTAAGCAAATTTTTACCTTTTTCAACACCGATTAAAAATAGTTTATATCGAAGGAAAGAAAATTATTTTTGCAGACCTACTTTCAAGAGCACCAGAACAATCGATCGATGACATAATTACTGGGAATGAGGTTTACAGAATTGAGTTAATGAAGAATTTTGTGAAAGAGGTTAAAGAAATTAATGCACTTGCCACAGTGCCAATATCTGAAGAAGCCATAAGAGATGCTACACAAAAGGACATAATATTACAAGCTGTCGGATATTATATGTTAAATAAACTTCTAAATATTATTATGATAGAAAGGCAAGAAGAGGATTACCGTAGGACAAAATGTAATTGTGAAACTGAAACCAGAAATGGATAATAAATGGACACAAGGACAGATAAGGGAAAATCTCAGTGATAGACCTCTTTTGGTAGAAGTCAGTGATAGTGTTTATCGTCGCAACACCCAACACGTAATACCAATTCCTTAGATTAAAAATTCCTCGTCTCCTCAACCTGCAACGTCAGATGTTACAAGTGCAGTGAAGCTGCGTAATTCTCTGAATAGAGTGACTTTCGCCGAATTCGTCGAAGAAAAAGAAATTCCGTCTTGTTTTCCAACCAAAGGATGTTATATTACAGTACTGAGAAGATCAGAGCGCGTAAAGACAAGACCTGTGAAATTTAGAGACTAAGTGTGAGTGGAAAGCTTTGTTGAAAGAGAGTATTTAGTTGAGGTGTGTTTTGTTGTTTGTTTTATAAAAAAAGAAAGATGTAGGATGTATATCATCAAGTTTGCAATACTCTATAGTAGTTGGATATCAGAGTAGGCAGAAGGATGTCAATGACAGATGTACAATGAGTTTCTGATAATGTTCAATGGAGTGAATAAATAATAAGTTATGAGGAAGCCGGTGTATTAATTAGAACACGTAACGTAATGTAACAATGTGGATTCGTATTTTTTTAATCTAGCCTCTAAATCAGCATTTACCAAATTTTCACGTCAATCGCATGACATCAATAAGCTAATTACCAATCTTTTTAACTGCCAAATTTTCACAATTTATTGCTTACTGGTACAATATCCATTCTATGGTCAATCAGTACAAAATTTAACCCATAATAGCATTCTCTTTTGTTCATTTGTCCCATAAATACTGCAAATTCTCCAACTTCTCCTATTTTTCTTTAATCTTCATTGCAGGCAGACATCCCAGTTCCTATGCAAGACGCGAAAGCCATGGCATGCGGAATAACGTTTTGTTCTATAACTCCGGTAAACAAGTGAGCCCACGGCCCAGTAGCAAAAACACCAACATCGTCACCACCGTGGGTTTCAGACTGCAGCGGCACCATCGATGGAAATCTGTAGTTGATTCCATCTGTAAAAGAGGCGCGTCAAAATCATTTCGAAAAGTGAGGAAAGTGAGGCTGCGATCGATTGAATTTCATCTCGCCACTTACTCATGTGTTCCATCCTCAAGTTAACTCTAGCCCCATCTTCCACCTTATAAGACGGTCCATTGGCGTAACTGAGCGAAGCATAAGGAAGATCGTCCCGTCCAGTTCCAGCCATACCGAAAATGTTGTTGTCCCTTTGAGGATAGCCGCTGAAACTCATTGTATGCGCGTGGTCCGAAGTTACAACGATCAAAGTGTCTCTCTGGTCAGTTAGATCCACAGCTTTTTGGATGGCTTTGGAGAATTCGACTGTTTCGTCCAACGCCTTCTGGGCTAGGGTGGCGTGGTGGCCGTGGTCTATCCTTCCACCTAAAAAAATAGGTATAATATAACAGAATACGAGAGAATCCCCAAGTGTGGCAGTTTGCTGAAATCATCTCGAGATGGGAACTCAAAAATCGATGTTTCGAGAAAACATTCTAGAAAATTTGAATCAAGACTAGAGAACCCTCGAGTGTGGCACAATGCCGAAAAGATAAAAAAAATCGACGTTTCCAGAAGGTTATCAACCATTCTGGAAAATTTAACAGCATACGAAAGAACTCCCAAACGTTGTACATTGCTAAAACCGTCTCCGCATCTTGAGGTTACAAAAGTTTCTATCACCTTATACAATTATTTTTAGTGTATTAATTTCCAGGTTCTGCCTCCTATCTTTATTAAATTAAAGACACTTGTATCTATTAATATGACGTTTCGACCTATAATTTAGGTCTAGATCGAATAGCTTTATTTTATAGATTGACAAACTAGTATGAAATTAATGTGACATTTACAGTTTTGATATTAATATAAAATGTATCTTTGAGTTTGTTCCTTTGCTATTATTGTGTACATAGGTGGATGGTAAATGTGACGTTGGGAGTGTGTGTTTAAATGATAGTGTTGTAGGTATTACTTAGTCTTTGTATGTCAGTCCTGCCGTTTGTTTTGGTATTATCAAAGTCAAAAGTGTCGTCAGTTTGTTCTTGATGTTTTTTTAAGGCTGTGTAGTTGCTATTATTTTTATGTTGTTGAAGTCTGTTTTTTAAGTATTGTCCTGTTTATTCTATATAGTGTTTGTTACATTGTTTACATTTTATACTGTATATTGTGTGTATTCTTGCTTCTTTTGGTGTTCTTGTTTCTAACGTTGTGTAGAATTGTTTAATCGTGTTAATTGGTTTAGATGTAATTTGGAAATGGTGTGGTTTTAGTAGGTTTATTATTTTTTGAGAAAGGAGTGGTATATATGGTAATGTTAAGTATGGTATGTTTGTGTTTTGTTCTAGAAAGCTATACAATAGTATTCAATATGAAAAGCATAAATTCTTTCTCTGTATAAGACTACGTTTCGGCCGCATTTTTTATTTTATGACGAAAAAGAACTCCGATAATAGCCTTAAACACCTGATGAAAGCTAAAACGAAAAAATACAGCCGAAAAGTAGTCAAAAATACATGTTTTTTTTTATTTAGAAAAAGGAACCAAAACTGACGTCCAATTGCAGAAGTTCTCAAGGAAAATCAAAATATAATCAATACTAATCCGCTAGCTAATTGCGAATGCTATATCAGATCGATTACAAAGGCAACGGCTTAGAAAATTTCACAGAAAATCCTAAAAATGTATTATATAAACTGCAACTGCTGTATGAATTAAAGGAGGTATGATTTTTTATAGGCAGATGAGGCTCTGAAAATCAACATGAAATCTCTTATTACGATATTCATGACAAAAAAGTTACTGTTACTTCACCTTTATAGAAGATGGAGCACCTCCGCGCATTTACCTATCAGTTACCAGTGTCATAAACAGACATTTTGCAAATATAATTCCCATCTAGATCGCCCGATCTTAACATGGACTACTGTTTGTGAAATTATTTAAAAAAAATTGGTCTTCAAACTTGAATTAAGGAATTAAGAGGTAAGCAATTACCTATAATATACAATTACGATCTCGGGGGTATTATTTTAGATTTGGGGGTAACTTTTGATAGCAGTAACAGTACGTTTGTTGCACGACAGCAACAATTCCCCTAATCTTTCCTAGGGTTGCAAGTTTACTATGGAGGATGGAAAGCTCAAAATAATATAGAGAAAAATCTGAGATGTCTATATGTAAATTGATGCTAGAGGGCAGACCAAGGCCCTTTTTATCATTTTGTTGCTTACAAAAATGGGTTCCTAATTTGTGCCAAAATGTACGGCACATACGTTACGATGTAAGCAATAGTTGAATTGGTTACCTTCGACAAAGAGGAAGTAGCCCTCATTTCCTTTCCTCAAAGTCTTGATGGCGGTTTCGGTCATTTCTTCTAAAGTTGGCTCAGTTTCTTCATCGGCTTCAAGATGGTACTGCATGTGACTGCTTTCGAAAAGACCTAATATGTATTCTGCATCGCTAGTTTCCCTTAGAAGACTTCGTCTGTTAAAAAAATTTCAAAAAATCATATCATATTAATATCTATTTTCATGCATATCTCACCTATTCCACACATATTTCGCCCTCTTGCCAGATTTAGACTTAAGCCATCTTTCTATCAAGTTAACACCATCAAGCCTATCTCCAAAATCACCTTCTTCGTCTTCAGCGTAATGAGGTAGGAATTTAGAGCGACCTCCGCCCATAATGACGTTGAAGTTCTTTCCTGTTTCTCCCAAAACGAGTTGGCGAGCTATATCTTCACAGTTGCTGGGATTCAATGATGAGTTTCTGACTTCCAAGTCGCTTTCCCATTCTCGGTAAGCTACATGAGCATATGCACCTAAAAATATAATTAATGTTGTCTTTTGGTCACTATATATTTGTAACATAAGAAATGCTACGCATCTTCAAATAAATGTGTATTGCCATTTATGACTAACTAAACGGTGCACTCTTAATAATAATAACACTCCCAATTACAGGAATTAGAAAATGAAGCCTAAAGCACACAGTAATAATGAAATAAAGTAGAAAATTATGATCAAATTTTCAAAGTGGATATTAATGATTATTGTTTCTCTTGCATATTAAATAACTTTACTTTATTAAATAGCCATAAACGCTTTACTAATTAGTTAATACTTGTATAATACCTAGAGCTGTTTAATGTACAAGAAAATCAATCGAAAACAAAAATAAAAACAAAAGGAATGCTGAAAATTGAAGAGACTTAAGTGGATCCTTGAGGGACTCCAAAGTTGGCATCAAACGAGATACGAGAGACGAACCGGTGGTTGTTATTTATGCAGAATGTAACTGAGAGAAGTAATCCAAATGTTTCAAGTTTACCTAATAGAAGGTTGTGATCGACAGTGTTCAACAGATTTCGACATTAAGGCCGACCAGAAATACTCGAATATGGTTTTGATTGTTTAAGCACTTTATTACGGCTCTATCGTAAACACCCTTGAAAGTAATGACGCCCAGATGTTTAGAATATAACTGAACGATATCTCTGAGGATGGGCCGTACTCAATTTTAACATGACACAAATTATTTATTATATGCAACCTACTTTAAATTATGTTCTAAGAAAATATGTACAGGGTTTCCATAAATGACTCATGCAACGCGGGCGGCGTGGATTTCTGAATTCTTTGTGCCGTCTTTTTGTAACTACTGCCAAGCTACAATATGTACGGCGATTGAATATGCACGGCGACTGAAGGCTGCAGATCAATATCACCCCACAGCTCCGAAGTGTGACCTTTCTGCAACCTTAAAGTTGATTATCTCACAAAACACGACATAATATGTTAAACATACACACTCCCACACGTTTTGTCATATTAAAATATATCAAATAATTTAAAAATCGACAGATAACAAGTATACGTCATTGTGTTCACTTTCCTGGTAGGCGGCAAATTGATTTAACCTCTAATTTCCATAAGCGCTCTCAATTCATGAATCATTTATATAAACCCTGCATAAAAAGCTTTAATTCTTTAAATGCACCGGCAAACTTTCTCTAAAATTTGTATCTGTGAACCTAATTCATTTCTTCTAATCTTTTTTTGTGCTGTATTAAATTTAAAAATAATAATTTTCTTTTTGTGTGCCAACTAGACAAGTTCTTGTATTTTTCTGCGTTTCTCATTTGCTGCCTGTTATTAATTGTATAATTTCTCAACAAAACTGTTTCTTTCATTCTATGAAATAAAGTCTGAAGAAGGTTTCAGCTTGAAACTGAAACGTAACAGCGGAAGTACTGTTTTCTTATTTTGTATTTGGCAGCCTATTTGGCGAAAGTGAATAGGGAGCTACAAGAAGATGACTGGGAAGACCGATAAAGTTGAAAATAGGTAACTCCTAAAGGGAAGTCCAGTACGACAACAAAATCCAATGATGTAAGGGTCATATTTCTTGTAACGTACACCGCAATGACAAACTTTTGAAAGGAGCAATATACTAAGAAAACCACCGAAGTGGAATTCCCACACCACTGCACCCGATGACTCAAGGGACACTTTGTTCCAAACCATACTTCTTCTTATCAAATGTCTAACCGTTTTAATTTCTCAATTGTTCTAAAAATACCCTGGCAGTTACTTTATCAATCTACCTGCTGGAGACGCGTGCGTTACACGAGCAGTAGTGACGATTCCTGTCCTCTTTCCTGCTTGCTGCGCCCATCTGGCGATGGAATACACCCTGTTGGTGGTGTTCATGCTAGCAGCACAATCTCGGCTTTCCACCCTGCCCATGACACCGATAGTTCCTAAATTTGCCTTGACTCCACATAGGTAAGCGGTTGCTGTTGTGGCGGAATCAGCTACTTGGGTATCCACGCAGTACGTCTGCACAAACAAGATGGTATCAATTATTTACGTAAATTAACATTTCTAAAGGGTCAAGGACAAAAATAACGCGGCCTAGTAACTTTATTTGAAAAGATTTTTAGTTTTTTTTTCACGATAAAAAGATTGGTTTGACGACAATACTGGAAGAATTTTTAGTGTCATAGGTTAGATAAAAAATATTAGGACGTGTATTTGTCGTTATGTAAGATTTTACCAAATTTGATTGCGAAAGGTTATCACGAACAAAGTCCGTACCAGAAGAAAAATTCTGTGTCTTGGAAATTAGACACGTACATAAACAGAATGATTTCCGAAAGCGTTGAACATAATATTTGTTTGTTTGTGCATTGTTGTTGTTTGGGGCACGAACAGGCTGCATCTACACTTAATTACATTGATTGTAATTATAAAAGAAAAACAGAAAAACATCCTTATGCCACACCTAAAAGTGGGTATACTGTCGGAAAGGAAAAAAAACAGTTGATTACTAAACACTGTACTAATCCTGGAATGACTACTTCGATGACTTATTTGTTATTCACAAATGCAAATCATTTCTATGCTGTTGAATCTATCGATATAATGTAAACAGAAAATAGAGTTAAATTCAACCTATTTAACCTTCAATGTGAATTTAAGTTCAATGATCGTTTAGTCATTCTTACAAGTACAAATTTTGCATAGGTAGAACAAAAATTATTAAGTAAAGGACAAAAAAATCAAATGAAAATACAAAAAGCGAAAAATAAACCACCATTTATGTAAGGGATTAATTGCCAAAACGGAATTAATAAAAAAACTGATAAAGGCAATACCATTGTCGCTTTAAAAACAGACGAGTACCAAATTAAACTGAATAATTTATTAAACAGGAATACCTTTTCTAAATTTAATTCAGATTGTACAAGCCTGTTCCAGAAAATTGTCACTAACATATCAAAATTTTCTAAATATTTGATGTCAAAGAATGAAAAGTTAAAATTGAGAATAATGAACCCACGTCCGATACGCCTTTGATGTTACGCTGTGTCTAGCTTTCAGGTATCATACAAATCCCAGCAGTATGATGAAGTCATGAACGACCGCGGTTTGTTTTGAATCCCGACTAAGCAAACACTATCTTAACATTCTTTACATTTGAGCAGTTGTTTTATTTTGATTGTCTTGTAAGCATCTTTTAATTTAAAGATAAAAGAATGGAAACTTATTAACATTAGTTATTGACTATTAGAGCTTCTATTAAATTTTGTCTATCCGATACAATTATTTAAATTTCGGACGTAATTCCTGACAGATATCTCTCTTTTCAATTTCATTTCTCTTATTTTGCTATCACCAAATGCATACTAATGGTTATGATGGTATTCGTACCACTAAATAGACTTTAATATAAAACGTACCTAATGCGTATTATATAAGTATGTATTTTTAAAGGTTTGTGTTTGTGTAAGTCACCAACGTAATATTTTGTGATAAGGGTTAACGGTTAATCGCAAAAATTACACCTTCCTTTTTTGTAACTTAAAATCTCATTCACTTTCAAGGGATAATAATTATAATAGTGAACATTAAATGCAGGAATTGTACAAATGTTCTGTTTTGGTAATAACGAACTGAAGTTTCTAATTTATTGATTCAGTACGATTGTTTGTGGTATTCTGACGATCTTTCATGAAATTTTTATACATTGACCAATTCTTTATGTTATAAAGGTGACGTTCAAAGACAGGTTAGTTTACAACTAAATTTTACAATAAATGATGTGGACACAATTCTATACACACGCGTGAGGCAGTTATTTATTTCATTAATACTGATATAATTACTGACAATGGTATTATTGATAGAGAAATGGGACAACATGGATATACGTGGATTGCAACAGTATAATTACATAATTTGTAAGAAACCGAAATTTGATTGTAGTTTTAAAGTTATCCTCTTTGCTACTAGATATAATACAAATTTTGAATGTATTAGTAGTACATGTACATGATATTTGCGGAATATTGCATGGATTATTCAGTATGTGTTTGTAATAACGGCTTACAACTAGATACTACGCTGTTAAATAGATTTACAATTTTGTGTAATATAACCACAACAACGACGAGAATAAGTAATGTGCCAAAAATTGTTCACTAAAAACTAACAATATAGCACGAAAAAAAGGATTTTTTTCTCTATGCATCAAAACTAACATCGGATTATTTTTATAGATATCTAGGTCATGTTAATGGTTTAGCATACTACATTATATTAAGAATGAACAATAAAAGCTTTCAATTAGATTCAATTGTTATGTGTGTTAACTACTAACACTATAAAAAGTTATGCAAATACAATCATTGTTTTTTTTAATAAACACAATTTTAAATTTTTAATCTCTACTTTAAAAGATTAGCGATATTTATGGCTTTAGTAAATGTGTACATCGTATTAGCTAGCATACAAAGGTAAAAACAAATTCACTGTAATTATTTTTTCAGCACTTTTTTAAATCAATCAAAACACGTTAACAGGTAGTTTCATTTCTCACCTTTGACAATCCACTGTACGGAAATTTATCAAAAGAAAGCACGCCTACTTCTCCTGTCCTGTTTTCGATTTGGCTGATGTAGAACCTGGTCGCAGCAAGCGTAGGAATTGACATACCATCCCCCAGGAATAAGATAATGTTTTTGGCCGTATCTAGTTACAAAGAACCATGACAACACTTCAACAACATCTTCCCATTCATCTCACTTACTGGTATTCAATTTCTTCCTGAACCTGTCTTTCACAGTTTTCTGAGCTTCCCTGATCCAATAATCTGCTGTCTTTTCTCTTTCGTACTGCGGTCCTCCGAGTCTGCTTCCAAGAAACATAGGTAGCACGTGCATTTCTTCATCTGAAACCCCAAAGCTTGAAGAATTTTTACTAATCAGTATAAGAAGCAGTACCTTTTACGTCGAATTTTGATAACTTCCTAGCGGAGGCAAGCAAGGGAAGCACTAACACGCAAAAACACAAGATCTTCATTGTACTCCAGCTGCCGGACAGCGTATGACTGTTGCTAAGAAATAATCCTTATCATATTTAAAGTCGTGTGGTCGGAGCACCCCACTATGACCGGTTGTTTGCGGTATTCCCCATTTGCATGAATATTAATGTTTAATTGTGCTCTTTTTTTAATGTAATCTGCATTTAATAATTGTACTGTGATTATCTACTAATATGTTCGATCCTAATGTTCTGATATTGAAAGAAAACATGTCATATTACATAAATTAAGAAGGTACTTTTTTAAATTATTGTCAACCTTTAAGGGCCTGTGAATTATTATTCGAAGCTGACAATTTGCATGGCAGGTTAGTATGTCAAGGGCATGTTTATGAGAACCTTTTGACCTGCGATTAATGACACACAACATGGTGGAAAAAACGTTGTTTGGAATCATGTGAAACAAAAGATAGCATTGCTGGTTCCACTAGGACAATAGGTACGTATTATTAGATACAAATAGCTCATATTTCTATTAATTCAGAACAAAAAATAGTATTCTAGAGCGTTGACAACGAATGGTTTGATAGATTTCTGTCATGTACTTACCAAACAAGTACCAACAGGTATAGATGAAGATGGATCTATAGTGCTTATTACATTTACAAAAATCTTATTTTTAGAGAATCCAGAGTATTACTGATGAACAATTTTGTACTGTGAGGACAGACTTTTAAATTTCAGTGAAAGTGAAGTGTTGCAGTTCAAAATGCATTCACAAGTCTGGTAAAATAATTCAACTAATACTAGGTTTTACTCGAATTTTAAAACCATTTAACTTCAGTCTAGCGGAGCAATCGACACATGCTATTTGTCAATGAGACCCAACGGAAGAAGCGTTTAGAAATGTTCTCAATGATCAAAAACTACTTTAGCTAAAGACAACCTGTTCAATGCTGCTGCTTGGCAGGAGGAACTCAACGTTATCCTGCACTTTTGTAGAACTTATAAACAACAACGTGTGTATTTCATAAATTTCCTTTACAGTTACATAAAAATTTTGGAAGAAGCTGATTTTCAAAACACGATAATTTTTGATGATAAAAATTTGAAAAAAAACAGTTAGGAACCTATTATGTCTTTTACACTCCGCGAAACTGTTTTTTATAGTACCTACCACTGGGTCGAAGTTTACAGGGTGATCCACTAAGGCTACGGCTGTATCTTGAAAACACCTCAAGCTATCCCTTTGAGAAAAATTTTTTTGAATAAAAACGTACCAGAGAAATTCACTAAAAGTATTTTGACGTTCCTAAATTTCTCGTTAGGGGGGCGTATTTGACATCACGTTAGAAATAAATGCAATTATTTCAAAAATTTCTCAATAAAATGTGGGTGGAAAATAGAATTGTTAGAATCTTTGTTTAATTACCTAAAAGTTTCGTTACTACTTTTTTTCTCTGGTTGCCATGGTAACGTTACTACAAAGCAAAATAACGGCGAAACTTATAGATACCGTGGGTCGGTCTCTCTTCTCTTTATTAAAGTTGATATTAGCTAAAATCAACCCAGTAACCATGACAACACCTTAAAGTAAGGTATATGATTGGTTTAGATTTTAAAATTGTTGAACTGACTTTAGCTAAAAATAGAGAAGAGAAACCGACCCTACATCTTCTAAATGCGTCAAGTAAATTTGACGAACTAGGTATCATTTTAGAGGGGGTTTCAAATTATTCCAAAAGTTGTTTCTCTAAATAGCTGTATAAGAAGCCATTTGAAAACTTATCATACTTTTCCGGATTTCTAAAAAATAATAAATTGGACAGTATATTTTTTGGGTTAGTTTTGTAGGCTATTATGTAAGAAAGAGAGCGGTGAAACCAGGGACGAATGTCATTTCTCGTTTTAAAGTTACTAACAATATAAACTAGATAGGACAACATACTTTTTCATTCTGTTTTGAAGACTATTATTCGAGAAAAATTGATATAAACCTGAGGTTGATAGCTTTTCTTGTTATTTCCAAAACATACAGAAAATTACAAAAAAGCTTTGTCCTTTGGTTCCGAAAAAAATTAACTAGGACGATACACAATTTCTAACTTTGTTTTGTAGGCTATTATTGAATAAAAATTGTGATCAGAACCCAAGGTTGATAGTTGTTCTCTTTTGAAATTATTAGGAAAATAATATACACACCACACATAAACGAGGAACTAATTTCCTAACTTATTCAATAGTAGTTGAGTTTAACTTGCACTTCTAATGACTCGCACAATTGTAATTTTTTTTATATCTATTCACGGGATATTGCTTTTATTCAAGCTCTAGGTTTTATGTTTAATGGTTAAAATTCTCTTCTTGTTCATCATCTGAATATATTTAATTTAAAATAATAGTCGACACAAAAGAAACGAAGTCAGCAGTATAAAACTGTTAAGCTGTTAAAAATAAATTCATTTACAAATTACAAATTACTTTTGTAACAAAGGCATCAGTGGCGAAGTAATTAAGTTTTATGTGCATATCTATTTACTGGTAGCACTGATATTAACTTAAACAAAGATATGCTTCTCTAATTGCAAATGGATTAATAATAATTTTGAAAAGTAACAATTAACAACTACCAAAATACAATGGACACCGTTGAAGCATTGGCATTTGAATCGATTGTTACAGCGTATGACCTATTTAAACCAAATTAACATGCTAAAACTCTGAACATGACATTTAATGAGATATCTAGTTTCAGCCACTAAAAATTCTTTGTCTTTGTCTTAAAAAATATATTGTGGTTAAGTTTGAGAAATTAACAGTTATACTACTCATTAAAAGTGCAAATTAAATTGATCCGTTATTAGAAAAATCGTATTTTTGTTTCAATTAATAGTCTACAAAACAAATTGAAAAACACGTGACTCCTGTTTATTATTTCTTCAAAATTGAAGGAGAAAATTCCTTTTTTATTTTGTGGCTTATATGTATTATTTTGGCGATACTTCAAAACGACTACAGCTTTCAATCTCAGGCATTTACCGTATAGTTTTTCTTAAACAACAGCCTACAAGACGGAATGAAAAAAAGTTTGTAATGTTCAATTTTTTTAGAATTCAATGAGAAAATTCCTTTTTTTAATTTTATATCATGTGTGTACCATATCGGCAATAACTTCAAAACAAGCTTCAACATGCCTGAACATTCTTATCAAAATATCATCAGGACTAATACACTCTTAAAACAAGTAAGCACCTTTATTTACATCTTTAAATCCACCACAAAAAAGGGGAGAGTCAGCTACGTCCAAAAACTACTGAAGAGTATTACCATTATCATGGCAACAAAGTGATGAACCTTCTCAACAGTAAGGTGTGTTGKAGAAGAGTCAGTATCGCCAACACMCTAAAAGGAAATAAATAGTTAATTACGTCCAACTCTTATTAAAACAAGGAATATAGTACTTCACAAGCTGTCACTCCATCTCCCACGCAAGATGCGTAGGCCATGACGTATGGAATGACGTTCTGCTCTACAACCCCAGTCAATAAATGAGCCCAAGGACCGTAGGCAAAGATACCCACGTCGTCAGCACCATGGGTTTCTGATGACAGCGGAACGGTCTTGGGAAATCTGTAGCTATTACCATCTAGAATGCAAATTGCACATATTATGCAAGAATTTGCTGTATAATTTATCCGAGTAATTAAGTAGCAAACGTTCGTAGACATTTAGATGCATTTATTAATAGCTCAATTAGTAAGACTGTTTTTGCGCGCTACTTACGCATATCATCTTCGCTCAAATTATGCCTGGATCCGTCAGCTTCTAAGGCATAACCAGGCCCGTTCGCGTAACTCAGAGTAGCATAAGGCAATCCATCTGTTCCAGTCCCAGCAGTACCTAAGATATCATGCCCTCTGGTGGGATAACCACTGACGCTGAATGTGTGCGCGTGGTCGGACGTTACAACTATCAGAGTATCATCAGAGTTTGTCAATTCCAGTGCTCGTTCGATAGCTTTGGAGAATTCGACCGTTTCATCCAAAGACTTCTTGGCATAGGTGCTGTGATGGGCATGGTCAATCCTTCCTCCTTCCACGAACAAAAAGAACCCATCCTCTCCTTTGCTAAGAATATTAATGGCCGCTTCAGTCATCTCCTCCAATGTTGGTTCAGTCTCATCGCCCTCGATATGGTATTCCATGTGACTGGCTTCGAAGAGCCCCAGAAGATAATCTGTATCGTCAGTAACGTTGAGCAATTGGTCTCTGTTCCAGACGTATTCAGCCTGTCCCTTCTGGGACTGCCGATCCAGCCATGCTTGCACTAAGTTAAGACCATCAGTTCTTGTGCCGCTAGATCCTTCTTCGTCGACCACATCGGAAGGTAAGAAGGCACGCCTGCCTCCACCGAGGATGACGTGGAGATTTTCTCCGGTCTCTCCATAAACGGCTTGGTAAGCTATATCTCTACAAACCTAAAGATAGCGAATTAAATCGTAGACCAGGTATTTAAACTATAAGTTGGAAACCCTAACTACATGTGATATAGTCAGTGACGGGCGCGTAGAATACGTCATGTAGATTACGCTGTTGTCTACGTGTAAACTATGTAATATTCTACTTTGAAATTCTACTGTAGAAAATAGCATTGTGTAGATAATCAGAAATTTAGAAATATTTAGTTATTGAATGGTGTCTATTACCACTCCTGCTCTAAACGTGGTAAATGTCTAAATAGCAATAACATATTTGGTCATACCTTAGGGCCAGAAGACCCGACAAGCGTGCTGTGAAAAGCACTTTGAAGCCCTCAGTCGGTCGGACTGTAAACTGTGATTTTATGTTCTTTCTTCTTTGTAAACAGAAATTTCATAAGCTACTCATGTTCTTTTATCGCAAATTCTTTGAAAGCAGATCAACAGGGTACACAAGCAGTTCTTGTTGCTGAACTAGATACATTGATCTAAAGAAGCAACTAACTATGACCAACTAGTTATGTTGTAGTAAAAAAATTCTTTGGAAAAAAATAAACTTGTAACTGCGGTACCGAATTTGATAGTGTGTTAGGAAAACAACTTAATATAGTTGTGGAAGGAAAGATGTCGTAAACATATGCTTTGCCTTTTGTGTTTCAAAGAAGTAAAAAAACCGTTTGTATACACTGACTACTTACTGAAACATAATATGCAAGTTTGTAATATATTATTTACATTTACACCTATTTATTGTCTCAGACATATTAAAATCATAAGTTAAGCAAATAAAAATGTTTAGTAAACCGTACAGTTATTTATAAAAAATGTGGTAGCTATGTTGCAACTTTCAGACGTTGTCATTAATCTGTCTAACATCAAAACTTCAAATTCCAAATAACATTATACATAAATGGATCGTATTTTGCATGCTTTAGTTAGCCCCTTATTATAAACCGCATTTTCAGTAAGGTTCAACTACATGTTTTTATACTTATGTACCATTATAATGTTTATAGAAGCCCTGACGAAGATTTGAAATAAAAATCGAAAGCTTGGCAAAGAAAGAAGAGTAAACACTATTTTAACATAAGAAGTCGATTTCTACTTATTTGCGAAGACCTTAATATAATAAAAAGCAACGACTGTGTCCATTTAACGTATTAGGTATAAAAAAACTATTATATTTTAAGAAATTTGACACATGGAGAAGCCAACAAAACAGGGAAATTAGAATCAAACTAATTTCATTTTGTTTTAGTATGTACTTAATACATTTTACCCATAATATACTCGTTTTATATTTTCTACTTAAAATCTACGCCAAAGTGCTTTATCTACATTTTCTACGTATGCAACGTAGAAAATTATAATTTACGCGTAAACGCCCATCACTGGATATAATGTATTTACCTGTACTTAACGTGTGAATTGTATGTGTGGTAGTGGGGAATAAAGGACAGTTTGAGCTGAGCTGATTATATGGCGCAATCAAATAGAATTAGAGTTAGAAGTGAAGTATCAAAGTAAAGAAAGCGATAGAATTATGGAAAAGGCGGCAAAGTTACTAGCGGAGCTAAAATTAGATGGCGATTAAGCAAAGAATGTATATTTTTTATTCAGTTCGACATATTCGTACAAGCATCAAAGATGCAAGAGGAATATAAACTGTATTGGAGACAAGGCATTACAATCGAAACAGTAAAAAATAACCCTAACCACAATATTAAAAATTCCAATATTTTATACATATACGTATTTCAGCAGCTAAGCTGCCATCTTCAGTAAAATAATAAGGTGACTTCTTGAAATCTGGCCGGATTAACCSGAGGATATTCTCCTCACCGAAATTTCAGTGGAAAGMGCGCGGGCACAATGTCACCTTGATAAAACTAAAACTTTACAATGTTACTCTTTGAGACCATGTTGCTATACAAAGAAAAATACTTATAGGTAATACAGCTCCCCTTCTTTGACTGTGAACTGCCGCTTGCAACGGGAACAAGTCTGGAAGGGAGTTCTCTTATTTACTGCGCTATCATAAAAATTCTTTCATTAGCGTCTTTGTCGACTTTTTCTGCGTCTTTCATTTCCAACAACTATAGGTCTAAATCAATTAGGTAAAAAAATACCTCAGTGCCGAAATTTGCCTTACGCGATTATTACATCGGTTGTTTAAATTAATTGTAAACTTGTTATTATTACCGGTATTTAACTTTCCTCTGCATCGTACGAAACGAGCAAGTGTACTCTTTTGATTGTTGAAAGAACTTTTGAGAAACATAAAAAAATAAGCTCAGAGCGACAGTGTGATCGAAATCAAAATAAGCCGTGAGCTCCGACGCGGGTGCTCTTTGACCTTTACAAGTGTTTTGGGTGGCCCAACATGTTGACAACACTTTCGTCACCCTGCTAGCAGTCTAGAAGTATCAAGTCCTATATTATTGTAGTTAGGGTTTCCATTCATACGAATACTTTAATCAGCTCTTCATTTATTCGAAGGCTATATGTTATTTTCTAGTACCTCGGGGTCTGCTCCATCAGATATAGCATCCGTGTCACTCTCCCAGCCTCTATTTGCCGTATGGGCGTATACACCAGCGGGGGAAGCATGAGTTACCCTAGTCGTAGTGACAAGGCCTGTTCTCTTGCCAGCAAGCTGTGACCAACGCCCTAAGGAGGAGACCTGGTTGGTGGAAACAGCACCAGCTTCACAATCATATCGAGTAACATTAGCAGTGACCCCTATGGTACCATAGTTGTTTTTTACCCCACAGAGGTAGGCCGTTGCCGTACAGGCGGAATCAGGTGTTTGCCTGTTAACGCAGTATGTCTGAAACAAGAACACTCGACGGTTTAGCAGCAGACATGGACCAGAAGGCGCCTAMATAAAAACAATGTTTTGAAAAAAACAGAAAAAGTTGTCACTTAAAAAAATGTCATAATTCATTTCAATAATACAGTCCACTATTTCACAATTTACTTTCATTTCATCTAACGAGAAGAGAAAATAACGGTGGTATTCTTTTACTAGCCAAAGACTGAGGTACTGAAAGGCTTACGGATAAGTAATGATTAGAGCTCGTCAAATGCATATAAAGTGTATATTTTGAAAATTATCTAAAAATGCATATGCATTTATTAAAAGTTTATGTTTTTAGCAAAACGCAATCTCTGTGTTCGGCCGTTTCTTTGCAAACAGACCCCCTGCTAAGTGTTAAGCCGGATGCCTCCTATGAGAAATTATAATAATTTATTGCCGAAAGGTTAATAAAAGGATTTTCGGAATAAGTAATCACCAAAATTTCTACAGTGCAATCGCTTTCGTTTTTTGTAACCGGGTGTAAATTCCTCCATTTAACCAATAAAATTATTTCATTCATTTCTAACAACTTCCATTTAGATTTAACGAATTTTGAAGTTCTTTGTCTTGGACAAAGATTAGAGGTGTAATCGAAACGTCAGACCAATAATTTTTGTCAGTTTTAAAACGACAGCGATCTTTTCGAGAAAATATTATATAATAATAATTGTTAATAAACAATCGTTGGTGTCGAAAGTAGTATATTTATACATAACATACTAATCAGTTTAGTCAAGTATACATGCTAGTATACAGGCTAGTTCGTAAACTTTCTAACTGTGCTGAAAATTTAATTGTACAAATATTATCATGTGAAGAAAAAACGAAATATTTGACGTACTTTTACCGAGCGATTCAATAAATTTTCATAAAGCTAGCTGTGCAATCAAAATTTGTTTTTATTTATCGTTATTTGTGAAAAAAGGAAGAGTGCAATGCAATGTTGTAGAAATACAACTAGCAACAATTTATGTTCTTCACTTCCAATACATTATTGCAAAAATATTACGTATTTCTTAAATACAATGGTGTGGTAAAAGTAGATATTATTAAAAAATAAATAATGTAAATTTTATTTAACTAGCCAAAAAAAACAGCATCAAATTGTTAACAATAAAAGGTTCAACTGGTATTTCGAACATTTGGTTTAAATGAAGAATTGACTACCTTTTTTTGTTAAAAGCACATATGTTGTTTACTTATCTGAGCGAATTTTATTCGAAAAGATTGTTATGTAAAATTCAATATTCTTGTACCTATTGCAATTTTGATAATCAAAACATCTCTCGAAATTGGTAAAAACATTCAGGGGTTTCCATGAAAAAATTTTCGATGATTTATTACTAAAAAACAAAAAAGTGTAAACATTTGGTTGTGAATAGTAAACTTTTTAAAGAGAAAATTAACTTGTTCGACCATTTTTTTATAAATCGAAAATTTTTATTTTAATAAGTTATTTATCCGTAGTTTTACTCTTATATGATAAACAGATCATGGATTGTACTTTGTCATAATTATTCGATTCCTTTTGACTAATATACAGTTTCATTTGATATAATTATGTAGAACAAAGAAGTATAAAAAAATATTTTCATATAATGACAGTGCTGCGTGTTGGAAGAAGATGATTAGAATACTAAATTTGAAGAATTACGATTTGTTCTGCAAACTGTGTGAGATGCGAACCTAAGCTGTCTTTCTGCATCGTCCAAACCCAACAGTCTATTTACATTTTATGGAGGTTTTATGGTCCTGTCAATCATTCTCTGCCCACCGTGAAAAGTAATATCCCATTTAATTTCTACGCTGTGTTCGACAGTTATTTTTTTCTACGTCATCAGCGCCCTCAAATTTACCGTTACGAAAAGAAAGGAATCCCCTTAAAGAGGAAATTATCATTTAGTTTTGTCTTATTTCATTTCCAATTTAGTCACTGAAGTGATTACGAGAAGTGTGTGAAGATACCCAACAAAGTGCCAACAATTTCGTTCTTCCGGTTTAAAAATCATTGATGACAGCAATACTTTCTGTACAGTTTGCAACAAAAAACTAAACCTTTCTATGTCTAATTTTTCAAAAATATGTGTACAAATCCCATTTACAAACTAAAAAACTACTAAATAAAAATATTTTTACGATAAAATAAATTTAAAATAAATTCTCGAAGTAATTTAATGTTTTATAATAAAACTAAATGAATTTTTATGTGTATTATTTGACACATTTTGTATTTTTTTTTTATTTTTAGGTTGTATGTAAAGTTTCAAACTGATCAACTCTTGGGAACCACTACACACAAAAGTTGTGAACAAAAGCCGCAAGATTTGGTTCAACAACTCATTACTGCAAACCAAACCAAGAATTCAGGTCAAGAAAATTTCAATCAGGATTTATGTAGTTTGCTGATGGGTTGCAATATCCCAGTTGCAACACTGGACAATTCATTGTTTCAACAATTTTTAAGAAATTATTGCAAAGAAGATGTCAACGGGCCTTCTGCCACGACTTTAAGAAGAAAATATGTTGATTGCAGCTATCAATCTACTGATAAAGCGATTAAGGCTGCTATTGAAAATAATCCTATATGGATTATGGATATCTGTTGACGAAACGACGGATGTTAAAGGACGGTATATTGCAAACTTGATTATAGGGAATTTAAACGGTAGCGAAAATAGTTGCTGTTAAAGAATTACAAAAAGCAGTAATTTAAGTATATGTAAGTAGATTCGTAAACGAATCTCTTACAAACCTTTTTTACCAGAACGCGTACCAATAGAAAGAATTTTGTTAATTATGCGTTATGCAATATATGGTACGAGCAGGACAAAATTTAAAAATGTTTTTTCAAAGCTTAACACATGCAACTTATTTGGCACATTCCTTCAATCGAGTAGCTGAAGTAGTAAGGACAGAATTTCCAATAGTAAATACTCTTGTTTCAAATATAAAAAAGTGTTTTTGAAAGCCCCACTTAGAGTACTATCGCATAAAGCATTGTTTACCTAATGTGCCTTTACCAGCAGAACCTGTGCTTACAAGGCAGGAAACGGGGTTAAACTGTGTAGATTTTTTAACAGATATTTTGAGGAGAAGTAATTTGCAATTTTGATGTAAAGAGTTGTAATGCGATAAAAGATGGGTTGATGTTATCAAAAATCCATTATTCAAACACTACTTTGCACATATTCAAACAAATTTCGTTCTATAGCTTCATCAATTACTATACGTTGGAACAACGAAGCATTTCACTAGATCAGAGTATCGAAATAATTTATTCAGTAGCTAATAAAATTAAACATCTTGGTAAGAATAATGAGATCTACGAAAAATTTTGCATCGTTTTGGAAAAAAAGGTTATCAAAATCTTGTTCAAATAAATAGTAGTTTAGGTTTAGAATCGCCTTAATAAATAAGTTTCAATTTGCTTTTTATTTTTTATGTTGTATATTGTAGCTTTCACAATAAATAATGTAATAATGTAAATTGAAGTATGCAGTTGCATGCCAATTTGTCAGGCTACAGGTCACTTCCTGTAGGAAGTAGTACCCGTTAAGGCAGCTAGGTGGCTTTGTCATCATGTCAGTGTAATGCTGACAGATGGCATTGCCATCCTAAATTCTTACTTTCATCATACCATTGCTTTGGTATATAAGCAAAACCAGTTCTATGCCGTGTTGTCTACACTAGACCTAAACTGCACTGATGAGCTGTAATGACAGCGAAATAGTACTATCTGCAGTTGGTTGGGGTGTGGACAGCACAGCATAGACATGCATTTTAATGCATGTTGGTTCTTGCCCGTTAGCAAAAAGTGCCGTGGGGGCCTGCTGTCAAATTGAAGTATGCAGTTGCATGCCAATTTGTCAGGCTACAGGTCACTTCCTTTAGGAAGTAGTACCCGTTAAGGCAGCTAGGTGGCTTTGTCATCATGTCAGTGTAATGCTGCTTATTTTTTTATTTAGTTGTTTTGTAAGTGCATATATGTATATCAAAATGCATAAGAGCATGTTATTAGTGCATGTTTTGACTGTTTTAAATGCATATTTGCCGAGCTCTAGTACTGAGTCAATCGTCAGGCGACTTTTTCAGTATCATTATTAATACAAATCAAATTTTTTAAAACCATACCTTACTTAAGCCCGTATAGGGAAATTTCTCAAACGACAATACACTTTCTTCGCCCGTAGCATCTTCCAGCTGTCCCATATAAATTCTAGCAGCTACCAGAGTTGGTATAGACATACCGTCTCCCAGAAACAATATTGTATTCTTAGCAACATCTGCAATGCATCATTAGGTAATAATAATAAGCACATCGCATACTAGTAACCTACTGGTATTAAGTGTGGTGCTTCTTTTCGAATTTATAGTTTCAAATGCCCCATTTTGCCAATACTCGGCAGTGTACTCGTCTTCGCTAACTCTCTGCTTTCTTAAACCTTCAGTCTCATCTTCGAAATCGGGGTGATAATCTACAACAGGAGGTGATGTAAATTTGCTTTCTGGAGTTTCTAGATTCTGTCTTACCTCCTTCTTCCACATCAGACCTGGTTGGCTGTGGATGCCCGTAAGCCAAGGACGCTGCAGCCACTAGAACAATCACTTTGACCAACATATCCTGGTGCTTAAAAATAAATAAATTCTGATGTCTATATTGGTAGCAGCGCTGTTTAAGCTGATTAGGTATATCTTGAGCCTCTATCGGCCCTATACATTTTACTAGCTGATACGTAAGCCCGAGGATCAGTATTCTGATTTATTGTCGGGGACTTTAAAATATCGCGTGTTGTCGAGATTAGGCAATTCCATGCGATTCGCTTGTCCAAATTACACAACTTTGGGTGACTGTGAAGCTTCCTAATAATGTTAAAGCTTACGTCGGATGTGTGTACTTGCTTCCGAATGATAGGTTTCATTGAACTGCTTCATTTCGAAACTCAGTGACATTTTCATAACTAACCCTGGAGCCAAATTTTACTTCGTGGAGCTTTTCATATGCCTAATATTCTTTGGTCACGTGGCAATGGGAATGAGCATTCTAAAGAGAGTAATTACGGCAGCCCAAGATCACTATATTTTATCGACTGCATCAGTTTTGAAGGATTGCTGCAATATAATAACCTTGTAAATTTGTCATATAATACTCTCCACTTAGTTTTAAGTAATTTTTTTATTGATTGTAATTTATTTAAATCTGATGTTCCGTTGTGTCCTGTGGATGAATTTCATGGTGCTCTTAAAGTTGAATTACTTATGAATACAACGATTTTTATGCGCAAAACTTAAGTTTGCAGATTATAAAGCCATTAATAATAACATGTACGAAATAGATGGGCATAGTGAGTATCAAACCTTGGACACAAATGAGTCACTTCAGAAACTTTATTCTGTACTGTATAATGTATTTGATAAATATGTACCGCGGAACTTTAGAAAATCCTGCTGGTATCCGAGCTGGTTGTCAAAAATGACAATTAGAACAGATATAGTAATAAGATGGACTATTTAATTTTTAAAATAGGAAAGCACCTCATTAACAATGACTATAGGAATTATGTTGAAACTGTTGAAAGAAAAATTGGCGTGAAACCCAAGCAATTCTGGTCATTTGCATACAATACTCGTAAACGAAAAGCATGTGTCGGCATTCCTACTTTTATGAATGATTGTAATGGTACGGCATCTAGTTATTTTGATATGTCACTGTTTTTCGAAGTACCGTTCACCTGTATTTGTTTACTCGAATCCCGTTTATCATCTCGATTGGTTACAAATAATTATGTATGTGTTCCCTGAATAACTAGAATGTGTAGTGTTTGTTGCCTTTTGTATTTAATTCAATTGTATATATTTGGTAGGTTCTTAAGGCCAATTTTTACTAAGAAAAGATATCAGCTCTATCTATCTTCTCAAGGATCACGTCTCGGTCATTTGTTGCTTAATATCTATACAAATGAGATTTCCAATTGTTTCAAACATTTAAATTTTTGTGTGTCTTCTGTAGACAACTGCAAACTTCTCCAGGAGGATATTGAAAGACTGCAATCCTACTGTCAGAGTAATAGTCTTTTCTTTAACATTGACAGACGTTGCGCGATATCATTTACCAGATATAAGAGCATTACAAAATTTGATTGTAGTATAAACAGTAGTTTGTTGAATATGGTTAATTCAGTTAGAGACTTAGGTGTTATATGTGATTCAAAGATGCTGTTTAGTGGACATATTTCCTATATCGTTAGGAAAGCAAATTATAGTCTAGGATTTATTTTTAGTTTGCTCTAAATTTAGGAAATGGAAATCTTTTAATTCATTGTTCCTTACGTCAAAAGTATTTTGAACTATGCTTCGGTTATTTATGCATTCCTTACATATATCTCTTATAAACTTCGTCTGGATCTGCAGAGTACTGATTTCATTCGTGAACACTTTCGCATGCTGCCTCAGGAGCAAATTTTGCAGATCGCTGTTATCTACACAGCATTTGTAATGGTGCAGTMGACTTGACAGATATTTTGAGTATCCTGAATACTAGGTCTCATAATTTGTTTTATGTACCAGTACATTTCACTAATGCGTTCTTAGAAGTATTAAGTCCTACAATTTATTAAACAGGCCAAGTAATCCATTACTTGAAGTTGATATATATTTAGTGATTCTGTATACTCATTTCAGAGAAAGATTCTTAAAGCGCTTCACCGATAAATTCTTTCTTTTCCTTTCGTATCTTGATAGTTTACTTCTTATACATAATGTTAAAATAATTATTTAGGTATTTAATTTAGAATAAGATATTGGTATTAATTTTACATTTTAATAGTTTCTGTTTTGCGGTATGCTCTATTCTCTACTATATTAATTTCATTATTAAATGAGTTGTGTTTTAAGTTCGTCCTGTTTGTGCTTCTGTATATAAATAAGCAAATAAACGAGAAATCAATCGAGGTTAATGCTTTCTTTGACTTCCGCTAGTATCCTTCCTAATTGTTCTATTTAATTACAGCTCATCTCCTTCAGAATTGGGGTAGTTTTTTTTAAGGGAAACCCTCCCGGGGCTTTTTTATTTAAACAGGATGAGCTCCTGTTGTTTTTTCCCGCGAATTGTTTTTCTTTTCGATCATGGTTGGGGTTTGAAACTCTTGTATCCAATTATCAATGTCAATGCACTTACACTGACTTCGACTGATTGATTGAAAGTGGTGACTATCTGAATCTATTCCTATGTCAAATTTTATTACAATTTCTGTATTATTTTATATTTATGGAGCATTTTGCTATTTATAGAGTCTTACAGAACGACATGACAACAGATATAATCTTTATCATTCCACACCTGTACGACAAGCCATTCTAGCGGATCTTTTATCTTTCAGGCAAGCATTCGTTTATTACTAAATATTCAGTAGTTTTTAAGTGCTTATGTTTTTTTAATAGATGCGTCTCTCTATCGTTATCTCGAATACATCTTTCCTCTCTCTTTAGGATCCGTCATAATTCTGTTCTGTCGAGTAAAAGATTTGTGCTTCGCCTCGACCACTCCGAATGCATCGGACTGAAGTGCAACGTTAGGATTACACAGTTATTATATGCAGATTAAATTAACGCTGTGAAGACTCCGCAAAAATTGCATATTATCGATTCATAAGATTACATTATGGATTTCATGAGATTACATTGCCGTTGTCCTTGTTCCATTTAAAATTAGAAAGTTATGGTCCACTTCCGGTATTATCGTAAGTCCGCCATCTTTTAAAAGATTTTTATCTTATAAAGCACTTAATTTTGTAGACCTCCGCTATCTCCCTTCTATTGCTTGCTGTTTATCGGCCTAATGTTAATAACTATAATCGAACAATTCAGCTTCAAGTATGGAAGTAACCAAATAAAGTTGACTAAATAAGAGTGTAATATCAATTTTATTTTCTAATTATTATACATAGCAAATCAGAACAGAGAAGGTGACTGGTTTTCAAAATTTTTGTGAGTAAAAAATGTCATTGTTTTTTCCCTTAATGTGATTAAACATGCATATTTATTGCTGCATTAAACCACATCTATAAGGTGTCGAAATACTTTTCGGCTTCAGTATATTAGTAATTGTAATGTTGCTAAAGACTTGTTATTTAATTGTTTTATAAACTTCAGCTGCATTAGCTCAAGTTAGCCAAAGCTGTCAACTTATTAGGTGCATGATGGATAGGTACTTAAAAAGCGGCGGTAGAAGTTTATAACTTAATCAGTAAAAAACCGTACGAAATTTATTCGTCTGTTGTTATCAGTCAAGTATATCATAGCGAAGTGTAAGTATAGTCTCGATTGCTTTATTGTTTAAATCCAATCAATTTTGCCATCTCAAGGAAATCAGTATATCAAAAAGGTGAGTACGTTTACAGTGGTAGTTTTGACAGTACATTCCAGAGATGTTTCAACAAATAAATAAACATTAAAAAGCATGTCTATGCTGTGCTGTCTGCACCTCAACCAACTGCAGATAGATCTTTTTCTCTGTCATTACAGCTCATCAATGTAGTTTAGGTCTAGTGCAGACAGCACGGCACAGAACCGGTTTTGCCTATATACCAAAGCAATGGTATGATGTAAGTAAGAATTTAGATGGCAATGCTATCTGTCAGCATTACACTGACATGATGACAAAGCCACCTAGCTGCCATAACGGGTACTACTTCCTAAAGGAAGTGACCTGTAGCTTTGTCATCATGTCAATGTAATGCTGATAGATGGCATTGTCATCTAAATTCTTACTTAAATAGATAAACAGTTCAGCTTCCTTTGAAAAAGCATAATTTTGTAATGAAGCCTATAATTATGCAATGAGATGTGAGATGCATGATTTTTTCCAGTGGTTTAGTTTATATACTGTTTATAATATACTCCTAGGGCTAGTAGGTAGTCAGGGGTGCAACCAGAGGTACCGCCCTCATCTTTGTAGTTGAGATCAAGAAGAGAGACAAGAATCAATCTGAATTTGTGTGCCGCTCGCAACTCATTGAAACTTGTAGACAGATGGGGGACTAAGAAGGTAATGGCAAAAATGGCTTTTTATTCAAAAATGTATGTATGTATAAAATAAATTTAAATCCTCTGTAACATACAGATTTTATTAAATTTTTTTTGCCGTTTATAGCAATTTCTACCAATTTGAATGAAAAGTGGGTTATTTAGTCGGATTCAGTCCCATTTATCTTTCGTACTATACACTTTCCGGTTATACTCTTCAAATCAAATCTCTATTCAAAAATTTTCCGCTGAAACCATTTTTTGCATTTTCAAAGCGTTTAAAGCTTCTTCTTCTTCTTTTTCTTCTTATTATTATTATTATTATTATTCGTCTTTGACTAAGATTACAGGCGTAATCGAAACGTCAAACTAATAACTTTTTGTCAGTGTTTTAAAGCGACAGCGATCTTTCCGAGAAAACATTATCTGATATTTAAAAGCTTACACTTTGTTCTACCTATTTGCAAGGAAAACATGGGTAGTTCTGAAGATCCAGGACCCGGAAAGGGGCATGGAAATCAGCCACTGTGGCCTAAAAGCTACGTGCACATTTCTTTCGAAAACAAAAAGAAAACTGTTGTGAAAATACTGGGCGATCAAATAAGTGGGGGGCTTTCATTACCAACAGATAGAGCCTATGTCGAACAAGTAGTTACTGGCGAAACCATAAAATCGACAACGCATTTTCCTCAAATCAAATATCTTTAGGCTTAAGTATGGTCAATCGTACTTTTAAAAATTGTGTTATAAATATGTACAGGGTTTCTATAAATAATTTATGCAACGCGGGCGGCGTTGATTTCTGAAATGTTTGTGCCGCTTTTTTGTAACTGCTGCCGAACTACGATATGCATGGCGKTAGTAMCTGAAGATTGCAAATCAGTGTCACTCCAAAGCRCCGA
The DNA here is from genome assembly GCA_025024175.1 of Rhyzopertha dominica. Taxonomy (NCBI): domain Eukaryota; kingdom Metazoa; phylum Arthropoda; class Insecta; order Coleoptera; family Bostrichidae; genus Rhyzopertha; species Rhyzopertha dominica. Next base: position 27,845,649 of record QCXZ01000053.1, read on the forward strand.
AGTATTAGTTTTCTGCAACCTTAAAGTTAATTATCCCACAAAACAATACKGAATATMTTGAAAATACATACTCACTCCCTAGCATTTTCTCATATTAAAATKTATCAWATAATTTAAAAATCGACAGTTAACAAGTATACGTCTCTTTCCTGAGAGGCGGCAAATTTATTTAATGTTGTTGAATTTTTTAAATAAACACCTGGAACTTTGATAATTCTTCTCTTCCACACGTAATTTTATTTTCTTAACCCCAAAGTCGCTAAAGATTCTTATTAAAAATAGAAATACTATTAACGCACACTTAATGCAGGAAAATACCTTTATTTTCATCTTTAAATAGTTCTAATCTATCACAAAGGATTTGTACATAGGAGAGTCAGCTACGTCCAAGATGGCGTGTTGGAGAAGAGCCAGTATCATCAAAACTCTAAAAGCAAAATATTAGTTAATTACGTGGAACTTTTGTTAAAATAAGGAACATACTAATCACAAGCTTTTACTCCATCTCCCACGCAAGACGCATAGGCTAAGACGTATGGAATGACATTCTCCTCAACAACCCCAGTCAACAAATGAGCCCAAGGGCCGTAGGCAAAGATTCCCACGTCGTCACCACCGTGGGTTTCTAATTTCATCGGAACGGTCTTGGGAAATGTGTAGTTATTATCATCTAGAATGCAAATTGCGCGTATTATGCAAGAATTTGCTATATAATTTATTCGAGTAATTAGTAGCAAACGTTCGTAGGAATATGTTTTTCTGATGTATTTATTAATAGCACAATTGAAGCACTCATTTTCAAAACTCGCTATATCCATATTAAGTAAATGGTGAGAAATTGAAAAAAAAACTGTATGTTGAGATCTAGATCTCAGTTCGCCTGCTTTATAAACGCTTTAAGAAATGACCTGTAAATACGATGGATCTAATATACTTACCCTGTGATGCCACTAAAAAGATATGCCAAAATAATAAGTTTTGCAGCAGTACAGTCGATATAAACAAGTTAGAAGCAATTCCTGATGGATATAAAGAAGTTTGCTGAAGAATAGTAAAAACTATAAAAATAAGTTTCGTGTCCCAAAATGGTAGATAGTTTCATACTTATAGGATCTTGAACAAAGGTAATCGAAACACTGTTTTGGTTTCGACCAACAAACGTCTCGGTATTGGTTTGTTATACCTTCATTAGGGCAGATCCAAGAAAAAAGAAGGAAACGTTGAGAAACCAAAAGCCACAACCAAAACGGGGGCCGGGAACAACGAGTCATCAGGTCAAAACATCCTTAATGTGAGGCTTGGTCAAACGCGAAAATCACGATCAGTGGAAGGCATCTGTGCACCAATCGTTACAGAAATAAAACAAAATGAGCGGCGACGGCAAAACAAAGCCGCTTCATCAAGAAACGTGGAACGATACCATCTTGGGATAACTTTTATCGGAAGGTTTCACCGTGTTCTCAACCGCAGATTTCCAGTTAAATACCGTGAAGTTTGCAGTGTGGTTTATCTTAAAGAGCAGAGTTTGCGCTACGCGCCACGAAAACGTTCAATCTCTGAAAGCCTCGTTGCAATGAGAATGAGCAAAGATACCAACGGATACGGTAGCGTCCATTGTAAAAAACTTTGAGAAACGCCTTCGTTGTTGTATTAAGGTCAAGGGGGGTCATTTTGAGAATTTATTAAAATGATGTCATCATTATATTATTTACTTATTGTTATGAAAGTTTTTTCTGATTTGGTTGGAAAATAAAAATTTTACCTCGTTTTTTGGGGACCAAAGACTTATGTGTCACCCTGTAATATGTAGAGTTATGCTGCATCGTTCTGCAGCAGTATGTACTTTTTATATTATGACAATTAAATCAAAGAATGCTACGCCACCTGCATCACATTTTTTTCAATATTTTGGATATAGCAAATTTTAGAACTGGACTCCTCAATTATTAACACTGTTTTTGCGCGCTACTTACGCATATCATCTTCGTTCAAATTATGCCTGGAACCGTTAGCTTCTAAGGCATAACCAGGCCCATTCGCATAACTCAAAGTAGCATAAGGCAATTCATCCGTTCCATTCCCAGCAATACTTAAAAAATATCTTTCCCTCTGGTGGGATAACCGCTGACGCTGAATGTGTGCGCATGATCGGACGTTACAACGATTAAAGTGTCTTCGGAACTGGTCAATTTCAGTGCTCGTTCGATAGCTTTGGAGAATTCGACCGTTTCATCCAAAGCCTTCTTGGCATTGGTTTTGTGATGGCCATGGTCAATCCTACCTCCCTCCACGAACAAGAKGAACCCGTCCTTGCRTTTGCTAAGGATATCAATGGCCGCTTCAGTCATCTCCTCTAATGTTGGTTCAGTCTTATCGCCCTCGACGTGGTATTTAATGTGAGTGTCTTCGAAAAGCCCCAGAAGAGAGTCCGTATCGTTAGCAACCTCGAGCAGTTGTTCTCTGTTCCACACGTACTTAGCCTGTCCCTTCTGGGACTGCCGATCCAGCCATGCTTGCACTAAGTTAAGACCATCAGTTCTTCTGCCACTGCAACCTTCTTCGTCTACGACATCGGAAGGTAAGAATCCACGCCTACCTCCACCGAGGATGACGTTGAGGTTTTCTCCGGTCTCTCCATAAACGGCTTGGTAAGCTATATCTCTATAAACCTAAAGAGAGGCGTTAATGTGAAGACCATGTAAATAAACTATAGATGTTTTTTTTCATGTTCTCTATTAGTAGACCATTAACCAGCAAAGTTAGAGCGAACTCTTACTAAGATAGGAATTACAGTTTTGTGAGGACAGTTTTATACACTTTTGTTGTTTTTTAATTGCTTCCATGGATATCTAGATATAGCCTAAAACCTGATTTTTTTCCGATTTCTTTGACTGCTCATAATTTTATTATTATTTTACATGATATACAACTTAGCGAATTGTTTCTAGTAGTACGCATCTTAAAGAAACATTGAATGCTGGTGACCGAAACAGTCGATTAGAATGGTTAAGATTTAGAGATATGTGTTTAGCAGTTCCACAATTTAAGTTAAAAATGCTTAGTACTGATAAAACACGATTTACAAATTATGGAATGTTTATTCGTCATAACGAGCTTGTGTGGATGCACCATGTCAAATTAGCAGATAGAAACTCTATTAGAAGGCAATAAACTCTATTTTGTATTCATAATAATGGTAATAATTTTGATCACATAACTTAAGGTAATTAAATAAATAATAGGAACTATGTTTGCTTTATATATTTGAAAGAACCAAAACTGGACCCTCCCATAGCTATCTTACAGCAATAAAGACGTGACAGCCTAATAATAAACTTTTTATATAAAAAAATAAATCATGTTTAAACTTTTCTTTCGAGCTTTATTTATATCAATACTCCTAGCAAATGAATTGCGTAGGCGTCATACTGAACTGTCAAGCGACAACAATGTTTTCTTCGACGGTTTTCAAGACTACTGTGTATTTAAAAAAAAGTACTATAACCCGTTTGTTTTTGAAAAAGTTGATAAAAAGGTCGAATAATGTTATAGCCAACTATAACTCCACTAAAAAAAACACACAAAAGTTTGTGTACGACTCGAAAAATACAAATGAAACATCTGGCTGAAGTCAAGGCTACAAAACACCATGTTATGATAATTATAAGAAGTAAGTTAATTTTAGCGGGCCAGTATACTTTTGAAAAAGTATTGTTGTTTTGACCGGGTATCGAACTGACGTGGCGACCTTTTTAATGCCTTTAAAAATGATGCCATCCACACTACCAAATCTATTCAGATTTAAAATCGAAGAGGCATATATATAAATAAAAAGTTACAAAAGTATCAGTTACTCTATCAGAAAACGCAAAAGAACTGCTAAATATCTCTGTTGGTTTTGGAACCATCGAGCAAAACTCGAAAAAGTATCGGTTACTTGTTAGCTATTCGCTCATAGATTGCAAACTAAACCATTAAAAATAAGTATTACAAATTAGCAAATGCAAAGTTTTAAGCAGTATCAGAAAATGCAAAAAAGTACTAATTGTTTCTATTGGTAGGTAATGCAAGTTAGTTTGTAATTTTCACTGATGGTTTCTAGATGTTTTTTGTACGTTAGAGACCTATCTAGGGTCATTCCAAGGTATTTTGGCGAGAAGTTATTTTTGAGAATTATATGTTATTATTTGACGTACCTTGAAGTTGTTTAGTCTTTTGATGATTGTTGAGATGAAAACAAGTAACTTCTGTCTTTAATGGATTATTATTATTATTATTGTTATTATTATTATTATTATTATTATTATTATTATTATTATTATTATTATTATTATTATTATTATTATTATTATTATTATTATTATTATTATTATTATTATTATTATTATTATTATAAGTAGGTACTGAACGCTTAGTCGTGTTAATTTAATTTATAAATGGTTCATAATAACTTTAGTAAGGATTTTTTTAAGGACATCCTGAGTTCCAGTGTTGACACAATAATTTCAAGTGCTATTAAAGCAAATGATTGGTTAATAGCCAGCTTCTGATCGTTTTTAAATAGACTATCTATACTTGTACAGATGAATATAGTTAATTTATCGTCTGGCTTATATTTTTTTTACTTTCTGTGTCATTACAAGGTTATCACCTACGTTTTGCATAAACGAGAAATCATGGATCATACGCGATGATTCAATTTGTATAAACAGAAAGAAATACAAAGAAGCTTAAAAGGGGGCAAAGTTGCGCATTTTTAAGCTCTTTCAGATTCTGAAAAGAAATCAGATCTACCTGCCGCACTTTTTAAGATGTTCTAAAAAAACTGAAATTTTTGATTTTCATTCTTTGCTCATAATTTTTTGAGTATATGTCTCATTTTTTCTTATGGACGTCATATTAAAAAAGGCACTGTTGAATAAAGATTTTTTTCTGATTAATTTGATGTACCAGACTTTCTAATTATTTTTACAAATAAACGCAAAAATACCAAAAACTCATATTTTAAATGATGAAGCAATAAATCTAGTAGTCCTTAAAAACAATTGCTACAATGCATTTTTTTGGAGATATTTAAAAAACAGAACTTTTTATTTTCATCTTTTGTTCATAACTTCTTCAATAGGCATCACAGATCGGACCTAACAAAGAGTTGGGCATCTCAACAGACTCTTTATAAGCTATGTTTTGGTGTTAGCAGTAATTTATCACAACGTTTTGACATTGAGTGATCATAATGAAGTTTGTTTTTCCTTATGAACACCAAATTGGAAAATAACACTGTTCAATGCAAAAGAAATTCTGAGTAAAACGATGCATTCCACTTATTAGTGTTCTATTCATAAATACGTGCAAAAATTAATTAAAACTTAAAAAAGCAACACTTGCTCTTAAGAATAAACAAAAAATTTATACTAGTTTGGGCTCTAATACTGAAGATACCATCCAGTACTGTAATAATAGTTTCTGCTGATGCAGGCAGTTACAGCAGCCAAGCTGACGCTTTAGAGTCCATTATTGTTATGGACCAATAAAGTTTATTGAAATGATTAATAACGGTTCAAGTACACGTCAATCATAAATATGACTATAAGGAATTACGAGATGTTATTAATATTTATAGCGAGCCKAGAAAATTGAAAAGTTGAATATAATTGCTATGAWTACAGTCACAATAAATAAGCGGTCAAAGAATGACATTCATAAGTTGAACAACAAAAATTTTAAATAAATATTATAGTTATTAATAAAACAAGACAATTAAATTAAATGTGTTATATATCTAACATTCTTTTTTAATGAAATCGATTTTTTTTGTAAAGACACTTATCACAATGCATTGAAATATGAAAGGAGATAACATGTAAAGCTTTAAAAGCGTTAGAAATGAGTCTTGCAATTTGCAAATAATAAAAGATAAGAAAAAATCGTATCATACTCATGTATTAATTAGCTTGACCTCACTCAGCACAATAGTTTAAAAATAAGATTGCTAACGTTCATAATCTATGCTTTTATACCCTTACTTTAATTGCTATTAAAAGTTAAGAACTTTTTCTTCAAGACCAAGAATCAAACAATTTCCCAGCTGCAGAAGAACTTTTACATCATCCATGGATTTTGATGGAGCGGCCGGTGTTCCTAAAAAAGTAGGGCCCGTGCATCTCTCTGGATTTGGTAGTTGGAGAAATTTCCAAACATTTTCCTTTTCTACATGCAACTTGATCACATTCTCTTTGAACAGCACCATGGCTTTCTTTGCTTCTTGACTAACAGCATTAATTTTCAAAAACGATATCAATTTGAGGTATCCACTAATGTTGAATTATACCAACACCCAACAGAATTCTTTAATGTGTAAATATATTGAATTTGATTTTCCTGTCAGTTGTAATTATGAGTAAAACTTGTAGATATTTCGGGCCGAAAGTGGATGACGCATTTGGCCAAGTTAAGGCCCTGCCTTTTTATCGATGAGCTATAAACAAATTTAATGAGAATGAAAGGTTTTTTTAATATGTCATGTTCTCCTTCTACAGAAACGGATTCGTTAATAGGCATGTCGAAACATCAAAAACGAACTGTCGGCGTAGGGACCAGCCCATCAGCAACAGGCAGGCAATCCTACAGATCAAAACATCATGAATGTTGTGGCCTATATGGTCACTTCAATAAGTTTCCTGTAATTAAAATAACTGTACTACATTTGTTAATATGGACCACATACTGTGTTTTGACTATACACAAGACTGTTTATAAATAAGCGGTTCTTATTTAGATATAAGCTGCTTTAGGGTTAATGTTAAATACACAACGACTGTTTCTACATATAATATTTCTTATAATTAAGTTAATTTCATCTTACATATTGTGCTATAACTGCTCCCAAAAACAAATAAATGAAGCTCCTACCAAGTACGTCGGAAGATGCACCCGTTGAGGATTCCTACAACTAATTTTAAATTAATAATCGCTCGATCATTTACCTTATACACAGTAGTGTCAAATGAAAACTTTAAAAGCGCCCTAAAAATGAACAAAACAAAACCTTGTCTTAAAAGTTGGCAGAAATGACAACTCCACGAAACCATTGCACAAGGGAAGTACAGCGTTCTGTTATTCATCTTTTACACTGAGAATATGTAAAATTAATTCGAAGATATTCATCGTAGAATGAAGCTACAATATGGAAATTCATGTTACTTCTTCGTGGTTGAGTAAAACGTGTTGTGACGTCTAAATCCATTTCAGAAGTTCAAGCCTTAGTAAAAGAAAATCGGTGCATTATCCTGGATGAAATGGCTGCAGTTTTGAAAACAATTCGTGAGTCTGTGCACCACATTATGCACAATATCCTCAAATTCCATAAAGTGTCAACTAGAAGTTATTCTTTTTTGGGAAGTAAATGGGGTAACTGGAAGACTACATGCCGATGTGTATCACTGTTACAAGTGCCAGATACTTCTAACTCCTGAATGAATCACCAAGGAAAAGGGTTATATTTATTTTGAGTAATAGAACTTTTACCACTGCTGTGACAAGTAACGAAAATTTGTTACAGAAGTGCATTTTTCAAAAAGGTTAAAGAATCTGTTGTCATAAATGGGTCAATTTGTCAAATTAGGCTTTTTAAGATTACGTCATCCAATATGGCGTCCAGGGGGCAAAAAGCGCACGCATGGGACGCGCCTGCGAAACCCTGGAAACGGACGCGTGGCTGATAGAGTTGGGTCCTTCATGACCAAGTCGTTCAAATTGAATGACTCGTGCCTTGATTTGGCTCACAGCTAATGCATCAGCGTCGTTCGTGCGTCGTACATGGTTAACGGTTGACGACAGCACACGACGAGAACACAGCATGAGAGCATATTTATATGCTGTGGCAAGACAGGAGACACCGCTGTCACTTTCAATTCACGATCCATATATCGTTAAGCAGGTCTAAACAACTCAGTAACTCGTTCTTAGTAATGATTTTTGAACGACTTGAATGATCCGAATCTACGCGATCGATTGAACGATTTTAATTGAATCGAATGTCCCAGCTCTAGTGACTGACGTTGGCATTAAGTAATGGGGTTTCTATGACAGCGCGCTAGAAGCTGCATCGTTTTGAAATTTGCCCCCTGGCAGTCGCTCAAAAGTCACGTGTTCTAAAAAGCCTAATAAATGGATTTAAACCAGGTGATGACTGGGAGACTTTTGCTGAAAGGTTAGAACAGTATTTTGAAGCAAATGTGGTGTGGGAATAACTAAGAACTGCTGTTAATATTTGATGAAGACGTTTATAAAATAAACAGTAAAAGCAGCACGTGAGTGTTTTCCGAAAGCGAATTGCATTCGATAATTTGAAACAATCAGCGAACGGTATGTCAAAGTGAAGCAACTGGCAGCGCCTTGCAAATTTGGGGCGTCATTATCTAAAAGATTAAAGGATAAATTCTTTACGGGCCTTAAAAGGAGTGCAAAGAAAATGAGAATAAATCGCTTGCGGATTTATAGCAAATCAAGACGCCGATACAACATGGAAACAAGAAGAAAGAAGTAGTATTGGAAAGCCAGAATCAGCGCAAGGGAAGTTAGTTTGTTTTGCATGTACCTAATAAACAGAACCGTAAATTTTTTGAATGCAAATAGAAAAAACGGATGAACTTACTGATTTTGTTGAAACGCTCAATTTAAACTCATTGGTATCACAACTCTCTATCCCCACATAACAATTCCTTTATCGATAGATAACTCATCCTTTCTAACTACAAATGGTCTTAAGTTTTCATTATTTAACTCTAATTCAAAACCATATCTAAGATTATAAACTTAATCTAAAATTACATGTTTTACATGCTTTTAATGTAACTAAATAGAAAATAACGTCAGATGGAGTTTTAGCACATTATGACACTAATAAAGATTTAAGATTAACTTGTGACACATCCTTTTTAAGCTATTGGTGCATGTTTCTCTCATGTAGAAGCAGATGGAAGCTATAAGCCTATTTGTTATGTTTATGGACTGTTAAATCGATCAGAACACAACTATTCTGAAACTCAAAAAGAAGGATTAAGTGTAGTTTGGACAGTCCAAAAATTATATTAATTTTTAGCAGGTAGGTATTTTGAAATCATTTCAGATCATAGGGCATTAGAAGTAATTAACGGAGAGAACAAAAGCTTGCCAACAATGGCTCCAGGCTCCAGAGATGATCAAGAAAATATTCATGTTAATGCATTATCGCTATTGCCTGTGAACGAAACAGTTACTAAAAATGTTGATTCAGATTATTTGCATGTTCAAGTTATTGACATCAGTAAGATTTGTTCAGAGACACGGAAAGATGTAATTTTAGGTAAACTTTATAATCTCATTAGATATGGTTTTGATGAAGAGTTAAATAATGAAAGCTTAAGACCATTTGTAGTTATAAAGGATAAGTTAACTATTGATAAAGGAATTATTATGTGAGGATAGAGAGTTTTGATACCAAAAATTCTTTTGAAGGAATTACATTCAAACAATGAAGGGAGTGTAAAATGAAAACAATGGCTAGATAAAAGGGTAAAAGGTTGCGATATTTGTATGGAACAGAGATCAGTTCCTCCAAAAGTTATTAACAGCTAGTGGAAACAAGCAACTAGGGTGTAAGGAAGAGTACATTGTGATTATTTTGGTCCTCTTTATGGTAAAAATGTCTTGGTGGTAATAGATGCTTATTCAAAATGGCCTGAAGCATTTGTAGTAGGAGAAGTAAATTCGAAAGAAACGGTAGAGATACGTAAGGAACGTTTTGCAAGATTTGGGTTGGATGTGGTGGTAACTGATAATTGAACTTAATTTACTTCCACCAAATTTACTAATAATGGTATAAAATTCCTTACATCACCTGTGTAGTAAATATATAAAGATGTGAGTTTTACCACACTATTAGAATAGATTTTTATTGAGCTATCGAAACAACATACCCCCCTCTACTGGTGTCACACCTTCAAGTTTGGTATTTAAATACAAACCAAAAACTGCATTTGATTTGCTGAGATATGACAATAAATAGCAATATTGTAAATTTAGGCAGGGAAATCAAATTGTAACATCCCAAAAGGGAGAGGAGGTGTGTTGCAGGAATTTTAGGAATCCATATATAAAGGCTTGGGTAAAAGCAGTGACAGATGAAAAGTTAGGTGATTATACATATTTTTATAAACCTGTAAATGAGAATCTGATTTGGAAGCGAAAAATTGATCAAATTAATAAATGTACTACAAGTTTGCAACAATCTCAATAAATGATATTATTAAAAAGAGGGGTAGTTGTAATATATTCTATTATGCTAGGGTGAAACAACTATTCTCTTATCATCTTGCTTGTATTTGTCATATAAAATTTTTGATTGTATGCATCAGTTTTGCAATAGATAAATACTGTTAATTGCCCGTTATTTAATTACTTTTTGGCAGTATATTAACACCAGCCATCAGAACCAAAAAGCAGGATTTGAAGATTGAGTGTCTACCATAATCTCCTTATTCCTCTGACCTCGCCCCAAGCGATTATCGGCTCATTGTCAACTTAAAGAGACATTAGTTGGGGAAAATGTTAAAGTAATGAAGTAATCCAGGCAGTAAATCTACATACGCCCAAAGGAATTCTTTCTTCGTGCACTGAAGGTAAAAGAAATGCGCATAAACTAATGGAGACTGCGTAGAAAAATGACTGCTATTGTTACAATGCTTAAGAGGGGTCCGGAAACAAGCTCTGTGGAATTAATCGTACAGGCCTTATTTTACACTATTTTGTTTATATTTTTGGCTCATTGTAAAGAAAAAGGTTTAAACTGCAGGGTCTACTGAACCGTTTTTTAAATAATAGCTTTATTATAATTACAGATCTACTCAAAAACCGAATAATATGAAGAGAAAGCCCAAGTTTGCATGCATTTTACGAGGAATTGAGGCCGCGTTTTTAATTTTTATTCAGTAGTCCCTGCAGTTTCATTCTTTATGTACTTGTCGGCAAAATTTTGCGATTATTGAGTGACGTCAAATTCTGCGTAGCATTACACATTACCACTCCCGCTAACTGCCAGCTGTTAGCGCGGTACAATCCCAATAAACTCCACTGCGTTTCTAATTTGGGTGTATGAAGCCAGTGACGTTAAATCCTTCAGTGAGATAATGCTGTAAGGGTTAGTAGGGACACCAACGGATTCCTCTTAAATTCGCTTTTATCGGTTTTATATAACAACGTTTTTAAAGTTTTCATCTGACTCCGCCTCGTACATACCACGCACGCTGTAGTACCGTTTCCCACGCAAGAAGCATATGCCACCACGTGAGGTATCACATTTTGTTCTACCACACCGGAGAGCAAATGGGCCCAAGGTCCAGACGCAAAGATTCCTACATCATCTCCCCCATGAGTTTCAGAAGAGAGAGGAACAGTTGCAGGGTACTCATAATTGTTGTCATCTAAAAAAAGTCATTACTTCCAAGCGCATAAGAAACTAAGATACCTACGCATATCATCTGTGCTAAGGTCATGTCTTGATCCATCGGATTCTATCGTTTTGTGATATCCAGGACCGTTCGCGTAACTAAGTGTGGCGTATACTAACCCATCATCTGCAGTTCCAGCCGTCTCCAAAATATCGTTCCCTCTGCTCGGATACCCACTAACTGTAAGCGTATGGGCGTGATCTGATGTTACCACAATCAAAGTGTCCTCTGAGCTCGTCATATCAACAGCTTTCTGTATGGCTTTGGAGAATTCAACAGTTTCATCCAACGCTTTCTTGGCGTAAGTGCTGTGGTGGCCGTGATCGATTCTACCACCTTCCACGAAAAGAAAGAAGCCTTTCTCTCCTTTGCTGAGCACTTTGATGGCAGCCTCCGTCATTTCTTCAAGAGTGGGCTCGCTGGTTTCGTTTGCATCGAGATGGTACTGCATGTGCCCGTTCTCAAAGAGACCAAGGACGTAATCAGTGTCGCTGGAGATGTTCAAGAGTTGGTCTTTGTTCCAGACATACTCTGCTTCTCCTTTGGATGATTGTTGCTCTTTCCACGCCTCTATTAGATCAATACCGTCGGATCTACTTCCGTTAGTGCCTTCGTCATCAACCGTATCCTTTGGAAGGAAATTTTGTCTCCCCCCTCCAAAGATGACGTGAAGATTTTCCCCAGTTTCTCCATAGACAGCTTGATAAGCGATATCTCTGCAAACCTACGCAAAATTTATTTATTTATTTAAAAGGTTGCCCCCAGTGCATTCAAATACAGTAAATAATGAAATATAATTAGAATAAGTGGTAATAATTATCATAAACTACAATTTTGTCTACATTTTGCAAATTCATAGCTACATACTAAACACTATTTAAGTGAGCATCATAATATACACCAAAAACTTTAAATAAGGTACTAATCTTTTAAGATGACAAAGTACCAGCAAATACATCCAACTCGTTGTCGTTGATTAATCTTAAGCTAGAATCTAATTGGTGTTAAAGAAAGGCATATCAAATATCCTCTTAGATCTTGCTTCTTGGCTAGGTATGTGGAAGCCAATACTATCAAGTACTTCCTAACAAGTAATGTGACTATTTCGTAACTAATAAGCATATTCATTTTGAATTAACGAGATCTCAAGGATCTATTCTGCACCTTCTTCAATGTTGACACATGAACAGAGTAAAATGGAGACCATATAACTGAGGCATATTCCAAAACGGAAACAATCAATGCTTGTTACACAGCCTTTACAGCATCCACTTTAAAATCACTGCAATTACGGAAAACAAATCGCAATATCCTCAAAGCCTTTAGAGAAATTTTAATTATATGTTGAATGAAATTTAAGCGTTGATCAAAGACAACTCCCAAATCTCTTGTACTAAACATATCTCTAACAGCACTATTATCAGTGTGTGGCTTTCATTTTCTTTGTAGTTATGCAAAAACTAATGCTGTAGCATTGATCAACGTTTAGAAACATTTCATTAGATGAAGACCAGGCAACAAGTCTGTTTAGATCGTCTTGCAAATGTATCTGATCACAAGTTAATTTTCATGAAGTCTTTCAAGTCATCTGCAAACATAATAAATTTATAATTTTTAAACAGGCAGCTATATCATTTACAAACAAATTAAAAAGTAACAGAGACAAGTGTGATCCCTGTGGAACATCAGATGTTATTAGACAAGGCTCACATACATTACACCACATCGTCACTCTCTGTCTGCGTTTTTTCAAGAAAGCTAGAAATCCAGGACACCAAACCACTACTGAAGCTTTGCAAGAAGAATACCATGATAAACCCTAACGAAGGCCTTAGAGATCCGTATAAATGGAATCCAATTGACACTTGTCTGAAAATGCGCTGTCCCATACAGCAACAAATTTGTTACTATTGATTTCTACGTGATAAAACCCTCTTGATTAGGAGACGCAAACTCCTTACAGGGAAAACTAAGAAAGTCGGTAACAAAGCTCTGAAACAATTTGGGTATAGAAGACTGGTTGCAAACCATACGATAATTCCTCACATCCATCTTGAGAGACATATTAAACAAAATTACATTTAGCACACCATCATGTTCCTTTGCTCGGAACAGTATCTTAAAACTATCTCTAATGAAATTCCCAAGCAAGCAATACAATTCTGGCCACTACCAGACTGATCAGGAGTCCACAAACCACTATCAACGTACACAGCAGAATACTGATCCAAGAAAAGGTTACAGATTTTTGTCTCGGACAAATTATAACACTTCAAGCCGTTAATATAAGACCAAAAAGTTTTCGAATTTTCCCTTAGTTTGAGACCAACTAAGTCAACTGGGCTCTCGGATTGGAATAATAATCGATATCCAGGGAAGACTCTGTAAAACTTATGAGCAACCTTTGTTTTCTTTATCAGGACTACCAGCTCCTGGGAAACCACTTTGGGTAAAGTGAGGTCCTACAAACCTTTAGAGGAACAAACAATGGTATTGCCGCATGCAATACGTTATAAAATCTTTGAACATTCACATTAATATTGTTATCATTCAGACAATTTTTCCAGTTTACAGCAGCCAGATAGTTGTTTAACCCAAAATAGTCTACATTACAAAAATAATAAAAAAATCTTTTGCAATTCTATTTTCCACATCGTGACCAGAATCGAAGCTAAAATTAATTGCCGAATGGTAAACAAAATCTGGTCACAAGTGGCCAATTGGTGAGTTCACAACTAAACGTTCATCAAAAAATACAAGATCCAATAATACACCTTTTGAGTTAGCTATATTATTAAATTGAAAACAATTGGCACAATTATAGCACTGGGCTATTACCAATGCTATAGGATCCGGAGCACATTCGACTTTCAGTACTTCATTATTTGATTAAACAGCTTCCGGTAAGTTAAAGTCTGCAAACACTATCAGCCTGTGGGATCGATAGACTCGCAGTGAACAGTATATAAGTTATCAGAGGAATTTGGTGGAATATAATATACACCACATTGTACGACTAACACTACACCTAACAAACAACTGCTCCACACCAACTTGAACCAGCTCCACTTTATTGCTCTTCAACTTGTTTCTGACAGCAATCAAAACACCTCCACTTCTAGACTTTTCACTGGACAGGGCAGTGCGATCGCACCAAAAGATATCAAAATTTGGCAAGGTAAAGCTCCCAACACCAGATTACAGGATTTCACTTTTCCAGTAGTAATTTTTCTTCTGATAGTGACATAATTAACACAACAAGAACATGTACTTATTATAATATTTGTAAAACAAATGCGAGAGTTTTGTTTGAATCTCTTACCTGTGGGTCCCCACCTCCTGCATTCACGTCGGTATCGCTCTCCCAGTCCCTGTTGGCGGTATGTGCGTACACTCCACCAGGAGAAGCATGAGTAACCGTTGTGGTGGTGACCAGTCCTGTTCGTTTCCCTTGAAGTTGTGACCACCGAGCTATTGAGTACACATGATTGTCTGGATTTGCTCCTGCTTCACAATCTCCACGAGTAACGTTCGCTGTGACTCCGATAGTACCGCTGTTGGTTTTCACGCCACAGAGGTAAGCAGTAGCCGTGCAAGCAGAATCGGCTACTTGAGCGTTGACACAATAGGTCTAAAAATGTCTAGCTAAAATAATCAATAAAAGAACAAAGTCCCTGGGGGTGAGGAAGCAATTTAGGTATTTTCCACAGAATAGGCTCTATTGACTCTTTTAGTGGAGTGATATTTTGGAAGTTCTGCAGCAAACAGAACAGAAGCCAGTTTAATAATAACATTACGGGTAAAAACATTGTTTAGCATCAAATAATAATCAAATAATATTGAGGAATTAGTAGTAAATGTATTTTTCATCTTCATCAAGGTAGTAGTAGTAGCGATCCCCAGGGGGGTCGCCTTCATGAACAAGGGGGTGCGTATTGTCAAAAAAATAAGACCAGTAGGCAAATCATCCGTTTATTGAAAATAACGTATGAATTATTTTTTTAAATCCCACTGAAGTTAAACAAAATTAAATAGATATTAATTTACCGGGCAATAGCAACCTAATCCCAACAAAAGTGAAATAGTATCGTGTGGCGCTGAAAATAACAGAATAAGCCGAAAACATTTTAGCATCTTTGATTAAAATTTTATTATGTTATAATTTTATTTCAAATTCTAGATGTCACATATAACCAGTTAACAAACACTTTGAAAACTGATAGGTATCAATAGAACTAAAATTGATTGCATAATACGAAACATATAGGCAAGCTCTGCATAGTAAAATGAATAACGGAATAAAATGTAGACATTCTTAATTGTGTAAATTACTATCGCGTAAATAATATAAAAATATTACTATATAAGTAACTTAGTAATTTTTAAAAAAACAAAACTATTAATTTAGTATGGTAGAGTTCCTCTTAAAATAGTCCATCATTCTTGTATATATGTTTGCAATACAAATTTAGTCGCTAGTACGATACACGGTGCAGAGTATTTAACTGTTATGTTAGAACCCCTAAATCTGTTGCTTTATTATTACTTGTTCAATAAACACCAGATGGCTCTTTAGGGGTTGTAAATATTTCGGCAATAAGAAATTACAGCACCCATAAACAGTGGAGTGGTTCATTTCTGTAAACAATCATTAGGATTCAAGCTCAGATATAATCATAGTAGTTCCAATCTTTTCTACTGCGTTGTGCAACCATTTACTACTTTTCGGCATTTTCTGTGAAAAGTAAGAAACAATAACAAGATGCACCGCCCACTCTAGGGGTGTTTCTATGGATTGGGAGTTTTTTGCATAACAAAAACTACTAATTCTTCAGTGTAATCTTTGCTCTCATTCGAGAAGTTTATGCTTAGGACTCACATTGTTTTTATTTTTACTGTCAACATGGCGAAGTATCCTCGTGAGAAAGGACTTACTGAACGCCGTTCAAGTGTAAAAAATCGAATAAGTCGCATGATTGAAGCCAAGAAGTAAGTGTATATTGTATATTTAATAATTGTATATTAATTGTGAGCTGCTATAAACTTTAATGAAATGCCCCGCAACTCTACTGCTGTGGAACGTAAAAATATGGCTTACCAAATAACAAAAATAGAGTTCTAGAGTATTGCATTTCACGTGATTTACGTTTTGTCATAGTATGTAACAGATCTCACGTAAGGAGTTCCAATATTTAATAATAGGTACTAAACGTGTAACTTGGCACATATTGTTTCTGCTCCAAAATGACAAATCATTTTTTGTTTCCAAATTAGAAATTGACTATATCATATATGCAATTTTTCTCTTATTTAAGATATTTAAGTCTAGCAGGTTGTAGTATCCTATAATAATAATTAATTCTTTAAGGCTGTTCATACGTTTTGGGCCAAGTAAAATTTTTAGGGCGGTAACATAATTAGTCCACGTGGACGTGACAAAGCCTGTCACTATATTGCAGCTGCACTATTCGTCTGACCCTAACCTGTCACTCTAGTATTGACAGCATATTGCACACAGACCAACCGTTTATGACCAAGGTAACTTGTCATTTGGGCAAAAGTTACTTTTTCTGGTGAAACTCTTTTTTTAATTCAATTGAATTACGTGTAATTAATTTTACACCAAGTAAATTTATTACATTCTTACAACTCTGACTTGTACCCTTTACCCCAAGTGAAACTTTTTTGACGAATAAATACCTTTATCAAAATTTATAAAATACAATCAAGATAGATTTTGTTTGTGAATATATTTGAAAAACTCAGAAACGTGAATTTTTACTATTTTACATAAAGAGAGAAGCCGGTTAAAATGTAAACTCAAAGTCATAAAAAAATTATTTTTGTTTCTGTAAAGTAATGTATAAAAATGACAAGTACCGTTAATATATTTATACGGTAATGTTTTATAACTAGGATAATTAATTTCTATAATGGAAGTGTCATTGATTGGACTGGCAGCAAGAAATTGGTGATTGCTGTGTACAAATAAACCAGAGTTTTTATTTTAAATCCAGTTAATGGTTTGTGCATTTGGCGAACTAGTTGCGGTCGCTGTCACCTACCAGTTTTACATACTTCAGTCCGTGCATATCAATACTTTGAAACTTTCAGCAATTATATCGGATTCCATTCAAGTAGATATTGTTCTTGTTTCCTGTTTTAACCCCCAAAAGTACTCTTTCCGCGTGTGTATTCAAAACTAAAACCTTCAAGTAGCATCTAATATTTCCCTAGTGATAAAGACAAAAGTGGTGGCAGTTTTAAGAAGAGACAATAAATACAGATAATTTACGAGCACCATGATCCATCTGCAAATTATAAAAGGATTACAACAAGGGGTACATCTGCATAGTTTACGAGCGCAAAACTCCGCCCCGCAAAGCATTAAAGGTTAACTCCCTCGGTGCTAAAATTGTTCAAATTTGATGCAACAAAAGTTCATTATATTTGCTGCGATAAAGAGAAGAACAAATGTTTTGCGTATCAAAATTAAATTTTCTCTGGTGCTCTCGTATTATTCTTTGTTTGTTTTAATCTTTATTTTTTCTTGCACCTTTTTATTTTTTTTCGGCAAAAGTCAGTGTGAATTTCGAAAACTTGACAACTGCCGAGAGAAATAATTAAAGCGCTCAGATAAAAAATCTCAAATCGATATGATGAAAAATACGGATAGTACGTATAAACAGCCTTAATTGCACATTTAGTGCTTAGCTATAGCCAGCATTTTATACTTGCGTAACTTTTTTAGGTGAAAGGCAAAAATCAGAATCTTAGAAGATATGGAATTACCATACGAAAGTATAAGATAAAAATGTAAGAATATTGCAAAACTGAAAATGTACTTATTGTATGTAGAGCTGACTTGGGGGATTCGGAGCCATGTTACTGGTGAAATGTAAGAGTATAACAATGTGTACACATGTTATACCCAAACAGATATAATTTTTTATACATTGCAGAAAAACAAAATGATAATAATAGTCGTGTTATGTGAGTATCACTCAACGGTTTTCGATCATATTTGTTTTTTAATTTCCAATATAAAAAAATACCGGTGTAACAACAAAATTTCTGATAATTGTAGCTGTGAAACACCGACGTTAGAACTTACATCGGATAAAAAAAATGCAACACAATTCAACTGGAAGAAGAATAATAGATATGCATCATTTTTTGAAGATTTGGTCAGCTTTGTAACATGAGGGCTGTTCCTAGGGCAGAAGTTAACGTATTTTTCCAGTATTTTTGCAGATGGGTATCAGATTAGGCACGGTCAATATTTTTTTTTAGATATTTTACAAGCGAGGGGTTCGGCGTCGAACATTCTAGAACATTCATTGTCACGCTTTACTGTGCATTGTCACTTTATTATAACATCCTGGCTCGGTTTAGGCGATTTAAAAAGAGAGGAACTTGAGGATGTCATTCAAAATCGTATACAGCTTTGTTCCGTAACAGATACTCGGCAATAACCTAGCAATAACCATTAAAAGAAATACTTCTTTGTCGGTCTTCTAAATTGTAGAGAAATCCGAATTCGTCACGATGCAGCTTGCCCGGGGTAAACTTATGGTCCGTTTGTGAGTAACCTAACAATGAACAAAGCCAACGAAATTTCGATTAAGGGAAATACGCGGCGAAACGTGTGATCAAGTTAACGTGAATCGTTGGTTGGTCTCAATTATGACAGGTGTCTAGGTAAACCTAGGCGAACTTAGGGACGAGAGGTAGCGTAGTTGTCGTTAGTGAGGTACTTTTTCCCACAGAGAGATGTAAACCTAATAAGAGAATAATTTACAAGATAAAGGCTACTCTCTCGCGTGATTCTCCAACCTCACCTTGGGAGGATCACGAGCTAGTTAGGGTTTGATTTAATTAAGTTTTGCGCAGTTCATATGAAATTAATTTATGTAAACGGAATGTATCGCAGCATTTGCCGCCAAATCCGGTAGAAGGGATGTTAGCCCTCCGTGTCCACCAATCAGAGTGGAGCGTCCGATCTTTCTGGAACATTTCATACCGAGGTTATTTAAGGACTTGAGAGTGTTTCCAAAATCAGTTGTTCTTGTGCTCAACTTGCGCTGCGTTTGTTTTTTCTCAGTTATCTAAATTCGTCTTGAATCCAAATTTTCTTAATTTGTCTAAGTGGCGGTTCGTGCGACGATACACTCCGTGATTTCAATTCAATTTGTTATTATTCTTACTATTTCATTTTTGTTATTGCATGCAATTTATTAAAACTTGTAAATATATTGTGGTTAGAAAAGTTCGAATCTTTCATTTTATCCGGTCTATACAAAATTAAGTAGCGCGTGTGTGTTCGCGACCGCCAGCGGTTTCAAACCGCACATCGAGACTCACAAGGTTTAGCAGCTGACCAGACTACATCAAAGGTGCATGTTCAATGGTTCTCTGCTCTACCTGGCGATAGTTAGTTACCAGGCGATAACTAGAACCTATTTCCGTTTGCTGTCTCTTTTGTGTTCGTTTTACGGTACCTTACGCCACCTGATATAGCACGTCGTTTTCGGCCAACCTAATGACGTACAAGGGCGGAAGGCACCAGGTGAATTAGAATGTTAAAATTAGTCAAAAGTAATTAATAAGAGACTCTGTCAACGTGGCTTCGGGGATTGAATGACTAAAGATTTTGTTTAAGTGTTCGTATTCGTAATTAGCATCCCCGACTGCCACAGCTTTAAACACCTGGACCTTTTTAATTGCAAAAGCGATCATTTAAAAATCATTGATGAGGTTCGCATAGGTTTCAAAGGTACATTTGTAAATTATGCACTAGCTTTGATAACCTGCTGCCTCCTAAAAATTATACAAACAGTAAGGTTAAATATCATATGGAACAAATCCAATTAAAACAACAAAGCAATTTTGATGGGAGAGAAGCTGCATTGGTGAAAGATTACAGAATCGTTAATAAAACTTTATGGATTAAAGCCATTATTTTTAAAAGAATTGGTAAACAAACTTATTTAGTTAAAATACCGGAGTTGAACAACGTAACCTGGAAACGTCATCTAAATCAGATCAGAAGACATCAAGGAATGGCGGCAGAAATGAAAGCGTCAGCAATCGTTGATTCTGTTTAATCCCCTGACATAAATGAAGATAAAGAAGCGGTAGAGGATGAAAGAGAAGGTAACGTAAATGATAATGAAACAAGACAAAAACGAATAATTAAACCTGTCGATCGTTTGAGTTACAATTAATCAATAATTTTGTTAATTTTATGTGTACTATGTACCTATATTTACCTGTATTGTTTAAATTTAAAAAAAATAAAAAAGGGAAGAAGTGTGATGTATGGTGATGCCAATGATAGGTGGGGGACTTAAGAATAAGGGAGCAGGAAAAGAAAATGTAAAGGCAGTCGAATAAAGATATTATAAAGAGTTGATGTATCTTCTCATTTTTCATATTAAAAAACGGAAATATATTACACCTAAGTACTCAAAAGATTAATGGAAGTAACAATTAAGCTATTCCTCTATCCCAAAGATCTTAAGCAATTGAATAGTTCAAAACTTCAGCAATTATTTAATTTGATTTAATAATTTGACTAGTCTACGTATTTTGAAATTTCGACGTTTCTTTGAAATTTACCTTTGAGAGTCCGGAGTGAGGAAAAGCGTCGAAGGACAGACTAGACTCTTCACCAGTAGCATTTTCAAGTTGTCCTTTATAAATTCGCGCGGCCACTAACGTTGGAATGGACATGCCATCGCCAAGGAAGATAATTGTATTCTTGGCCACGTCTGCCAATGAACAAATTCATTACAAGCTTTTTTCTTCTTTGATAGGACTTACTCGTGTTGATACCATTGGCTACTTTGTTGTTTATAAAATCTTGGGCATTGTTTTCCCAATACTGAGCTGTTTGTTCGTCTTTTAGAGAATACTTAACGTCGTTTGCTGTCATTCGTGTTTCGTGGATGTGGTACCCTAAAATTTTTTAGGTCAGACCACTTAATGTTGATGTAAGTAACTTACAGTCAACTATGCTGCTCGAACTAAGTTTTGGATGTCCCAAAACCACCGTAGTGAAGAGCAAAGACGCAACTGCTTGGAGAAACATTTTTCTGTACTACGCCTTGTTGCCTTACCTGCCTTATATATACTTACCTTTCTTATCGCGCTGTCCTCAACAGCCATTAGAGTGATGAGGCAAACAGACTACTCAAAATAGACAGAAGTGTTGCTAGATCCGCATTATATAGTAGTTTTGCTCATTTGCGAGTAAAATATAAAAAAAAAATATCACTTCCTTCCATGTAATGAGTAGAATTAATTTTTTTTGCATTCGTGTTTGCTTGGTTACCTCTAATTAGTTCTACAAAAATTATGCAAGAAATGAATAGAAATAAAGGAAAAAACAATTGTGAAAATTTCACTTGCAAATTTATTGCATACTATTATAAAGGAACACGTGAGTTTTCTTTCAATTGCACGTGATAGTCGTTAAACAAAATGTAAAATCTCGTGATGGCTTTTATCAGTTGGATTTAAATTATTTGCAGGTAATAACTATCGTGATAAAATGAAGTACCCACTCATAACTTTCTCTGTATTCATAAACAGCGGGGCCATTTTATACTTTTATACTATTCACGACTTTGAGGATTCTACATAGAGCGTCTTCTTATACATAAATTCATTAAAAAGAAGTCTAAAAACAGATTGATTGGGCTCCTCAAAATCTGCAAACTAGGCGTTTTTTCTTCCTTGAAGACGGATTTATCGCTGTTACTATACAAGCTAAAAAGGGCTATTGCATCTTTCTAGAGTGAAACTAGAACCAGTCACAGTTTCATAGAGAGGAAGCTTCAATATTCCGCCGAGGATGAAATTAATTTACACGTAGAAATCTCAAAGTTAAATTTCAAAGTACCTGAATCCTGAATAATTATAATTCTTTTGAAATAACAACAAACTGCTATTATTGTTGTTATTATTATTAGTATGTGTTTCACTCTGAATAAGATGCAAAAAATGTAAAAATCTTACACTTGTAAATTGACTCCATCCGGTGACATTTGAAACTTCTATCATCATAAAAATTGACAAAAATTAATCCAAACAAAAAAAAACCAGATACATTATCTTCTAGAGCAAAAAATTGTCTGTCGAGTAACATAAAACATTATGCCAAAAAAATTGTTTTTAACGCGTAATTTTAAACACAACATAAACGGCGGGAACTTATTAGCCAACCCTTTGTATAAAAAAAGTTTCCTAAGATCAGTGAGGCAAAGAAGGAATATTTGTGGGCCCTCAAATAAGAGAGTAAATAAAAGACGATAACTTCGATCAGCAACTCAGCGATAACGAAAAACATGCATGGACACCTTTCAAAAATGTGGTTAAAGGATTTTGGGGGAACCACATTGCTTAAGACTACAAGAATCTAGTTAAAAAGCTTTTAATGTCATGTTAAGCTCAGGCATGCAATATCTGACTAAAAATACACTTCCTTGATTCTCATTTGGATTTCTTCCTAGGAAACCTAGGGGCAGTCAGTTCATCACATCACACGGTGAACGCTTTCATCAAGACGTATCAAATATGGAGAAGCTGTATCATCAAGGCAAGAGGAAGTCGAATATGCTAGCTGATTACTGTTGGAAACTTAAAGGGAACATTCCAAATGTAAAATACTCAAGAAAATCATAAAACATTCATTCAGAATTCCTTGATTAATGTTTAAAGCTATTTGATTTAATAAACAGCTCCTTGAAAATTTGTAATTTTTATAAAACTATGTTTTGTTCAAAAAAGTTTTGCTTGATGGGATAAATGTGACGTCATTTTTATCTTTTAACAATGAATTGCTGGAAAGGATAATTTTGTAGAGCAGATCAGGGAAGAAAAGGTTAGTGGCTTATTTTTTGTGATACACTTACAATTGAGATAAAACTGAATTTAGTATTTTTATTAACTTAATAACACGTGCATTTATTTACACATCTATAAGATCTTAAGTATTTTTCGGCCGCAAACAAATTAATAATTGTATTCCCGCTAATGACTGCTGCGTAATTATTTTGTAAACTTCAGCTGCATTAGCTCAAGTTAGCTAATGCTGTCAACTTAGGCTGCATGATGGATAGGTACTTAAAGCAACGGTAAAAGTTTATAACTTAATCAATAAAAACCCTAGGAAATTCATTTGTCTCTTGTTATCAGTCAAGTATATCGTAGCGAAGACCAAATATGATCTCGATTGCTTTATTGTTTAAATCCTATCATCTCAAGGAAATCAGTGTATCGAACAGGTGATTATGTTTACAATAGTGGTATACGTTTTTGTAACAGCGCATTCTAGAGATGTTTCAACAAATAAATAAACAGTTCAACTTATACTAGATTCTACAAATTTGTTAGTCAACTACCGACCCACCCGCACGTGTAGTAGAGCATATTATGACTAAATAAAGATGCTCTTTAAATGTTGCCAAGCTTTCGAACCTTTTATTAGTTCATCATCAGGGCGCTACAATATGGAAACCACGTTACACTAATTTAAAACTGTTGATTTTATAAGTACTTACACAATTGTGAGGTTTTTATACAGCTCAAGTGTAGCTCTAAACATTTGTTCATTGATTAAAATTGCAAACAATGTATTATTATTAAAATTACTTTAAATTTCACATTTATAAATGACAAGTGCACAACACGTGGAACGAACAGTGTAAAAATTCTTTATCAAAGCAAAGCAAAAAACTACTATTTCTTTTCGTCTACACGCACGCCCGAAGACAGTATTGCCACAATCATTCTGCCAATTGTTAAATTTAAAATTTTTAAAATATTTTCTACTCGTCAAGTGGGCCTTTATAATTATCAAGATGTCTATTAAGAATGTAAGTATATATAACACTTAAGTTATTGACATCAGAACGTTTATTTAAGTTATTATTGTAATCATTAATGTATGTCATTTCTAAAAAGTTTCGTTTTGTGTAATTCTGTTTCTTTGCTAGAATTTGAACATTATCAAAGTCTATGACGTGGTCAATATTATTAATAATGTGATTAGACAACTCACATCTCGTTAAACCCTTGCGTATATCACTCTTGTGAAGTGCCAATCTGCCCTTTAGTAACTGGCTGGTTTGCCCTACATAAACTTTATTACAAACGTTACACTTTAATTTATATACTACATTGGCATTACACATGAGTGGTGTCCTGTCTTTCAACTTACTAAACCTCGAACCAACACCAACAGCATTCCTTTTTGCAATTATTAAATTTTCATTTTTTAATGACTTTATTATTTTATCTGTTAAGTGATCATAACTTGTGATGCTACCAAATTTAAATCCCATTTCTTCCCAACGTTGAACCCGGTTATTATGATTTTTATTTAGGTTGTTGCTATTCTCTATACCATGGCCTCCCTCTCTCCTTTCATGATACAATATTTTACTAACCAACACTTTAGGATATGCGTTTTCTCTTAATAAGTTATATAATATTCTAATATTCTTAGTTACAAAATCCCCATGACAAATGTTTACAATGCGGTTTTTCATTTGTTTTATGAAATTAGTTTTGATTTTTATACTATGATTTGATTTGTAGTTGATGTACCTGCCTGAGGCTGTGGGTTTTATATACCAATCCAGTTTTATTTTATTCTGGGTATCTCTCGTGGCTAATGTATCCAGAAACGGTACCTTTCTATCAGTTTCGTGTTCTACGGTGAATTTTATGTGTTCGACGAAGTTGTTAATAACCCTTAATATTTCATCAACAACTTCGACGAACACATAAAATTCACCGTAGAACATGAAACTGATAGAAAGGTACCGTTTCTGGATATATTAGTCACGAGAGATACCCAGAATAAAATAAAACTGGATTGGTATATAAAACCCACAGCCTCGGGCAGGTACATCAACTACAAATCAAATCATAGTATCAAAATCAAAATTAATTTCATAAAACAAATGAAAAATCGCATTGTAAACATTTAATATTAGAATATTATATAACTTATTAAGAGAAAACGCATATCCTAAAGTGTTGGTTAGTAAAATATTGTATCATGAAAGGAGAGAGGGAGGCCATGTTATAGAGAATAGCAACAACCTAAATAATAATCATAATAACCGGGTTAAACGTTGGGGAGAAATGGGATTTAAATTTGGTAGCATCACAAGTTATGATCACTTAACAGATAAAATAATAAAGTCATTAAAAAATGAAAATTTAATAATTGCAAAAAGGAATGCTGTTGGTGTTGGTTCGAGGTTTAGTAAGTTGAAAGACAGGACACCACTCATGTGTAATGCCAATTTGTATATAAATTAAAGTGTAACGTTTGTAATAAAGTTTATGTAGGGCAAACCAGCCAGTTACTAAAGGGCAGATTGGCACTTCACAAGAGTGATATACGCAAGGGTTTAACGAGATGTGAGTTGTCTAATCACATTATTAATAATATTGACCACGTCATAGACTTTGATAATGTTCAAATTCTAGCAAAGGGACAGAATTACACAAAACGAAACTTTTTAGAAATGACATACATTAATGATTACAATAATAACTTAAATAAACGTTCTGATGTCAATAACTTAAGTGTTATATATACTTACATTCTTAATAGACATCTTGATAATTATAAAGGCCCACTTGACGAGTAGAAAATATTTTAAAAATTTTAAATTTAACAATTGGCAGAATAATTGTGGCAATACTGTCTTCGGGCGTGCGTGTAGACGAAAAGAAATAGTAGTTTTTTGCTTTGCTTTGATAAAGAATTTTTACACTGTTCGTTCCACGTGTTGTGCACTTGTCATTTATAAATGTGAAATTCAAAGTAATTTTAATAATAATACATTGTTTGCAATTTTAATCAATGAACAAATGTTTAGAGCTACACTTGAGCTGTATAAAAACCTCACAATTGTGTAAGTACTTATAAAATCAACAGTTATATATAGGATGTCCAATCCTGACTTAAAGGAGGACCAAACTTTATCTCCGTTTCAGGTCGAGATTACATTATCTTGAAGCTGCTTTAATTGTCTACGCAGCCACGTTTTTTTATAGAAAACAAAAATGGTTATGAAAATACAATTCAATTTAACGAATGTGCCGCTTGTTTTGCAACTTTTTTGCGTGATTAAAGGGCACTCTGCTACGAGTTTTTCTCTAAACACCTGAAGAGATGCAGGTGGGGTAGCATAAATATCGGATTTTGAGTGGCAAAAAGGAATCCAAAAGGGTTAAGTCGGGTGCCCTAGTTGAGTATCCAGTGAGATCTCTTTGACCTGCCTATGCGTTGTCCGAAAAAAATGGGATGCCAGGATGTTCAGAAATTTTCTGTTATTCATTAAAAATGAGCAAGACGAGCCACTTCAGCAGCGTTTCTTCTGGCAGGGCAATAAAAAAATATCCTTGTTCAAATTAAAATTGACCTGTTGCAACATTTTACCAAACGTGGTCTTTTAGGGAGTTCAAATTTTATTTGGAACAATCCATAGATCACATATAATTGTCAACTGTTTTTTTTCAGATGTTTTTAATGTTGCCTTTTGGATTATCCAACCATTTTCATGTAAAACAATTAAAAGAAGTTCACTCATATAAAAATTTGTTTATTTGGGCACAGACATGTTGTACTGGTGAAGATTCAGGTCCCGTAATGCACAACTCTGGCGTTATCACTTTAAACACAGCTCATAGTATTTTTCTTCGTCGTTGGAAATCATACGATCCCTTATAATTCCAGACTATACTTCAACAACAAAGCCAGCGACGTGAATACACCCAGGAACAAATTCAGAGATACCTGTACTGCCGATGATACCTGAAAACAGAGAATAATCAGTTTACAAGACAAAGAAATCTTGCTGATTGTAATATTAGTGGCCCAATCCTAAAGTGCAGTTCTAGAAAGAGTGTATTTGTTAGTTTGCATGCGACGATCTACGTGGTTTCCAAGTACTCACTTGGCTTTCCATGGGCGCCGACCTTCTGTGAGCTAAAAATTGGAGGTCATCCTTAAATGAATAAGATCGCTTTATATGGTGAATGCAACTGGGTTAAAAGTTTATCAGTTTGGGTTTTTCGCTACTTCTCGGGAATGAAATTGTAACGCCAACGTACCAACATGAATGCCTTTAGAGATAATATGTTTTTGGAAGGATCGCTGTGTATTGATCTGACGTTTAGATTAGTCCTGTAATCTTTATCAAAGACCTCAAAATGCCGTCTGACACAAGTTCAAACAAAATATTGAAAGTAAATAAACTCATAATTTCCACAATCCCCGTTAAAATTATTAGTATTCCTAGAGAT
Organism: Rhyzopertha dominica; assembly: GCA_025024175.1. Classification (NCBI taxonomy): domain Eukaryota; kingdom Metazoa; phylum Arthropoda; class Insecta; order Coleoptera; family Bostrichidae; genus Rhyzopertha; species Rhyzopertha dominica. The sequence goes on from QCXZ01000053.1 coordinate 27,873,470, forward strand.
TTGTATAGTTTCTTAATAATATTTTGCTGGTATAGGCATGTAGATGGTACTTTTGTTATTTGACCCCACGGTATAGAAGAGTTAGGTAGGTTTCTAAATCATTTGAACAGTCAAAACCTGACATACAATTTACAATGGAATTAGGACAGTTAGGACACAACGTTTACAGAAAACCAACACACTCAGAAAGATATTTACATGCCACATCTCACCACCCTCCCATTCAAAAGAATAGTCTTATAAGGATGTTATTTGTTAAAGCAGAAAAATTTGAGACAAAAGTTTTTACAAAAAAATATGTTATTTTAAATCAGCGCTAGGAGCAATGGTTATAGCAATGAAAATGTTTGGTCAATTTTCAATTAAAGTGCTCGTCCAAATCAAGTAAATTCTCGGCCAGAACAAGGTAAATTAAAGTTCAATTTGTTTAGATAAAGTTTTAAGTTATACTAAAGATGAAGTCTATTTAGAAAGTAAAGGTGTTTATAGTAAAGCAACTCTCTTACGGTTTTTACAACCCTGCAATACTATTTACCTTTCATTTACAGGCACAGTTGGAACGGCACGCGACCCCTCATAAATTACACCCTCTCTTTGTAATTTTGCGAATTTCCAGTGCCGGCTTTAAGCCGTTTTAAAACTTGTTTCTTGTTTGTGTAGTGTATATTATTCTAAGTAGTTTTTAATCATTCGGTTGATAAGAGGTTTTACATCGATCGTTTTTATTTACGTCTCAAAATGAATTGTACGTAGTTTTAGATGAGTAGCATTATTTTGCACAAACAATGTATATCTAGTTATAATGAAATTTGTAATCTAACTAGACAACATGCACATCTGAGCATTTTTTAATATGCAAAGAAAAATCTCGCATTCCTTTTATTTTGATTTTTAACATTCCTGTAATATTTATATCCTGTCATTGTGTTGAATGCTGTGCTAGCCGAAAATTATAAACAATACATTTTAATATTTTTACAATCTTGGAAACATGCGGTTAACGGTTAGCATAATTAAATATATAAATAAAAGACAAGTATTTTAAAAGAAAATAATAAGAATATATATTTTTTTATCTGAGCATATGTCATATTTTCTTGAGTTTTGCAGGCATAAGATGAAATGAAAAAGTATTGGCCTTGACCGAGATTTGAACTCGGGACCTTTTGAATACCAGTCAAACGCTCTATCACTGAGCTATCACGGCCCTATTCAGAATCGATTCTGATCGATCGATCCTGATGGTAGCCCTGGCAGTAACTGCTGCTGAAACCAAGTTTCAAAAAGTGCAGAGTTTATGTCGCAATGGTAGTCAGCAGAACAATTTTGGATCTGTTTCGCTGACAGTAATAAGCCATTTTCCACCCATCCAACACTTCCTCCCGCATGAAGAATTAAAATTCTTTTTCCTTTCGAAGGTGGTGCTTACAGAACGCAGTTATTTGTCCCATCTGTCAGACCTTTTTTTATTAAGTCGTGGATGTCGTACCACGTTTCATCCAAATATACGATATTACGATTTTCTTGGCGGCACCTTCTGATTTCGTTTATATAATCCCATCTCATTCTTTTTAGTAGGGTTGATTCCATTATGGACCAGAGTTGGTTTAATGTACTATAACTAAAACCGATGCTCCTCAAGTATTTTCTGAACCACTCTTCGCAATAACTTATGTCATATCCTAATTCCAAAAGTTTTAATTTCAGATTTACCGTAGTTGGAACTTTATTTTCTTTACATATTTGGTAAATCACTTTTTTAATTTCTATCTCAAGCTCTTTTGATATATTTAGAAATTTCTCCGAATTGCGTAATTTTCTTAAATTGCCTTTATTTTCAATAATATCTCTCAGTCGTGTAGGGGACACCAACCAATTCACTTGTCACTCTTTTGTTTATCAAAAAATTGTATACCTTTTTTATGATTTCTTTGGCATCTTGGGTAAGGTAACGACGATTCCTCTTGTTTTCTTCAATTTGCACTGCCATGTCAGCGTCAGCAACTTCATTCTGAGCGGTACTTGGAGCGGCTTTTTCCCAAGGACGGAACATTTTTCGCTTCTCTTGTCTCGCGCACAGAAKTACTAAGACTGAATGCTAGTTTTGGTTTGACCGGCAGTGAAATGTAAATAATCCGACCCTGCTTAACCATCTTCGGAAAATCGGACCTAAATTTATGGTAARCCGGGGATTTGCGGTAACTTGTGAGGGGCCGCTTGCTGTTCGAGATGAAAGATAAATTTTATTGCAGGGTTGTAATAACGGTAAGAGAGTTGCATTACTGTACTAAATTACTCGTTTTTGCTGCAAGCGTTACATACGTCAAACTAAAAGAAAAGTATGTACGCGTTTGAAAGGATACATTACGTGCTACTAGGCTGCAACGGATAGATAAATAATTGCCAGATTTGGTTATTTCGTTTCAAAATTTTGTTTGAACTCGTTTCAGACGATATTTTGAGGTTCTCGTCTTTAACGAAGATTACTGGCTTTATCAACATCAGATCAATAATCTTTTGTCGGTGTTTTATAGTGACAGCAGTTTCCGAAAACATATTATCTAATATAACGCCAACATTTCAAATGCAAAGATGCGTCATTTTGACTAAATTTACGAGATAAAATACTAAAAGTAACTTACCTCACACTGCTGGACACCATCACCCACGCATGCGGCGTACGCCATAATGTGGGGTATAAGATTTTGTTCGACTACTCCACTGAACAGGTGGGAATAGGGTCCTATTGCAAAAATTCCTACGTCGTCTCCTCCATGCGTTTCAGAAGATAAAGGAGCAGTTACCGGAAACTGATACTCTTTGTCGCCTAAAAGAAAGTTTAATAAATTTAAGACAATTGAGCAAAATAATCCTGTAGTTAAAAAGACAATATTTTGAGCCGCACTTTCTAAAAATATGGTTCTTAACTTTGCTATTACAATTTTTGGTTCGTTATTGAATTTTAATGTGACTTTATTAACCAAGTATGTTGTCTTTCTTGTGCGATTTTGTAAAAATATTATTTTTACAGGGGTTTTCGTCGTTTGATAAAAGTGCCCTACGCTTTCTGATTATTCCATCAGGCTGCCATGGTACAAGGCGTGCAATTAAAAAATTAAAAATGCGCAAAGCAGTGCCCTAGAGATTTGTATACAGAACAACATATCGAACAATTGGAGCAGTGGCTTTAAAATTAGCTTCTCTGGACGTAAAATCGTTTTACATGTAATAGCATGAGCATAAACGGGCTACCCCACACTCTTAATAACTATTGACAAGAAAAACAAAAACACTAACTTTTCACCAAAGCAGCCCGTCTTGAGTAAGACATGTTCAAAGATATATAAAAAACGAATCCATTAAACTGTAATCTAACTTATACATACAATTGCGGATAACGTAACATTAAAATTCTATAAGGAGAAGCCAATAATGCAATAATATACAGGGTATTTTATTAACAAAATTAACGTGCGTTAGCAGTATAACCGGAAGTCCTCTATGTATGATAATATTTTTGGAATATGTACAGCGTGCGTCACTTAAATCCGCCCATATTTAAATTTGAATTTTCCGCCACATAATAATTCCTATATATGCCTTTGTTGGCATTCATGAAAGCCACATACAGGCATCAAGCAGGGGTAGATAGTAAATTGATCGAAGAGCATCTGCCCTCATATTCTCCTATTCATCAGTCCATCGTCGCTGTTAAAATCGATGGTCTGCTTTGGTCAATTCGTTCTCTACCTCTGCCTGATGAGCTCCAACAGGGCGAAACTAGTCATATGGTGGGAGTGAATTGGCCAGGGCAGAACATTTATTTAAATTCTTGATAAGTCCATCCGTCCATCATTTCAAAACAATTACCAAACATTTTACACTTTTATCTTGAACGTTTGATCATCGTGCGTTAAGACCCTCTTGAAACTGTCAAAATCGATGTCCTAACGACAAAACAACTTACTCATATCATAATTGCTCAGATTGTATCTCGTTCCATTCTCATGTACTTGAAACACCGGGCCATTAGCGTAACTCAGAGTGGCGTACGGCAAACTGTCCACATCTGAAGTGCCAGCGATACCCAAGATGTCATTCCCCCTTCTAGGATAACCGCTGATGGACATGGTGTGCGCGTGATCCGAGGTAACAACGATCAACGTATCATCAGATCCCAATATCTCCAAAGCCTTGGCGATGGCTAAGGAAAACTGCTCCGTCTCGTCCACGGCCTTCTTCGCCAAGATCCCGTGGTGAGCGTGGTCGATTCGGCCTCCCTCCACGAAAAGGAAGAAGCCATCGTCTCCTTTGTTGAGCACCTTGATGGCAGCCTCCGTCATCTCCGCCAGCGTGGGTTCAGTGGTTAGATTGGCGTCTAGATGGTACTGGCAATGACTGGACTCGAACAATCCCAGTAGGTAGTCGGTATCATCCGAGATGTTAAGGAGCTCTTCCCTGTTCCATACGTATTCGGCAGCCTGTCCTTCTTTCTGCTCCAACCAACTGTCGATTAAGTTTTTTCCATCGTTCCTCGAACCTAATGAACCCTCTTCGTCAGTGAAGTTGTTTGGCAGGAATTTGGCGCGACCTCCGCCAAGGAGGACGTTGAGATTTGACCCTGTCTCGCCGAAAACGGCCTGGTAAGCAATGTCCGAGCAAACGGCGGGATCGTTGCCGTAGTATTCGACATCGGCGTCGCTTTCGTAGTCTCGGTGGGCTATGTGAGCGTAAACTCCTGGAAATTAAGGGTTTGTGATGTTTTATTCGTTTATTTTATGGCTATGTACTTGGGCGTACCCAGCTTTTGGTCTGGGGGGGGGGTGAATAATTCATCATAAATAAAAGTGTGTTATTATCGGATTATGAACAATCTTCGTTGATTTTCTGCAAGGTGACTTAACACATCTTCTGTTAAGACCTAAATTTTTTATGTTTTTTTATATACACTGATCATACAAAGCTCGTTTATTCCTAATTCAATTATTGATGATCTCAATTAGGTGATATCTAGCCCATTCAGTTGCATCTCTATCACGTTTAACAAAAGATGAGTAATAAAGAATAAAGATCCGTGATCCACATAATGTAAACTAATGTCAAACGAAGTACTAAAGAAAGATAAATTTTCCCTTAAGCATCTACTAATACGACCACGTTTTATGATATGGAATTCGCACATGTCAAAGACTAATAAATTAACCGATGCGCTTTTAGAAGCTTTAGAAATTTAAGTTGGAAGTGAACAGGTAGCTAGTAAAGATAAAAAAATATCAAAACACAGAATGAGGAAACAACATGGTCGTGAAACAATACCTAAGACTGTAATCTTAGTTAATCTTAGTTAAACTTAAAAATACAAGTTATAAGCCCCAGCATTATACGTCAGCTGGCCAAACAATTTTTACTATTCATCTAATATTACTCAAATTTCTGCATAATTTTAAATCTATATAGCAAAATAGCAAAATAAGGCTCAATATCGCCAAAAACGTGTTATAAAATTTTACGGAATATACGTTACTACTGAAATCTGCAGGGATTAGCACAGTATAAATTATTACATATGTAAGGTATTCCTTATAATCAATTTTATGTGACACAAAAGTAATTTATGTTTTTAATTTTAATCAGATATGCATAGTTTAAATGCTTAAAGCGCCTAATATCGTCATCTGAAACTGAATATTTGTATATCGATAATACTCCATTAAACTTGTACATTAGCAAATTTTGGATTAAAAACCGTGATCGCACTAATCTGATATTTTAAATAAACCAAAATTTGAGTACTTACTCTGGCCAAAATAATGACCGGGGCATAAATCGAAAATAATGATTTTGAATCGGTTATWTCAATGCTTGATAATAACTAGATACTACAACACATCAGTAAAATGATAGCATACTACGTTTCAATGTTTGACGACGATTTTGTACACATTACTGTGCAAAATCAGAATTAGATACTTCCATAAAGTTATACAAGACATGCTTTGTTATGAATGCACTCGCTTTTGCTTTTTATAACTGGGTGTAAATACCTTCATTTTTACCAATAAAATCAGTTTATTCATTTCTTACCACTTCCATTTAGATTTAAGGGTTAAAGAAAGAACTGCCATTTAGTTTTGTCTTATATCCATTTTCGTCACTGAAGTGATTACGAGAAGTGTGTGAAAATGCCAAAACAAGGTGCCAACAAATCCGTTCTAGTCAAGAAGTGGATTAATAATAAACCCGATTTAAAAATCATTTATGACAACAATATTTTTTGTACAGTTTCCAACAAATACAATACAATGTTAGTTTAAATGCAATACACGGTGTATTCTAATTATAATCTATGAAAGGATTCAGAGTTATTAAAAATAGTATTGAAAAGGACCAATAAGTTTTAAGTGATAACTTCTTTTCCATTAAAAGTTGTAAACACTGACTTAAGCAATGACAAAAACTTGTGCATCTTAATAAAGTCATAACCAAACATTATCATCTGCACTTGAGAAGCAACGCAATCTATATCTACCCGAATTGAAATAGTATCTAATAAAGAATACTATCTACCTGCTGGAGAGGCATGAGTAACCCTTGTTGTGGTGACTACGCCAGTTCTTTTCCCAGCAAGCTGAGCCCATCGACCTATTGAATACACGTGTGTGCTTTCATCTGTGGCCGCTTCACAATCTCCAAGTGTAACTTGAGCAGACACTCCAATGGTAGCTTCGTTGGCTTTGATACCACACAGATAAGCCGTAGCAGTGCAAGCGGAATCGGCTACTTGAGAATCCACACAGTACGTCTGTAAAAAGAGTTCAACTTCTATATTTCATTTTCATGTCGACAAAGTTTTATCGAATCTTATTTTCATGGAACTGCACATTAAGACGACAGTTAAAAATGTATTTAAAACTTATAAGCCACAGAAGACAATTCTAAGTAACGAAGAGCTTATTTACCAAAGCCCAGAACGGAAGGAAGTGGAGATACAGATTGATGAATGGCAGAAAAACGGTTTTATTAGAGCATGTACATCGGATTTTGCAAGCCCGATAGTATTAATGAGATAGAAGAATGGTGCTTTGGGAATATGCGTTGATTACAGGTAAATCAATAAGAAAATTATTCGAGACAGATTTCCACAGTCATTAATAGAAGATGTGCTAGATCAGCTAGTACCAGACGGTAAGACGTTTACGACTGTTCACTTTAAGGATGATGGACTTTTTCATGTACATATCGAAGAGGGTAGCAAAAAACACACTTCTTTTGTAACCTATCATGCACAATACGAATTCTGTGTTGGTCCTTTTGATTTGTGGATCAGTCCAAGTGTCTTCCAAAGATTTATAAATAAAATATAAATAATGCCACTGGTGAACCAGCATCATGTTATACCTAGTGCATGAATGATTTGGTAATACCCTCTAAGGACGAAGAAGAAGGACTTAACAAAATGAAGGTTGTGTTAAAAACTGCTAGTGAATATGGACTGGAACCGAATTTCAAGAAGTGCCAGTTTTTTTAAGACACACATTGTTGAAAGTGATACAGTTCAACCATCAGACGAGAAAACCATGGCGGTTAAGACGTTTCCTATTCCTAAAAATAAGAAGAAAGTGCAAGGGTTTTTGGGAAAATTTATGCCGCAATATTCACTGATAGCCAAACTACTTTTACATCAGGTTTACATCCCGTTTATGATATGAGTAAAACGACTACCAATCCAGACGAAAAGTTCACCAGTTGTGAGCTAAAAGTTTTGGCAATAATTGAAACATTGAAGAAATTCAGAGTGTATTTACTAGGAATAAGTTATAAGATTGCCAAACATTTCAAAAGATAATGGACACAAGAGAACTAACCACTAGAGTTACATGGTGGGCCCTGCTTTTAGAGGAATTTGATTACTAACTGGAATGTAGACGCTCTGAGTAGATGTCGTCTTGAGACAGATTCAAAGTGCACAATCCAGCCTTGAAAGCCATAATGAAAATACTAAAAGTAGAAAAGCATGAGGACCATGTTTTGAGTAACGGAATCTTGTACAAGGAGTTGAGTGGAGACTGACTGTTGTAATAACCAGGAGTTTACAGACGGAAATTATAAAAACTGCGCCTGAACTGGACATTTTGGAACAGGAGGATTTAGTAAACAAAAATTATTACATTCATAAACTAAAAAGAAAAATCGAAGAGTACATAGCCACTTGTGTACCATGCATATTAAAAAAACAGAAAGAAAGGAAAACAAGAAGGGATCATTGTGGACCCTTTGAAAGCAAGAAGAAGTATTACAACTATATTTTGCTTGTCATTGGTGGATTTACTATATTCACTTGGATATTTCCTTTGAAGATGAAGGACGCTAGGAAAGTACTGGATAAATTGTTGATGATTCAACCAAGGAGAATCATTAGGAGGTGGCGCTTTTGTTTCAAAAGACTTCAAACAATTTTGTCAAGACAAGAACATTGATCACTTTTTAATTACTACTGGAGTACCGCGGGGTAACGAACAAGCCGAAAGAATGTTGGTAAACGACGACCGAAGCTCTGAGTACTGAGTAGTAGGAATAGGAGTTCGATTACGAACCAACAATACTCCTAAAATGTAATGCAAAATTAACTTTTCTTATGCCATTCTTAATCAAGTATTTTATATCAGTCATTAATAATAATAATAATAAACGACTTTATTAGGCACAGTAGGTTAAATACAATCGAAACTATTATTTTGAACGTAATAGAAAGAAGAAAAGAAAAATATAAAATATATATACTGTATTAACCTACCCAATTAAACAAACCAAACAAAAATCTTTTTTGTAAACTGGGAAGCATGGCGAAGTCTAACAAAATGCTATTCTACTTCACCACGCATCCCAAGTTATAAGAGGTCGTAAATGTGGAAAGAGAGAAAGAAATCAACAAATGCTAGAAAAAAAACACAATAAAAAAGGCTTAGAAGGAAGATAAAGTCCAGTTGGCAAGCAGATTTCATCTAGTTTGAGTAACAAATAGGTACTGTTTTAATTTATATTTAAACTTATTAATATTATGCAGTTTGAACTCTCGTGGTAAGGCATTGTACAATTTAGCAGCATTGAAAGAGAATCCTCTGCGAAACAGAGCTGTACGGTGGCGGGGCACAACAAAACTTTCCCTAAATCGATTGTTTCTAGAGTGAATATCTGAGTGATATCTTAATCTACCTTTCAAGTTAGAGTTAGGAGATGGAATGGTAAGTATTTTATGAACAAAACAGTTAAGATGACACTTCTTACGATTATCCATGTTCAACCAATTTAAGTCATTTATAAACGACGTTATATGATCACGTCTACGCAAACCATAGATATATCGGCAACATGCATTCTGTACTTTCTGCACACGACCTTTCTCGTTAGCATCCAAACAAAACCCATAAATAAAGTCAGAATAGTTAAAATGCGATAATACATGACTTTCACATAATTGTTTCCTTAGTAAGAAATTTCAAAAATATCTACTCGAATATAACATTTTTAAAGCAGAGAATGTCCGTTGTAATAGCTTTGTGACATGTTTCCTAAACCGAAGTGCACTATCTATAATGACACCCAAATTTCGAGTGTGATCAACAAACCGAACATTAACAGCTTACCGTCATAGAATCGCATACTTATTTTCTGACATTTTTGTTGCCAAAACACATAACCAGTGATTCAGAAAATTATGCTTCTCAGACAAAGTTCTGATTCTATCTAGTACCTCATTAATAAGTATAGATGAAGCTGAGCAGTCCTCAAGTCTGAAATGATGATAAATCTGGGTGTCATCAGCATATGCTTGAACCTTACACCTACTCACAGATTTAATTATATCAGCAGTATATGTAATAAACAATAATGGGCCTAGAATAGACCCCTGAGGAACTCCAGTTAATATTTTTTGAAGTATTGGAATAACGGTTACTGGAAAATATTTTTTGACATCTATTGCTCAGTTAAGATGACACCAAAGATACTGACGATGAAGAAAATCCACAGTATTTTAACTTAGTAACAATACCAAAATCGACGCTATACCCTAATTAGTTGCTCTAATAATGTCATCAAAACCACAAATTAAAGCTGTAGCTGTAGAGAAGCCATTTCTAAAGCCACACTGATTATTGGGGATGAGGTCATTATTAAGAGCAAATTCATAAATTTGTTTATACAAGATTTTTTCGAAAATTTTAGAGACAACGGGTAATATGCTTATAATACGCAGGTCAGGTCAGGTGAATGAATGAATGAAACGAAAACATCATGGTAATAGAGATTAGAGAATGATTTATTCACATCGCATCACTATAATTCTGTTCAGAAATGCAACACCTTCTTGATTAAAACGATCAGAAAGCGATGCAAATTCAGACCACTTATAAGTATTATAATGCTTCACATTATATGTACCCTCTTTCTGGATAAAGACCATGAAACAGCAAATGAATAACTCTTTCTAACCCCTATGACTACCCATATGATTACTGAATATCAACTTTTTTATATAAATAGTGAACATAGACAGCTAATTAGAATTTCGATCATTTATATTTGTGTATAATGTTAGATACGTAAATGAAATCAATAAATTTTTATCTGAAACATTAAAGCGTTTTATATGTTAAGCAAAGTGTATATCAACTCCTTCGATATCAATTATTAGGGGAGGTTATCGCGTATAAACTTCATAGCATATTTCACGTGTCTGATATTAAGTATTTCTAGCTCATTTTACTCCCATTTCTGACGGTTAAGGTTCATATTTCGCTTAAAATGTGGGCCAGGGGTCAGTACCCAGGAGATCCAATTAAGAATAGCAATCCATTATTTAACCTGCGGAGGTTAGCAAATTAGTTGTTGCCAGCAAATGTTTCAATTTAAATGCAAAAAAGTAATCGCGAAAATGTTGTTTCGTAATTAAATTAATTCGTTCTTGTCTGTCTACCTCACATGCAGTTTGTTTTTCAGGACGTTTGTTTCATAATCATTACCATCGATGAAATTAGCAGCATCCAATGCCGAAACGTGTTATCGATATAGCTTTTGATTACTGCCAGTATTCTCAGAAAAAGTAGGTATTAAGTTCACGTGTTTCAAATTATGACACTATCATTCTCAATGATCGTAAGAATTGTGAAATCTGTGAATCTTTTTCCTATTACAGACAAGCTTGTCTGATGTCAGTATTGTTTGTGTTCAATCACTTGTTATGCTTACAGTTGTTTGTGACATAATTAACCTTCGTTAAAGTCAATAGCAGCAGCACTGAAGGTATGAACTTAAAATGTGATTAAATTTTTCCAGGACCCACGCAATTTCATTATGTAACCATAAAGCAATATCTGGATTAAGCAGTACACGACACTGTAACTTTTTGTGATTCGGTTATAGCCGTAGCGAGATTAACATCATCTAACACGTGCTCTATAAAATATAGTGATACACATAAATTATTGTGTAAATCGTCCCACTATAATCTGAATGTCTTTGAACTTTGATAATTTACAATTTCACTTGTTTAACTGGGCTTTACAACTGTCTATCATCAGCTTATTTCAGGTCTGTACGTCGTTATAGGGCCCATACGGATTAATTGAGGTAAAGTTTAAAAATATGATAACCCATGGTTAATTATGTTTAATCTTAAATTTTTCATTCGCTTTGAAGAAGCTTATAAGTTCATTATAAAGTAAAGAGATACATCCTTTCATAAATAGTTACAGTTAAAGAAGGTTTTAAAAAGTAAAAGTGATCATAAGTATTTATATATTACCTTAAAACCAATTTCAACAAAATATAATTAACAAGGTAGCTTGGAAACAAGGATTACACTAACTGGTTACCCCCTTGATTTTAATAGTAGATCACAGCAAGTCAACATTATGTTTTTATTTTGTAAACTCAGTTGTTTCATGAAATGAGAGAAGTGCCGCAAGCTTTAGATATTGGCCCGACTATATTCTGAAGTTTAATCAATGATATTGCTTTGAAGTATAAGTGTCAGCATAGTGAAAACAAGTTACTGTTGAATGTATAAAAATTCTTTCCGACGTACTAAATTCTGTGTGCTTGGTTTCTATTATTTAACTGTTTGGGAGATTCTTTCTTAAAAAGTCAAAGTAAATGTAAGTAAAGAAAAACAGTCAAATTTATTAGTAAAAATTCAGTTTCCAACAAAACAGATTTTGAGACTTCTCCCTGAGCTTTATACGTAATGTTTTTCAGAATTAAATTATGAAGATAACATACCCTTCATGCAACTTGTGCAATAAATTACTTGTAGCACACTAACCAAAATATAAAAACAGTTCACTCTTTCACAGTTTGACAGTATTTGGAAAAAAGGAAGCTTGTTGGGAAAAGATCCAGAAATGAACTAAACTGAAATAAAAATAGAACAAAAATACTAGGAAATGGCGGTTTGTCCTATGAGACAAAAAAAAACGGTGTCTAGTAAATTTTTTATCATGATCGTAAAAATTGCCGCAAGAGAACGAATGTGAAGGGTACATCAGAACTTTTTTTGAGTTTGAGAAAACGAWAGACTTCAGAACAAAATATATGTGTGCGCTGTTTTGCAAAAATGTTGAAAAATGAAAAAAACTACTAAGGGGTGGTTAGGTAAGCAAAAAAACACTATTGAGTGCACAATCCGTATAAAGGACAGTACCATAAGAGTGTGTAAAGGGTTTTTTCCGGTTGCAAATAAGTTGGGGCATGTATAATCACAGCAAGAATTTATCATAATATTTTAGAAGCCATCTTCAGTAGAAGTTATTTAACCGAAGGATATTTACCTTACCAAATTTTTAGTGGAAGTGGAGTTAGTCAACAAGGCACTATTATTTACAGTATGTATGACTGAATCTATATTCTGTAAACTAATAATAATTGTGTTTATTTGATCCACATGTGACAGACAAGATTATGTGTAGTAACGGTAACATTTGGGAGGACCAAAATGAGAATGAGAATATAAAGATGACAATATAACGTATGTCTCAAAAGTTTTGGCACAAATTACTTTATTCAATTTTAACACGCAAAGATAATTTTACTTAAATTTTAATTATATGCAAGGATTAACAATATTACAAACAACAAAATTAACAATTCAAATCAAATGAAGCGGCCCGTGCTCCTCAACAAGGCGCAACTTTCTGCGGACATCGCGCATTAGGTTTTGGACTACCTCGCCATCTACCTCTCTTATTTTTCTATAGATTCTACGCCTTAACTGCTCTTCATTTGCAGCTTGCCATCCTCCATCGTAGACCTTTCTAGATAAAAGTGCCCAAAAATCTTCAATTGGACGAGCCTGGGGTAGGTTAGGGGGATTATCGTTTCTGGGTACAAATGGGATGTTATGAGCGTTAAGCCAATTTTGAGATTCGCGTGCGTAATGGCAAGAAGCTAAATCTGGCCAAAACATTATGTTGTCTTCAGCATGATACTCGTGAATAAAGTCAGCCAATTTGGTCAGACAGTTTTGAATATAGCGCTGACTGTTTATTGCTTCGCCCTTTACACGTCCGACATAAGGCCTGGATATTCCCGCAGTGGAAATGGCACACCAAACTAAAATTTTGTCGGCGAATTTCGCCTTTTCTTTATATTTTACATTGTCTGGACAGTTTTCTATGTTGTCGGTATAAAACCCATCATTTCCCTTCATCTCCGAATTGCCCAGTGTAAAATATTTTTCGTCGTCCATAACGATGATTCTGTCGTTTGCAAAATGGATCCGCCTTAATGCCCGACAACATCGTGGTATCCGTGCCAACTGATTTTCCGTATATTTTGGACATTTTCTTCGTTTTCGATATTCTACAGCATTTCTGACCAATTCCCTCGAAACTGTGTCCTTAGAAGTGCGATATTCACGTGCCAATTTCCTGAGAGACACTCCAACTCTATTTTTAGCCCTTCTCACCAATCTTTCTGCTCTCTCTTGAGTAAAAATTCTTGGTCTTCCACTTTTTGGTAAATTTAGGCATGGTATACCTTGCTCACACTCAGCTATTGTACGATAAATAGTACGGCGAGCGATATTTTGATCTTCGAACAAGCGTACTATCTCTGGTTTTGGCAACCGCCCAACCAAAGAGTATATACTTTTCCGAAGATCTAATTTATAAGACATTTCTATGCAAATATTACTTAAAACTGAGCTGTCACAATAAAGAGAATCGATTGAAGAATTTTTGTTTCCAAAGCCATTTCGATGTGTTATCATTATCGCCAGTTTTAACGCCAGTGAATGTTGTGCCAAAACTTTTGAGACATACGTTATAAGGAATGTCCGAAAATTAAAGTTGCGTGTATATTAGAAAAACATTAAAGCAAGCAAGAAAAAATATTTTAAGACGATCAGATTTATAGTAACTGAAATGTTAGGAGCGAAGGAGACTAGCAAGTAAGCATTTTTTAAAACTAACAATAAACATTTTTCTGACATCAGACGGATGACCGTTGTATACATGAACAGCATTGTATTGAAAGCTTCTTTCAAAAAACGCATGTTGATGCTGCGTTATTGAAAGCAAACTCTTCCGCCTGACATTTGTAGTTTGAATATCTGTGACATCAAAATGGAGACATCTGCTGGATACTGGATAGCATATTTAGCCACGAGAGGATGGCTAACCGATGGGTGATGTCTTATTGTTTTCTAATACCAAAAATTAATCTAAAGCAGAAGTTCTGAACACAACCCGTGCCCTTCTGACACAGCCCCTATCCAAGCAAAGACCGTAAAAACCACTCCCACGGTTGAAGTGAGACAACACTAAGAGTTAGCAGAGTGTAACCCTCAAATCAAAGCTCAACATCCTTCGATTATTGTACAGAATTAGAATTCACATAAGATTTTTTGATTAAATACGAGATGTCTTTTTTAAATCTTAGTTTACAATTGATGATTATACCTAGGTGTTAGTGAATTGTAAAGTTGTGCCCTGCAATTGTACGACCAATCTCTACTTTAAAATATCGCGAGCCTTCTCATTAAACGTACTACCGAATAGCGTGATATTAGATTGATTAGAGCTCAATACGAGCAGAATTTTTTTTATTATTATTATATTTTGTCCAGGGATTATATAACATCCTCCTCCAATGAGCTATATAACTGAGTGTCATGAGCGTACTAATGAATACGACAAGAATTTAAATTTTTTAAGATGTCTGCAACATATAAGCAGAATAGTAATGGTCCTAAAACAGACCCCTGAGGGTCTCCTGATTTTATATGTCAGGTTATGAGGTATTATCACCCACGAAAACACGCTGGCCCCTAATAGTGAGGCAGGTAACCCTTTATCATCAAATGCTTTAAAGAAGTCAAGCAGTATAAGCAAAACTAATCTATTTTGATCCAATGATTTGAATATAGAGTTTGTCACTTCCATAAGTGCTGTCTCAGAACTAAACCTTCTAAGACCTGACTGAAACGGAGGCAATATATAAAATAAACATACGAGGCATGTTTTTTAAGTAAGTACCGCTTTGCGATTCCGCCGCCGCAGCGCTACGGTCGGCGTTCCGCGCATGCGCGCTGGTTACGCACTGACGCCATTACAGTTTGATTCTTCATTGTATACGTTGTTTACTGAGTGTTTAAGATGCTTCCGACAATCGTGAGTCCCGCCGATTGTGAAGTACGGGCTGTTATACGATTTCTTAGTGCTAAAGGCGTAAAACTGATCGATATTCATCGTGAGATCTGTGAAGTTTACGGACAAAACATTATGAGTGATGGAATGGTAAGGAAATGGGTGAGAGCATTTAAAGATGGCCGCACAAATGTGCATGATGAAGAAAGGAATGGGCGTCCTTCGGTCGTTAATGAAGATTTGGTGCAGAAAGTGAACGAAAAGGTGAGAGAAAACAGACGCTTTACAATTTCATCATTGTGCGACTGCTTTCCTCAATAATCTCGTAGTGTTTTGTATCGCATTGTGACCGAGAACTTGAATTACCGGAAATTGTGTTCACGTTGMGTTCCGAAAATGTTGACAAATTTGCACAAAACCCAACGTTTAGGCAGTGCATTGACTTTCCTTGAGCGGTACCACAATGAAGGTGAAGATTTTTTAGATCAAATTGTTACTGGTGACGAAAAACGGGTGGCCTACGTCACACCAGAATCGAAACAACAATCCATGGAATGGCGACATTCATCATCACCCAAAAAAGTGAAGTTTAAGCAAACAATTTCTGCCCGGAAAATCATGTGCACAGTTTTTTGGGACAGAAAAGGAATATTGCTAGTGGAGTTTCTGCCTCGTAATGAGACAATCAATGCAGCGTCTTATTGTAAGACATTGAACAATCTACGTCGTGCAATCTAGAACAAAAGACGTGGCAAGTTGAGTAAGGGTATCGTTTTGCTGCATGACAATGCCCGTCCACATGTGGCTAATCGGACCAAAGATCTCATCAAATCGTTTAAARGGGAAACTCTAGATCATCCTCCATKCAGCCCTGATCTGGCGCCCAGCGACTACCATTTGTTCCTGCACTTGAAGAAACACCTGATGGGTGGTCAGCGTCTTCAAGACGATAACGAAGTCGAAACATTTGTGATACAGTGGTTAACAAGTCAGGCGGCAGAATTTTATGAGGAGGGTATTCAAAAACTGGTGCCACGTTATGACAAGTGCCTCAATATTCACGGAAATTGTGTAGAAAAGTAGATTAAGGTACAGGCTTTCATGTAAGATAAAATTATTGCGATATCTTTGCACGTCTTTTTTTAATTCCAAAACGGTACTTACTTAAAAAACATGCCCCGTACTTTATTGAAAAAAAAATTGAAATAATTCCTGTATTTCTTCAAATATCTTTAGTTCTTTTTTATTAAGGCTACTGCGATCGACTAGAATGAATATATAGGGATTGAGAAATTACAACAATTTAACCACTATTTCTGCATAGCGGGAGATAGTGTTGTGCAGGATATAGAAATGTCACAGATCACGTAGCTTCGATTCCTTGTTCTTGAGTCCCACAAATGAAATGGAAATAAAAAAAACATATACGATCTCTTGGATCTAAAACTACAAAAAAAGTACTTTACAGAAGGATTATTTCCCGACTAGTGGATGAGTAGCTAAAATTATTTCATACCAAAAGCTAAAGATTCAAATTCATATGATAGTTTCCGTCCCATATATGTTCTCCCTGCAGTGTCAAAAATAACCAAATACTTGTATAGAGCAACAACGTGACTAACGTAAGGGAAAATCTACGAACAAAGCTCTTCTTGAAGTAGAAGTGAACTGAATGGAAATTTCGGCAAGGAGAATATCCTCCGGTTACTCCAGACAGATTTCAAGAAGTCACCTTATCATTCTACTGAAGATGGCAGCTTAGCTGCTGAAATACGTATATAGATTATTGTAATTTCTAATATTGTGGTTAGGGTTATTTTTTACTGTTTCGATTAGATACAAACCACACACAGCTTATTTTATCTCCAGTACTGGTTGTTCAAGTTCTAGTTCATATCTTTCCAACCATTTGTTATGTACTGATCATTTACTCACCTTCGACAGCGCAGTATGAGGAAACTGATCAAAAGAAAGTTGAACCTCTTCCCCAGTTTCATTATTTTTCTGTCCAATGTATATCCTGGTAGCAGCCAGCGTTGGAATCGACATTCCATCACCCAAAAACAGGATTATGTTCTTCGCTTTGTCTAAAAAATAGTTATTTTCATAAAAATTCACGTTCTCCAACGCGAACAACTTACTGTAATTGAAGGTTGTCCTCAGCTTCGAGGCAAGTGTATCTTGTGCCTGATTGTACCAGTGGCTGGCATAAATTTCATCATCGGAGTAACGTGCCGTGGATCTTTTTTCCCTTCGGTTTGGAGTAGCGTGCATGCCATCGTCTGCAAAGAACCTCAAGTAAGCGGCAAGAAACGATACTGTTTTATCATAGCAGTAAATGTACCGCAGAGAGCTAATTTTCTCGATTCTGTTAGATCTTTTTCACGTTGTTTTCCGGTGGTGATTCGTTGGTCAGCGTGATGCCACTTTTTAAACCGCACAAAAGCAAGGTCGCGAATAAACGGTATGATCTATTGGTCAGCACCAGAATTTGATGGCTTACGACTCGTGTAAGAGTTGTGGAGGTCTCTCTGGTTAACTTAAGGTCAATCTGCGTAATTATCTCATTTTTGCTCTGCTTATGTTGCACTGCGCAAGCTATTTCATTATGTCAAATGCACTACATAATTAAAGGAGTGTCGAAATGGACCTTGGTGATAAATGTAAAAATTAGAACTCTCAGGGAGAAATTATTTTTGAAAGTATAAGCTAAATGCTATAAAAGTTAGCAGACAGTTGCTCAATTGAAGTACCTAATAAAAAGATAAAGATGACAAGATGCCGCTTTTATTACGTGTTTACAGCTGTCGCGAGAAATTCACTTTTACTTCCCAGAACAAACCACAGTCAGACAAATTTTGAAGTCATCATCAATGGCCTTGAATTAACGAACATCGTAATCGACTGTGTCTAGGGTTACACAAAAAAAAATATGCCCGATGTAATAATTGTCATCATTTTTCCGCATGAAAGCCCCTGTTTACAGATGAATAGAACCTTTTTCTATCGACGTAAACAAATAATAATTATTGGCTCAGGTGATTTTAGTGAGCTGCAATTTAATAGCAATCACTCAACKCGTATCTCTGAAAAGGATTTAAAATGGACKAGGAAGGGGTCATTTCCTATCATAAACTRTTAATCCCATTCTAATGACACTCACATTTGCCGTGAGAGTGTTCAAGGTAGAGAAATTGCAGTAAGCTGATATCAATCGTAGGAAATTGAGGACTTTATTTATACTTTATCGTTTTCAGTGCGGTATCAATACTACTTTAATACGCAAAKGCAATAGAATTTAAAGATTGATTGCGAGATAAAAAAGACAATTGAGCTAAAACGCAATTCCATATTATTAAATCATGATGCAAGCTTTTCTCTACAATATATCGTAATGCAACTATTGCGTTTAAATCAACTTGTTTAACCCTTAACTTCAACTTYGTGGAATGAGGAAATAAAAAACCCAGTAGCAAAGTAGAAAGAAATATGGAAACTATATATTACGAACAACGAAGAAATGAATAGTGTACAAATAGCAGAGAGCAGAGAGTCGAAGAATTGGTAAAAAAAAAACAAAAGAGAGATTTGGGAAGCGTTTGGAACAAGAATTGGGGAAACAGCAAAGCAAACCAAAACTTCTTTAATATACTATACTATAGAATGTCAGAAATGATAAAAAATATATTTAACGTAAAATAGGAGTGTTAAAAATTATGGGACCAGAAGGTGAGGAAAGTTCTTACAAAAATATTTAACATTGCATGGAATAAATGAGTTGTACTGAAGTCGAAAAAAAAAGACCAAAAAAAGGAATCCTTTTGGCACTTTTAGACATACAGGTAGACAAGGCATTCGACAACATCTTTAGAAAAGTAGTGTGGAAAATATGAAGAAATGGAGTATAAGTAACAAGTTGGGAACAAGCACGAAGACTCTATATAGTAACACAAAAAATTACGTTAGATCAACAAATTTCCAGGTTGTGGATGGATTAAAGGAAGGAAGAATGTTAAGCCCAACACTGTTTATCATGATGATGGACGATATATTGTGGGAACTACATAATAAGGTCGACGAAATTTAAATTAGGGTACAAGAAATTAAAGGTATTAAAGGTGGTAAACCTGGCGGAATGTGCATTTGTAAATCACCTGTGCAGAAAACAAAGAGAAGTTAGAAGTTACAATACAGAACAATGGAAGGATGGATGAAGAAGTAAACAAAAGAATCAACAAGATGGAACACTTAGTCTTCACAAATAAACGCAAATGATGACCTTCTTTGCGAAACGTAACTTTGGAGTCGGTACTGATGGTGAGGTATCTAGATGTAACCCTGGATTCCAGAATGGACGGATCATATCGCGTACTAGCTGTACACAACTGTGGTGAGACCTTTTATCACTTACGTCGCCCTGGTATGGTGGCGCTCCATTGCGAAGCACAGTATCAGGACAGTGATAGGACGAATTCAACGACTGTCTTATGATTAACAGTGGTATAAGAACGACACCTACTGGAACGTAAGGGTAGAGAATGAAGCGCAAAACGCGGCCTTTAGATTGCAGGGGTTAGGTAACTGGAAATCTGGGGGAGGAGGGAATCGTATGGCGCTCTTTGTATCAAACGGAGATCGAGCTATTCTCTCAATGACGAGGGATAGGAMTAACGCGACTATGTTTCGATACACCGTACAGAATCAATATCCCCGATAAAGATGAGTGGTTTATGAACGGCGAAAACATGCTTGTACCACAAGGACTCATTTGGTACAAGGATGAGTCTAAAACGGACACAGGCGCGGGAGTTTGTGGTACATCTCCGAGGGTACAACTCAGTTTGMTACTGGGAGAGTACCCTAGCGTATTGCAAGCGGAAATTTATGCAATCCTGGCATGTGCTCATACGAACCTCAGTAGAGGGTACTCCAGATTGCATATCTACATTTGCTGCGATAGCCAAGCGGCACTTCGGGCGCTTGCCCATGTTAGGGTGTGCTCCTGCCTACTACTGGACTGTCGTAACACATTAATAAGGGCCGATAGGTTAGCGAAGAGGGCAGCGTCAGCACCTTATCTCGGACCGCAACCTTCCATTGCTATCCCAAAAAGCAGACTGAGAGCTGAGATTACAAACTGGCTTGGTCGTCAGTTTTGCTTGTACTGGGAAGACGCGCCGCAACTCAGAAAATCTAGGGCCTACTCACTAGACCTATGCCTGCTCAGGAATGCAAATGGGTTTTAAGCCTGACTAGTTCTCAATTGTGGTTAATGTTGGGTGTTCTTACGGGACAATGCCGGTCAATAAACATCTATATAATATGGGTATAGCGGAGAGTAACACCTCCTTACCAAAAGCGGACCGATGGGAGCAGCAATCACAGGAGCTGTTTTAATTAGCGAAGTAAATTAGTTTGGTCAACAGCTGGACACCTGTGGAAGGCGTTATGGATATCCAAAAGTATTCATCCATTAAGGTTCCACTTGATATCTATATTTTCCACTTCTCATCCAATATATGTTATATGGATGTTAGTTTAGATATCTGTAGGATATCTATTGTGGGCATTGATATCCATAAAGTCCATCTACTAGATTTACAATAGAAATCTGCGTGCTGTAGAGGCTTAAGCGATAGAAATATTTAAGACGTTAAAGGGAGAACTAGAATGAACAGAATAAGAAGTAAAGACATCAAAGAAGAACTAAAAATAGAGCCGATTAAACAAACTTTAAAAGAAAATATACTGAAGTAGTTTGGTCATCTGCTGAGAAAGAATGAGGAAAGGTATGAAAGGCAAAAGTACAATGAAGAAAAACATTAAGAAGACATGGAACGTGACACTGATAGGAGCTCCTCAGCTGGAATGAAACAAGAGAGGCGGCAAAGGACGGGGTTAAGAGGAAGAAAGTAGTAGACCAATAGGAACTCAAATGAGTGACATGACATTAGAACTGTGTGCGTTTGCCGTAGTGTTTGTTATAATATTATATGTTATAATATGTATCTCATCATTTTCTGATAAAAACCTGTTTATACAATCCACTTGTATTTTTTTATTATCACACACGCTGACTGTTGTTTTTGGAGTGTTATAATATTTCCATGGACTTCAAGGTCGATGTTAATGTTACTTTTCAGAAAATCAATGAACCTCTTAGATGAGGCTAGTGTCAAAATTTTAACACGTCATGTTCGTCATGATCGAAAGAAGAGTGACTAATTTGTCTTGTTTTATACATACTCTAGCCAGTTTCAACCGAATATTCAAATTGTCTGGGAAGAATCGCCCTTATTTGTGAAATGTAACTATGGAAATGAATTTCTCCCGGCAGAGAGAAGAAGCTGCTAATAAAGCCACTTTTGAGTTGTTGGCCATCAGTGAGTCAACACAAAGTACGAGTTTTCGCACAATCGTTGCTTGAGATGATGTGATCTGAACAACGTTAACTGTAAGTTTAGTGAAAAAGTACTTCTAGCATATTAGAAAAGTGTAAAATATGGAAATCGTCAACGATTATCAAATTAGTATATGTTGAAGTCAATGATGAACATAAAGAATCAGGACATAAACGTTAAACCCAGGTGTAAGTTTTACAGAAATACACAGTTACTAATACATCTATTCGTACTTATCCAGATTTTATATGCAAATATACTAAAGGAGAATAGAACATGTATCCCTGTAAGCTAATTCCAACTCAAAAGCTAGGTGAAGACTAATTAATTAATTCTGTTTTTGGATAAATCAGCGTTTTTTTTTCATTTACAAGTCAATCATCAGAAAACACCGCTGGATAAGAAAAATGCACACTTAAAGACCAGAAGTCAGGTACAACAAGAAACCACATGATTGAATCAGTACTTAGTTCTTCAAGACCAGACCATGACGTTTGTTTTAAGTGTGCATCTCCATGGGAGAAAAACATTTTCATTTCCTATCAATACAGCATCTTCCTAACGTTTTCATTTTAACGATATTTGGTTCTTCCCTCATCTTAGATGAACATCCTGTATACCTAATACAAACAATTATTATCGCAAGCTAACAGTTAATTGCCTAATTAACATTCCTAATATAGATTCTCCACAAGCGGCATTAGTTTTTAAACGCTTGCTAATTGATTTATCTCATGGCTTCTTTCACGATGGGTTTTTGTATCGATATCCATATTGGGGTTAATCTGCACTTTCACTATTGCTTACTTCGGTCGTTATGGGTATATAGTGGTCTGCAATCCCGATTGCATTTTACGGATTAATACATTGTTTTTGTACCCCCGGAGAAAAACTTATCTATCGCTATCATTTCAAACATTGCTAAATTTTTTAATCGATATTATCCACTGCTCTATATTCCCATATTTCAACACGTGCTAACACAGATTTGTAAATAATCGATCTGTAGCAATTAACCGCAGTGAAATGGTGCAACCTGCATCCACACCTTTAGAAAATAGCAAACAGATTGATGTTGTTACACTGACTTTGCGAAGGTGTTTATGGGGATTCTCTCACATTGCTCAGATTTTTCTTGTGCAATCGAACTCGGTTACTAACTTACATTCGTCCCCTTCTGGTGTCACTCAAGCTGAAATCTGTTTCCAGTCATGCTTTTAATGTATATAAACGATTATATAAAGATATGCGATATATGTATACTTATATGCTAATGATTAAACAATTACTAGGCACGTCTGTAACGTTGACGATTGTGTCTGAATACGCAAGATATCTACAATTTAAAATAAGTTGGAAGGAGCTAAATGTAAGTAAATGCAAAGTTCTCTCATTTTCCTGTAAATTAATTATAGTGGTTTACAATTATACAATAGGAGGGGCTTCAGCAGAAGTGTGAGACGTTTAGAGACTTAAGCGTGTTAATGGACAATAAACTTTTTCGGCTACTAAATTTGAAAGTACAGCTTTACTCATCCAACGCGAGAAAGTGGCTGTTTAGCTGCCTAGGCAGTAAAATACTTTACCTGTCTGTTAACTAAGCCAACCCTCTTAAATGTCAAACAAACAATTTATCGACGTTTTCTCTGATTTATCGTAATGCAAATGTCAAAGGTTACACACAAAACCTCCAGCGTCTTGTAATTCTAAACACTTCAAATGAAGTAGTAGCCGAAAAAGCATTGTATACACCACGCCAGTAGTGTCTTTATTGAACTCATTTGGTTGCTCGCCTCGTGTTCGGCTCGGCTCTCAATCTCCAAACTCGTTCGATAAAGTTCAACTTTACTGCCTTGTTACATAAATAGCTATTATTTATACCATATATACTCAAAACATCTGTTCTCAGACAATTGAATCACTGGAATTATCATAGTCAAAGTTATTTATTGCCTGACTACATTAATAACGATTATAATATGAAGTACTTAATTGGGTTTGCAGGCCAATATATTTCTGTTAAAGTATTGCCAGCTCTTAGCAGGAATCGAACCCTCTGCATCACCAAAGGCTATTTAGTGGTATATATGTATATTTCAAATTTTACTATATATGTAATAAATGCTACTGAACTCAGCTACAAAGGCACCGAATAACGTTCAGTAGCATTACATATATAATAAACTTTGAAATAATATATGCCACTTCGACGTGGAATTTGAATAGGGCTTATTTCTCTGTCTTAACTTAACTTAACTTATTGTCTCAATCACTAGATCATCCACCAGGAATTATTTCGCGTTTATAAACGAAGTACTCGCCTTTAAATAAAGTACTGATATATCATATCTATAATTTAATACTTTTGTTAACAAAGTTGTTCTAAAAGTCATGGTACAAAAGCTAAAGTCTGATTGGTTCGTTGATACTGTGATATTGCAATATCACTGCACTTTATCTATTTGTAGGTTAATACTGTTATATAAAATTAAGTAGACATACAGGGTGATTTTTTAAAACGAGCGATTCTGGCTATCTCAAAAAAATAAACGAATAAATCTTAGATCCGAATGCAGGTTAATACTTTAATTTTAAATAGCAGTACCCCTTTGTGATACCTCAGATGAAATTAATTCTTTTCTTTAAGTTTCGCCTGTTTTTTTTAATTAAAATTTCGTAGAACAAGTTCTAACAGTACAAGTTACTATAAAACTGTAATAGTGACTCTAAACAGTTGATGGAGTTGTCTACTGTTGCCTTTTTGTACTTCTTGGAAGATTAATGCTTTGAGGTGGATTGTATCAGATCACATGATGTCAGCTTCAGCGTTCTAGTTTGCAAAAAAATGGTGCACAAAACTGCTGGAAAGCAAAAAACTGAATCAGTACAAAATAAAAAATCTGGGAAAATGCCAGGGTCGTTGATGAAATTGCCCAAATAGAAGTGATGATAGATATGATATACCAAAATCCAAATCTTATAAAAAATCCCCTACATATTTAAGAAGCTCCACAAAAATTGAATGTTTGGACCAAAATTCTTGAAGATGCCATTGTTGGTCCCTTATTTATTGCTATTAATGCCTATTGCAACTTTTGAAAAACATCATAAATTCGTTGATAACCGAACAAATCTCGTTTTAAAGGTCATCTGAACGTAGGAAACCAGCTCAATGGAGTCATTTTTCCCAAACAGTATATTCTTAAGCGAGGAAGCATTAGGCCTGCGCGATCTCCAGGTTTACTAAATAATGTAATCTTTAAAACGCAACCAGACTATTTTGAACACGTCAGGTTTTCAAAAAGGAAGCGTTATTCTAATTTTAATTTAAAAATAATATATTGATTCAAATTTGTTTTGAGCATTCTATACTACATTAGTATTAATGCAATTTAAAATTTTTAAGGAGGTAGACGCGCCAAAAGATGTGTAAAACTGCAAATAAAAATTGAGCTATCTCGGAATTACTCCCTATAGGTATAAACCAATTGCACTGTATTCCATTATCTAACAATTTTATAAACAAGAATGAATGATGAATTTCTAAAACTGCAATATCCATTGCATTCTTCCACGGCAGCTATTGCGTTGATAAAGAAGTTCCTATATATTATCTCAAGAAATACCTTTGTAATACGCTGTCTTCAGCGTTGGATACAAAGTCTCGTTATGCACGCTTCATTGTTAAACTTGTAAAAAAAATAGTCAAGATTGGCTTCTCGACACGCTCAGTTCACGTGGGGTCATAAAATTAGAAAAAAAGTGTCAATTTCACGCTGGTTTAAATCTACAGGCTTTCATGCTCGGTAGGCTATCCAGATATGCATATAATTTCTACAAGTACAAGGATTTCTGAGATCGCGGTAATTTTTTAATAGGTTTTACGTGGATAAACAGGCAACAATCAATAAACGGTGAAAAAAAGTTTTTGTTTAATCCGCCGCTAATTCTTAGATTACGATATGATAGATAAACTATATTGACCAATTGTGATCAATAAAATAATTGAGGCTACTAAAACAATAGTCTGCTAAACTATTTCCGAATGATTTTTTAATTCTTCCAAATTTTATAGTCGCGAATTCGTGTACAAAACTCACCGTCACTTCTGTAGGTCGCGGCACCATCACTATCCAAAGCGCAGCAACTGACAATCGCCAGTATCAAGAATTTTTGTGCCCACATACTTTTTTTCGCCTACCGGCCGATGTCAGTGCTTGAGGAACTAAGTGTCGGTCGCAACGCCGGTTACGTATAAAAGGTACTCAGGTGTACTTGACTCCCACCATGCTTTTAATCATTCTAATGATTGCAAGGTGGTGAACACAACGATAAGCCATCCTGTGATCGAGTATCAAGTGCAAATTTTCCACTTGATGGCTCTAAAGAACGTCCCACCATGCAAAATTCGCGTTAACCCCGATATGTATTGATATGCAAAACACCAAGAGACTTGTGAATATATGATTTTTTTCAGTTTTACTTTTAGTTAGCTGGCGATATATAGAATTTGAATGATATTCCTATATTTTCTACCTACTGTCAATAAAAGCATATGACTTGATTTTTAGATAATTGTACTGATGTAGCAAAGAAAAAGGAAATATGGAAACAATATATTGCAAAGCGAACAATAGAAAATTACACAAGATACACAAAGCAGAGAATAAAAGTCAAAGAATTGGTAAAAGAAGCCAAAAGCTTGGGAAGAATTTGGGATGAAAATGGAGGAAAACAGCAAAGCAAACCAGAAACTATTTTATAAAATACTAAAAAATTCCAAAAATGATAAAAAATACATTACAGGTCAGATAAAAAACAAGCAAGGAAAAATACTGACAGAAGGCAGTGAAATAATGAACAGATAGAAAGAATATTTCGAAGAGTTACTCAACCCAGAAACCGAAACAAATTGCACAGAAGTCAGAGAAACGAATTGTAGAAGTGTTGAAGAGACAACAGAACGTTATAGAGGAGGAAGAAGTAAAAAAGATCATTGATAATATAAAAAGAGGAAAGGCGGCGGGGCATGATCAAATTGCACGAGAAATGTTGAAAAGTATGGGACCAGAAGGGGGGAAAGTGCTGACGAAAATATTTAACATGGCATGGAATAAAGGAGAAGTACCAGATGACTGAAAAATGGGGATAATTGTACCAATACATAAAAAGGGAGACATAAAAGAATGTGGTAACTATAAAGGAATCACATTGTTAAGTGTAGTAGCAAAGGTTTATGAAAGACTGATTGAAGCAAGATTACACGAAGCACAAAGCGGGTTTAGAAGAGGGCGAAGCACCCAGGACCATATATTTACGATTAAACAAATGACGGAAAAGATAGGCAAAGAAAAAGGAAGCTGTTTAGCATTCCTGAAAGCATTTGATAACAACCCTAGAAAAGTGGTCTGGGAAAGTGTGAAGAAAAGAAGTATAAAAAATAAGCTCAGAAAAAGCATGTTTGAAAGAATCCGAAGCCAAGGTAATGCCTTGACTTAATTGTTCCAGTTATTAGTCGCATTGCAGTTTTTAGTTGAGTGTCAATTTTTCCTGTGTGATGACTATTTTTCTAGACAGGACAGCAGTACTCAGCAGTGCTACAAAGCAAGGCAGTTGCGGAAGTACGGAGTACCAGCAATCTTATGCAGCATGTTGTTTCTAGTCTGCAATTTTTTTATTGATGTTTTCTATATGTGTCTTATACGTTAGAGACGTATCTAGTGGCACATATTTTGGCGAGAAGTTATATTTGAGAATTATACTATTAGACTTTAAGTTGTTTTGTCTTTTGATGATTGTTGAGATGAAAACAAGTTACTTCTGTCTTCAATGGATTAAGGCACAAGCGCGAGGCTTTGAAATATCCAATTATAACATATATATAATATAAGAAAAGAAGATTCATATCTCGAAGAGGACTACACAAAAAAAACAATTGTTGGAGGTGCTTGGCACAAAAAAAATTTCGAAGAAATTTAAAATTGACATTTTCGCCTCTGAATGTGGACACARCATTCTACGATTACCCCCATATCATTGCATTTTCAGCCCCATMGAAATGATATGGGGGCAGTTGAAACGAAGAATTCGACGAGAGAACACCGGTGGAAAATTTAGCAATGAAATGCTGCTAAAAATTAGATACGAAGCTGAAATAACAAGTGTCGATGCATGGAGAAATTCAGTGCGGCATGTATTGGACATTGAAGATCGGTAAAGAGCGAATCATGTGCAAGAATTAATAATAGAAAGTAATCGTGATTTTAGCAGTGAAAATGATAGTAAGTATTTCTTTTTAGTTTGTGTCCCTTATAATGTGCTTATTAACAAMCTGTAATGAACATAWTTGATAGGTACCGTGTATAAATTTTATTGTTCACTATTGTAAATTTTTTCTAACAAATGTTAATAACTTTTTACTTACTAATTTGTATGTTTTTATATTAAATTTTTATAAATTCGTTATGACATGCAAAGGCTTTTATTTTATACATTGGAAAATTTAAATCCAATAAAGTATCACATAAAATTAGATCGCGGGTCGCGCCAGTTAGCATCAGGTCTGCATTAAATAAAATTTGTTATAAAAACTTCTATGTTTTATTGATTGCTAAATTATCTCAACTAACAAATTTCAAAAATTTATAGTGGAAAAGTTAAAATTTTAGCCATAAAATTTTAGCCAACAAGATTTTTTGAATACGGCCTTTTTAGGAACTTTGAAGCGTGCCACTATTCCCAATAGTCTAGGACGGCCGACCATAAGGTTGTAAAAACCCTCATTTACAATACAATAGTTTAGGACGGCCGACCATCAAGCTGTAAAACGCTCTGCATAAGTCAGTCTCATAGATCTTTGCTTGATACTTTACCAACGTATATAGTGAAATGATCGTTTGGCAACAAATTCTAGAAAAGACTATAAGCAGATCAGGACCAAATCAAAAGAATATTACGTCTTTTCTTATTACATTTTAATTTAAATGGGTTTTGTATCTAATTTTTATAAAATACCTAGTCCAAAAAGCGACTAAATTAACTAAATGCATTCTTATCCAATTTACTACATATCGATCAATCTACTAAAATATAACTCCTTTATTTTACTAAGTTGAACAGCAAACGACGGTATTACTTGCTAGAATTTTTCTAAAGGGACAAAACATAACTTAGTTTATAAACCATATCTGTTTTGTCTTTGTTTTGCTCCCTAGGTAAAACCAGCATTAGAGTTACATTTTTGTAACAGATGGAGAGGATCATTCATAGATTAATAAACAATCGTGATGGATAAACCTTATCAGTGATAATAATTGTTCTGAAGAGGTGCATGCAGATAATTATCACATAAGTTGCCTTTTGAAGTCAGTTATTTATAAAATGATATTTATTAAAGCACTTTGCAAGATATTGTAAACTATGTAAACACTTATAAGATTTGCAATACGTAGTCAAAATTTAATGTATTGTATTTGCAAAAGATAGAAATATTCTTAAAAATATTGTCAAAACAAAATTTCTGTGGCAATTATGTACAAGTGCAAATAAACAAACATAGACATTATCTCCATCATGTCCATTATACAAAGTACTTTTGATTGATATATTCTAAGTAAGGGACTAAAACAATAATTTGAGACAAATGATTAGTGATCACATACATCATTTTTGGTCTGTACTTTAAAGTATTAATTTATTTCATAGCACATTGTTTTAAACAGCAATATTTCACAATATTTTACAACACATTAAATAGTTTATTTTAACAGCCCGTCAATGTTTATAACCTTTATGTAATTGTATATTACTAACAGGCTTGGAAAGATCGATCTTACTTACAAATCATGTTTTAAGTGTTGCAAAATTAAATTTAACTTTACACTTCAATAAAGAAAAGTGTTTAAACATGTATTTTTATAAAGCAGTAGGCATGTCTATAGAACCATCAACTATATAAGTATATTTAACAAAAGTTGATTTGTTTACAAACTTGTAGAACTGTTTTCCTATATGAGATGTAATTAACTTTTGAAGTTTTCATGTACCTTAAAAGTATTCAAAATAGCCGTCACTATACTTAAAGGACGTCAAACGTCAAATACTTCCCAGTAACAAAAGTATTTTTTGTATTTTAAATAATTTTACCCTTTAAAATACCTAATAGATTTGTAAAAACTGCAGGCTGATGTAAGCATACATGTGACATGCAAATTCATTTGCATGCAAGATGCTGCATTTATCAATGCAATATTACTGAGGTTTAATTTGAAAGGCTGTACTAAAATAAAAAATGAGAAATAATATAGAAAAGATGCATGTCTATTCTGTGCTGCCTGCACCGCAACCAACTGCAGATAGATCTATTTCGCTGTTATTACAGCTCATCAGTGCAGACAGCATGGCATAGAACTGGTTTTGGCTATATACCAAAGCAATGGTATGATGTAAGTAAGAGTTTAGATGGCATTTCCATCTAAATTCTTACTTAATATAGAAAAGACCCAAGAATTGTTTAATTTCAAGGAGCATCTACAACAAAGCTGATAAATTTATGTGAATTCTTCTTAAAATTGAATTTTTCTAGATTAATTAAAGGTACTCTCAGTAAATCCAGAAATAGTGTTCAAAACTTGATGGAAATGTACAAAAGTTTCTGCTAATGTATGACACCAAAAAATGTGTCTCTAAGGCACTAATGTGTCTGTGGCATTACAAAGTCAATATGGTACGACTTTAAACTGAAATTGAAGTAGATTCTTGTCTGACAAAATTTAACGCCTCGACTAATGGTGTCTAGTATTATTTGCAAAAATGTTATGTAAAAGTCAATAAGTGAACTATGATTTACGCTTGTTAACATACCGTACAGTGTATCCATGCACAGCAAAAGGTATAAATTCTTAAGTCACTAAATGTGTATAATAGTTTATGATTCAATGACCAACTGGAGCATTTTATTTAGCTCTGCATGTAATAATTTTAAGTACTGACCATAATTTTTCCGGTTGTGCACAATTGTAGCAGTTGTTTGGTCATTTAGTACAGTTAATTCCATTCTATCCAAATTTCTGTATGTTATAAGTTATTTTGTTGCCATTCAGCTAGAAATCTGATGACCCCTTTTCCTGCTATTGCAAATAAATGCTCTGTACCAATTTATTTTAATGGGATTATGGACATCTCTCATAAACATTGTTTTGGTGTTCAATGGCTACATACTTACTGCAAAATTCTATTTAACAGAGTCCACTTTTCCTCAATTTTAATATAGGTATAGTCAAATAATAAACACCTGCATACAATATGATTTATTTATTTATAAATGCATTTCTATACTTTATTAAAATAAAACTATACAATCCTTAGGTACAACATTATCACAGATATCCACTTGACAATCATATAAACCTAATAAAGGGAGAAAAAGAAATAAAGCTGTAAATAAATTAAATAAGACATGATGCTTATAGGGGACAACAAGTGCACTTTGGAATAACAAAAAAATCACTTTCTCTTGATTATTTCATTTCAATAACAAGCCTCTGATTACTGGCAGTATTCAGTTTGTTTAAATAACTGTCTATCCCTGAACGTTTATTGGAATGAGCGAGTAAAAGATGTAAGTTACGCAAGTACTGCAACTGATGTAGAACTACCAATTTTTGTCTAGCATCTGCTTTTCTCCACAGCCTTAAATTCAGATCAATAAGATTGAGTATTTCCATTCGAAGAGTCTTGATGCAAGACTGTTCATCATCTGCAAACTGGAAGCACAAAACAGATTAATATCCATATAAGTCACTACTGGCAGGTATTAACACATCATTTGCAGATATTAAATTGATAAACCTGTTTTAACTGAAATACAATTTATGAATCCCAATTTTTGCTAATTTTAAAAGGAATAAATTATTTTTTAACTAGTAAGCTGTTTTTTATCCCGCAGTTAAATGCTGTAATTAAAACCTATTAAAAATAGGAAAAAAATTTATAAAGCAAAGTGAATTGGTTTCAAATTCTCTAAAACATAAAATTATGTACATGTATACAAGGTGGTCCATAATAGCGATGTACACACTAACTTTTTTATTTTAAATAGAACACACTGTATATTATTGCATTTTTGGATTCTGCATTGAATTTTAATGTAACTGTAAAAGGTTTACCACATCTAGATATAACCGTTTTTTAAATATTAACACTTTTCTAAAAAATTTGACACTTGTAGAGGTTCACAGAAATAAAAATACTAAATGACATTTTCACTAATAACAAAAAGTTTCATTCTTTTAGGAATAAACCAAAATCTGGAAACTTTAGGCATAGGACAACCCTATATTTTTATAAACATAGTTTTATTATGCATTTACTTGCAAAACAAAAAAAAATGGGGTGTTCTATTTAAAAGTTAGAAGTTATTTTCACTTAAAGATTGTATTGTTTAGCCTCAATTAGTAAACACCCTGTATGAGTATCACAATAAAAACTAGTGTCCAGCTATAAAGTAGACATTAATATTTAATTAGCTAAAACTACATTTGCCAAATTTTTCAGCCAAGAAAAATATGTTTATTTCTGTGAACCTCTTTACAAATGTCAATTTTTTTTAAATAGTGTTATTATTTCAAAAACGGTAATATCTAGATGTGGTAAACCTTGTACAAAGTTACATTAAAATTCAACGCAGAATCCATAAATGCAATAATAWACAGGGTGTTCTAATTAAAATAAGAAAGTTAGTGCCCACATCGCTATTATGGACCTGCATTTGTCATTATTGTCCATAGCAAGAACAATATAAAAATGAGACAGAA
This sequence comes from Rhyzopertha dominica, assembly GCA_025024175.1. Lineage (NCBI taxonomy): Eukaryota > Metazoa > Arthropoda > Insecta > Coleoptera > Bostrichidae > Rhyzopertha > Rhyzopertha dominica. The sequence goes on from QCXZ01000053.1 coordinate 27,906,329, forward strand.
TTTGTATTTTTCTTTTTTTCACAAAAATATCTAATTTAGTAAAATAATTTATGTTAGTGTATTATCCAATAAAATCCCTATGTAAAAGATCTCTTTCGTTACTCATTTTATACTTTAAGATGGCAAGAAATAAAAACATTTGTTTCATTGAATGATATTTGACCTACCTTTGCTTGGCTGCAAATGCTCCAAATTACCTTTAATTTAAGGTTGTTGTCAACATTAACAATGATGAAATTCACTAAGTTCTTCATTGTAATCGGCATGCTTCGTGGATATGCCCTACTTTCTGATTTTTCTTCGCCAGGGAACAGTAGAATGGTTGGATAAGTTTCCATGGTAAATTGCCATGGTAACAAGTTTGAATCACCATCAATCCTGGTGAAACGAATGAAATCGAGAGAGGAGAGTAATTTTGCAGTAGACAAATAAATATAAGAGACTCCTTGGCAGAAGAAGCATTGTTTCGAATAGTATAAAACAAGAACCACCTACAAAGAAATGTTTTAAGAAACTAAGTTTTGGTTTTCTTCTACTTTACTTTTTTAGGTTCCATGACGACAGGAAAGAATGATTTGGTATTTAATTCTTGAACTTCCATTTCACTCTGATTAATTTTCTGACTAGTACGTCTGTCGAGAGTGGTGGAACTGTCTAAGGCACGTTCTAGAACATTTCGGTGGAAATCGTTGATGAAATATCGTAGGCTTTCATCATTAACGTCGTCTTTCATGATGTGGTGAATCTCACTCTAAACAAAAAAAATTACGATTGGATTACGCAATGTATAAGAAAAAATACTTTTTCGTTTATTATCACAGCAGCAGTTTTTCCTTTTTTGGTTGACAGATTTACACCTAGCCGCTCAGCAATATGATTATGTAAAAGACTGTCCATTGAGATCAGAGTAAGGCTAATGTTAGCCTTACAGGCCAAACCATCTATTGAAAAATTGTTGTTGAATGTTTTTGTCCAAACTGCCGAATCTTTAGTGGTCACTGAAAAAACATCAGGATGGTGCTCCTGAGACAAAACAAACAACCGACACCTATCTTTATCCCATGACTTCTGAAGCTCTTTCGGAGACCTATCATCCTCTGGAAACCAAAATCTAAGCATATTTAATAACAAAAAAAAAGAGTTAAAATGTACCGTTATCAAAAACTGTTTGCTCTTTTACAACACAGGCACTCTCTAATTTAGAGAAACAATCCTGTGATGATTCGAACGAATTCAACTTTTGCACTGCTGAACAGTAAGTTTCGTTTGACCACCGTTTCCAAGCAGAGGGAGCCACCGTTACGGGAATGACAGTCTGTTTCTGTTGCGCCTGTTTCGAGCATTTTTGCAACAAATTTAGATGATTTAAGTAGTTTGCTGCAAGATTTATACATAAAAATCACAAAAATTGAATGAGCAAAATTTCTTACCAAGTCTATTTCGACGCACCGTCAATTTTGTAGTTTTCGTTCGAAGATTCACATCACAATTATAGTATTCCAACCCTATTTCTCTTAGCTACAAGAAAAATTCATCAAACTCAATTACTCAAATATTTTTAGTACTGACCAAAGAATAATAGTCTACAAGTGGCGATAAAATATTTCTTGGCGTAAACAAGATTAAAGATGGTCCTGACTGTATGTATGCAGAGAGCTGCATGCTCTTTGTACCCGCAGGTGAAAACCACATGGTTACCTGGTTCAATTTTGACAATATCCATGATAGAATGACATCGGACTGCCACTCATTTTCGTCTGGGTAAATCTGAAAAAAAGTGTCAAAAATGCAAAGCAAAAATAATATTTGATAATCTAACCACAGTAATTTAGAATAACTAAATACATGGTTTGGCAGCTCATCTTCAGTAGAATAAGCGACTTTTTGGAATATATGAATGGATTAACTGGGGGACATTCTCCTCACCAAATTGTTATGAAACCGCTTCCATTTTTTATGAACTCTATTTTTATGATATCTCTAACTGTTTTGTTGGTGAAATAAAGTTAGATATTTTATGTGCCTTTAATTTTAGAAACAAAATCATTAAGAGTAAAATTAACTACCTGATAAAATTTTGACATCATTTTGTTGAGATCCAAGTTATCAAACAATTGCACCCAATCAATGTTTTGTAAATAGTTACAGACAGAATTAAGATCAGCTTTTCTAAAATTCAAAATGTAGGGTGCTGTGTTTGGTAGTACATTATTTGAAGAAGAGCAAGTGAATAAAAATTCGGTAGCAACATGATATGGCTCCTCAGTTACCCGTGGTGTATTATTAGTATTATTAGAAAATATTAAGTCAAGAAATTTATTGATAGAAATTTTCACTGAATTAAAATGCATTAATTCACATGAGTGACAAGTATTACTATTCACTAAGTACATGTTGCTGAGGGTCCACTGTACACCAGATGTGTTAAAGTCTCCAAAAATCACCACATCTTACGACATTTTATTGCATAAATTGGTTAGTTTACTTACGAAACAGGATACAGCATGGTCATCGGATAGAGGTAAATAAACGCAACATCTGCTAATTTTAGCAATATTTATTTTTCATGTCTTTGTTGTTTTGTTCATAATGAAACAGACTAAAACATCAAAAAAATTAATGAAGGGTTTTCCCTTTCCCTCATAGGTAATGTTGACAACATAAGAACACATTTAGTAATTGTTTATTAATTATGAATAAGAAATTACATTTTTTGATTCATTCAACTTCATGAAGTAAACAGGTAGTAGAATTGTGATATCAAAAAATATAAAAGAATTAATCGCGTGCCTATATATAAAACTAAAATCAAGCTTTTTGTAGTTTCCTATGTTTCCATATTAGGTTCATAAATTTGTGTCCACCATATTGAATTTTTTGTTTAAAACTTTTCAGGAATCAGTGACCTCAAAAATTAATTTTGAGCAAACTTTTTCCACATTTTTTTAAAGCTGCCCACTGGTTTGTGTGAACCACTTTAAATTTTAGATTTTTTAATTTTTCTTTAATTTCAGTAACTCAAAAACCCGCGAGTATATAACTTGAAGAAAAATCTTTTTTAGTTTTGGCCAGAACTTTGYAATTCTAGACKACTATATGATGGTTATTTTKATTAACAATTTACAAACTAAATAAAATAACTCACCCAAGTTTCGTTCCACAAATGTAGTTCAAGTCGATTCATTGKATCTTTTGCACCTATGCTATGACTGCGATAAGCAAAAGCAATCTCTTGAAAAGGATCTCTCTCCAAAAATCTCAGCGCAGTAATATACAAAATTGCGTAATCGTGACTTCCAGGCCAAGCACTTACACTGCTCAAGATTACAGCCTAAAAATGAAAATTATTCCAAAAGAAATTCTAAAGAAATCATTGTTAACTTACATCATGATTAGCCAATAAATTCTCAAATTCTAAATGATCGGTTACTCTTATTAATGGACGTGACACAGCGTTAAGGAACCTAACATAGTGATAGACATCGTGGGGACCGTTATACTGAACACCTCTTGTATGGCTCGGATAAGCAATCAACACAGGCCAGTTATAAACTTTGCTGTATTGGTTCCTGCATTCGCTACCAGGTTGCCAGCAATTAACAGCTGCGAAAGACACTCGATCTTCCATTATTTTGGCCGTCTGTTCAAATGGAACCCTAACATCTTGACTCTCCGCATCCCAAGGCGCATAAAACATAATAAACGCAATGTCTGCATGTCTCGCCTCCTCTATAGCTATACTAATCTGMCCMTTATACCAGTCTTTAACCACAGAGTCTTTCGGGAAAAAGGGATAAGCTAGTGGACCTTTCGMCACCMTTGGTGATCTACAACGAMCGGAAGTAGAAAAACATTCAAGTTATTCGTAACGACGTACTCTTTCGTTAACCCCGTGAAGGTGAGGAGCACCACGACCAAAAGGACATCTCTACAAACCAGAATCATCTTAAAAGAGCAACGCATCAGCTTGGAACGAAGGGATAGCTCCTCTTTCGTGTCCGAAACTTGTTCATCACTATCATCGTCTACATCGAAGTTATCTAGAGGTCTTGCAAGCAGCAGCGATTGATATTGTCGTTTTGATGAATCTGACATGCCAATCGGAATTCATGCCACGTGAATAATTATAATTCCGTTGAAGATACGTGGCCTTTGCAGAATGTACAATGCAAGACGATGAAGTGACGTTACCACCATGTGACAGATATGTCATTCAAATCAGTACGTTTGAACTACCCTGCTGCTCATCAAATCTACCAAATCAAACTTCATTATTTCTATAATTTCAGACAGAATACTCAAACGTGACGCCAAAATGAGGGAAATAAACACCTCATTCGTGTTTTTGCAGCCCTTTTTTGCAAATTCGTATGTAATTCCAGCTTAAAGGGGGCAGCACTTACTAGAGCTCTTTGTCCTTGCAATATGCAGCATTGCCAGATTTAAAAATTTCCGTCAAAATTTAATCTAGCGTTTTAGCGAACTGATGCATTTATAAAACCATTTAATTTGAGATAATTAACATTATAGTGAGTTCAATTTTTTCTTCTACTATAATATTATTTGCTCATCTAATCTGCAAATGACTGGATATCGCACAAGAAGGTACAACAAAACTGTGATAGGTTTTTTTGGCCTTACTCTTTTTTCAGTTGTATTTTACTATTTCTCAAAACTATTTTACATTTGTGTTAAATTAAATTCACTATTAATGAAAACTTTCATTTTAATGAAAATTTCATTTTGACAGTTTAGATAAACTATAGGTAATAGACACGTTATATCAGTAAAACAAGAAAATAACATAATATGTAATGCAATACTTATGTACAAAAAATTTTTATTGGACAGTTCAAAATTTTAGTTCCATATCCAGTAGTTCGTTGTAGCTTTATAGTATCAGGATGCTTTATTTACATTTTTTTATGGGTAAATCTGTATAAAGCTGTTTGAAATAATTCGACAAACGTAATTCACTTCTTGATGGACATACAACAGAATAATCACAACTCAACTGAATCAATTTTCAATGACTATGTCATTGACACTTCAGAACTCATAGTAATCGAGGAATGTATTTTCTGAATTAAATACCTGCATCAAAATATCACAAAAAAAAGACCACGCAGATATGTATAAACAATGTAATTTTATTTAAATTTGGGCTAAAATGGGTTGTTCTAGACTTTTCGTTTTACAAAAAACATTCAACTGAATTATTTCCATAAAAAATATACAATTGCTGCCATCAGTTATCATCAAGAGTGCATATTAAAATTAGAGATTTCCACCTGCTATTTGTAAATCTCGGATTTTCATTTGATGAAAACTTCCCAGCACCATAACGAACAAAATTAAAAAAGAATTACACTAATCATATGGTCATGAATTCATACAAAAATCCCATGGCAAAAGGTACTTTTAGTTATTTTCAAGTTTTCGAATTTTCCGGAAAACTTGTCCAATTTGTCTTTTTGTAAAAACTTTTTTTATGTGTACAAATTTTGCTGTACAAATTTTTTTTCAAGGCCCTTACTTTTCTTTGCGATTCGTAATGAGAAAATGTAATGAGTGTCCGAAAAAAACCTGCTTTTTTTTACTGAATGTCAAAGTGTATACTATATATATTGATGTATTCATATTTAATTCATTTGTTTTCATTGGTCCATGGCTATAATTTACGTTTAAAAAAATCAGAATTAAACACAAAAGCTTGAAAAATTGACGTTTTTGAAGACACAAATGGTCAACTAAGGTTTGTATTTAACAGAAAAGGTAAATTTATGTCATATCTCGAAAGTAACAGCTTACTTCCAAAACTGAATAATATCTGATTAGGACATTTTTTTACTGTAAAATTAATAAAAATAGCGATGCTGGAATAAGAACATATAGTTAAAATTTTATTATTTTTCATGTATTCACCTGTTTCTGAGAGCTCCATGCAAAATATTAAAAAGCTCAACCTCTATAGTGTCTGTAGAAATTAAGATTTGAATTTTGAAGGTGAGATTCTGAACATTAGACCAAGTCGAACTGGCATCGCCGGAAATATGCTAATGTCAATTATCAGTCTGTCAAAAGTAACGCTTTGTCGTTGTCGTGTGAGTTATGTGTATCTGTATTGGGCAAATTCGTAAATGTGAATGTACAAATGTTAAAGAAAAACTATCGCGCAGCAAACAAGACAAAGCCGAACTGCACAGTATAGTATGTTCTTACATTTAAAAAGTAAGTACCTCAAAAGACGCAGGCATCTACTAACACGTACTATTGTTATAGAACATGATCTGGTGCTTAATGGTGTCAAAAATTCCTCCTTTGTATTCTAGAAAACTGGGAGCGTCGCGTTTAGTTTCTGATCGTCATCACTATGGATTATTTAGGGGATAATGCTGGTCTCGGCCTCACCGGTGACCAAACGGAGAAGGTCCTGCAATTCCAAGACCTCACTGGTATCGAAGATATGTCGGTCTGTCGCGATGTACTTCAGCGTCACCAGTGGAATCTGGAGGTGGCCGTGCAAGAGCAGCTGAATATCCGTGAGGGCAGGCCCTCCGTTTACGCGACGGAAGCCAGACCACCTGTCGTGGTCAGCGATCACATAGGCCAGCACATCTTTTACACGCCGCCAACTGACGGTTCAGGTAGCGGACTGCGCGGGTTTATCAGGCATCTGCTGAACTTCTTCTGGGGCTTCTGTTACAATACGATCGTGACCATTTTTAATATAGGTCGACGGATACTGGGTGGGGATACCAGGCAATGTAAGTCGATTTTTATTATTAATTCTGCGCCATACATATTTAACTTTTTTGTGATATTAGCTTCCTAGAAAGCTTATTTTGAAAAGACAAGAAAAAATAAACCGATAAAACTTGTTGTTCTTTACATAATATTCTCCAACTTATAAAACGAACTGCAAATGCCTTTGCTCACCTTCTTTTTCAAAAGTATGCAAGAGTTTTTGTTTATTTCCAAATATACTGAGCATGCTTCCTTAAAAACAGCTGTAAAATTTTCTAAGACTAAATATAACACTAATAACAGAACATTTTGTATATTGCTTCTCTTGATACAACAGTATTAGGAATTTTCTCATAGAAGTGGTCTATGTTGTTTTTACTATGTTGACAAAGGTAAATCCTAAATAAATACGTAAATAAAATGGCTGGCTTATCTTGTTCCAGCTATCTTTATTTTCCCAAAACGTTACAACCATAGAACAACAAGGATACCAAAAATTGAAAACTGCTCCATTCCTCAAAATGGTCTTGTTATAATTATTATTAATAGTGTTTTTTAAAAAATATGTTTTCAAAATTATATCCACTTTATTAACAATATGCTAAATTGCTTTTATTTACGAAAAGTCACCATCAGTACCAAAAATAGATAAAATTACAACTATTTTTTACTTTGTCTTATACATATGTGTGGAAACAATCAAACTTTTTTTAAGTGTAAAAAAATGTAACCTATGAATACACTTTAAGGTAAAAAAATCTTGCTTTGGCTTTCTTTTCGTAAGTGACATCTCTGGTTCAGATTTCTAATTAGCAATAAAAGCATAGCATTTTGAAGGTATATTGAGCGATTTTAAATCAATGGCAAACGGTTTTAGTTCTTGTTTGTGTGCACCATGTGAGATGTGATATATAATTGACAAATGTTAAAGAAAATTTTTGGATCAAACATTATGTTAGTGCCTCTATGGAGATAGCGTATGGTAGCGATGTCATGTTGGAAATTGGCAACATATGGACAACATTTTTGAGAATAGTTTAAGGACATCAGGCAACCCTGCTGACACATAGAAGCATTTGTGGATTTGTGGTTTTCGCTTGTAACAAACAATAGGTGGAAATAAACTCTGACGATTATTCGAGAGAGTGCTGAGATGAGAGATAGGAATAATATTTAATAATATCAGATTTTGCTCAACATAACGATAGGAAAACTTGAAAATAGGTGGCTTTCTGTCCATGATGTAAAAACGGCCAAAAAGTCTGTGAGTTTGTTACTGTACCAAATAAAAAATGCTACAAGAAGTGGGATGACGTCTTCTAAAACTGTGTTACACTGATAAGACACCTAATATGAATTCCACACAAGAACAAGAGTTATCAAAAAAATACCGGTGCCAAAACAAACAAGCAAAAACGGGAGGTGTAACCAAAAGTCAATTTATAGAAGCATGAATTTTTAATTGACTAACAGATGAACGCATAACTAAATCTGGCATGTATAACATATTTATTATTGAAGCGGATAAAATTATTAATTAATCTAACTAAACTTCCCTCAGTTCCATTAATACTAAATTATTTATTTGGTCTATAATATTACATTTTGGTTTGATGTCAATTTTGCTTACTTCTATTTATTTGATAAAATCAAAAATAGTTGTAAAAATTCTTTTTCATATTACTGTTTTTAGTGTATAAAGTTTATTTTTTATTGTAAACAGCTTGGTTTAATAAAGTTTTCTGTTTCTTTTCAATTTATGGAGCCTGTGTACCTGATCTAGAAAAGATTTACGGCACTTATTTACATGCACAAAAAGGAAGCAAAATTAAAAATAAAAATTTTCTCATTATCCATACTGCTCCCATCAGAGGTACCCAACCCGGTATATTATTCCAAAATTGCATTGCAAATTTGCATGTTTTTAGCTTTTAACTAATACAAATTTTAAACTATCTTTTAATTTTATTTTAGTTCTGACGAATCCCATAGATGATGTTTTAGACTTTATTAAGACTTATGATGAAAAATATTCCAATTTACATCCAGTTTTTTACCAAGGAACATATTCCCAAGTCTTGAACGACGCCAAGAGGGAACTGAAGTTTTTATTGATATATCTTCATAATGATGACGCTATTGACACCCACATTTTCTGTAGGTAAGTGTAAATGTCACTTTAATCAAAAGAAAGAAAACAAAATACAAATTGTCTTCCATTTCAGGAACACTTTATCTCATCCTGACGTTATCACATACGTAAACACGCATTTCTTTTTTTGGGCTTGTTCCATCAAATCGGGAGAGGGTTACAAAGTGTCCCAATTATATAAACCTGCGCACTACCCGTATTTGGCTGTCGTCGTTCTCAAGGACAATCGTATGACTATCGTGAGTCGTATGGAAGGGTACTGTGATGCTGATATGCTTATTCAACGATTGGGTGTGATGGTTGTCGAGTATGAGATCAATTTGATTCAGGCCAGGAATGACAGGTAAGAGAAAAATATATACAGAGTGAATCATAGCGTCATAACCAATGCAAACAAAACATAAATACAAAATTTCAGACTTAATAAACACTTTCTTTAATATTTCTTTATATATTTATCAGAAAAATGTCCAAAGCATTTTACAGAAGTACATAATACTACTTGTGTGTAGGTCTGATATACAGTATCTGACCTAAAAACTATATATAATCAACTTAAAAACTAAACTTTGTGGTAAAAAGAAAAATAAGGCTTTATAATCTAATAATTTAATAATATTTTTCCAAATGTTTATTTATGTTTACCGTATATAATAGTCGTTGCAGTTACATGTTCTGTAAACATTCTAAGGATATTTTTTATCTTGAACTAAATGTAAAATTTCAATTATTTATTTTATTTTATTATTCATTAAAGAAAGGCCACAACCACCCACACAGCATATAAAAAATTGGTTAACATAACTAACAATTGAAAGCTATCCATTATTTTATCTACCTATTAATAATGTTATAATTGGTATAAGCCAAAAACTTCTTGAGTTCACCATAGTGATAATTCAAAGATTCCAACAGACATAGTTGACCCAAATTAAGTACTGGCTTGTTGCAATTAGGATTACTCTTTGTTATTAATTATTTTATAATTTTATTTTGTATATGTTAAATTGAAGATATATTGTTTGCCGCAGGCAATGATACCATAACTAATCAGACTGTGAAAAAAGTGCAGTACACCAACAGTAAAGTCTCAGTTGACATAAACTTAGAGATTTTGGACAATATGAAAATTGCTCTGTTTATCCTATCTCATATTGAAATCGAAAAACAACCCAATGTATTATTTACAGCTCTCAACTCTTTTAATAATCCTACTATAAATATTTATATTAAAACTCTCAGGTACACTGTGTCGGTAATTGCCAAAGGTTGTGCACACAGTTTTTTCTACATTCAAGGAAAGTTTATTGCAAACCAACCAATCAGCAACACATTTCAGAAAAGTATTCATTTTGTTTTTTTGCACACTGCCAAGAGTCGCCAGAGGCAAGAATGACAGTATTGGTTTTTTGGTTAAGGACTGTATTTCTTGCCTACGTCAACCTCTTAGTTTTATCTTTAACTTAATTTTTTTAACCAATGCTGTATATCCTGTTGCTTAGAAAGGGTTAAAAGTTTGTCCTGCTTTTAGGTCAGGTGATAAAACTAGCGTAAAAATGACAGACCTTTTGCTAATATTCACAATTTTTCTAAATTGTTTGATTGTATTTTATCAGATGTTCTCTCTAGTCATTTTTGAGCAACATGGTTTAATTAGAGGATACTATAGACAAAGACATTCTCTTGAGCAAAATGTGTAGTATCAGTGTCTGTGATAGTCTGATCAAATTGTCTCATTCAACGTTTCATGGTAAGAGGCAGTTTGTTGAATATAGAAACGTAAAATTTGACACCAGGATCAAATCTTGGCCCTTTTTCGATATCTATATTAATGATGTGAAAGAGCATTTGTCATGTTCATTTTTGCTATACACAGATGATTTAAAGATATTCAGTATCATTAATTTGGAATCTGATAGTACCTATTGCATTGCAGAAGTCTATTGATTCTTTTGTTCAGTGGTGTAGCCACAATAGGTTAACAGTTGAATTCCACTAAATGCTGAATGCCAACAAGTTCTCGCAAAATTGGAAATTTACTTTTGATTATAATATAAATGCCATTATTTTGAAAAAATGCTCCTGAGTTTGAGATCTTGGTGTTATCAATGATGGTCAGCTGTAATTTTCTGTGCACATATTTTGAAGTGCTTTTGTTTTGTAAATATTGACATGCTGTTGTCGTTACATTATTGTTTCATTGCAAATAAAGTATTGTTCATTGGTGTTGCACGTCCATTCTGATAGTCATGAAAATGCACTGAAAAGAGTTCAATGTAAATTTTTGAAACACCTGTATTTTGTTAAACATCATCAGCTTATCCTGTACAATTTTACCCCCAATGTATATTACTGGCAACTTTTTGTCAATCTGCGTTAGTCGATAGAAGATGCTATTCTTCTGTATTGTTTTTGTATAAGTTAATTAAATTAATTAATTAAAGACCTGCTTTGTAGTAGCAGCTGGTCATTTAAGAAAAATTGTAAACTTCTTATAACTGGTATTCCTTAACGTTTAATCCTCATATTCCACTTTTACTTTATGTACTTTTCATCATTGTTATTGTTATATGTAAATTCACCTTTTTTTTMGTATTGTATTCTCTAAATCATAGTTCCATTAATTTGGTGGCATAGATGAACATTTTTACTGACTTTGTTTCTGTTTMTTTATGTATCCTATAATTGTACACGTGTGTCTGCTGGATAATGAAGTATATTATTATTATTAATTAAGCACTAACAATTTGGAAAAGATTTGGTTTGTAAACAATATTAAATATCTCAAAAACAGTTGAATTTCGATAAAGTTAATGCTTAATAAAAGCTTTTTTCCTAGCATCTCCCTCTAAGGAGATTTTGTCCGATGTCACACTAATTGGACATCCTGTATAATTTATTCAGTAAATGGTAATAGAAAGTAATTAAGTATTATGCCACATCATATTCAATTACAAGCAAACTTTTCAAAATTAAGACTATATTAAAGCAAGATTAGACATCTCCATTGTATTTGTTCCACGTTTCTTTCATTTCGCGACAATACCGTGTCAATTTCAGGCTTGAAGCCAGTATTAACCGTTCTCTGAGGGCCCACCAGGACGAGGCATTCTTAGAGTCGTTACGCGCGGACCAAGAGAAAGAACGTCGACGGGAGGAGGCCAGGCTCGCGGCCGAGGCGGAGGCTCGACGTCAGAGAGAGGTACGATTTGTGTGCGCGGTTTAAATTTCGGTGTTTAACGGTGGTGTTCTTGTCGCAGCTGGAGCTCGAGGAACAAGAGCGAAGGCAGTCGATAGCACGACTGAAGATCGATTCGGTGAACAAAGTGCCTAGCGAGCCGGACGCCGCCCACCCAGACGCCCTGCACATTGTCATTAAACTGCCGTGCGGCACCCGCTTGGATAGGCGTTTCCTCAAATCACATTCCCTTGAGGTTCGTATTTTTTGTTTTTTTACAGGGTTAGTCTTTTTTTATGCTCGGTACGGGGATTTCGAAAACTAGCAGAACTAGATAGTAGGTTGAGTGGGGAAAGATTTGCTATTTTGTCCGCTCAACTCACTGCATGTTTTGGTTTTTCTAAAAAATTCATGACTTACTAGATATTTTGAGACAATCAAATTTTCTGTATTTCTTCAAATCTCATATGTTTCTGTATTTACAGAATACAAAAATAGATAATTTTACCCTTTTGAGATATGACATAATGATAACATACAGTGTGACCCATTTGTTCTCAGGTTACTCTGAAAAAAAAAATTTAATTGTGCTATTTGGCTCGGGTTTTTCTTTAATTATAAGGCTTGACAAACTGCATATTTTCAGCAAAATCCAAGGCCTACATTGCCAACAGAGCAAAATTTGTATAAACCATATTAGTGATCTTTTTTTTAGAAAAATCTGTGCATGCCACTGGATTTGACATCCCTCAGACCTGTACCAAGTTTTACTAGAAAATATCAAGTAATAACGATTTCGTGGAAAAATTAAAAGTTCGCACTACTGAAATGTTTAGTTGTCAAATCTGACACATTACAGTCTAAAAGGTCATTACACTTTGTCTTTGTATTATTAATCATAATGGAAAATTTAAATTTAGGGGAAAAATAGAAATTGTTCGTCTTGTTGGCGATAATATGCGTACGGCAAGAGAATTTAATATGAGACATCCTGATGGACCAGTAAGACTAAGTCCCGGTATTTCAGTGAGAGATTAAACTTTGGGTTAAAGTAAATTGGTTTTATTTTTAAACCAAAAGTTAAACCCATGAGCGTATTTCAGTTCACAAATCTGGATTAGTGAAAATCCGTTTAACAGTTGACAGTTTTAACGTAGGTTGGCGCTACTGTTTTGGTTGCGCCCGCGTCGTAATGCTCATAGGCTCTTAGTATGTCTACGTATCAGTTCGTTGACCTATAAACTTGTCATTTGTAATAAAATACTGTTACGGTACTAAAATGATATTGACAGTATGGAACTTGCAGTTTGTCGTTAACCCTCGTATTCATCTAGTTCGAAATTTTCAGATTAGGAACAAGTTATACATTCGCTTGCTTACCTACATCAACAAAGAAAAGTGCCAAGACAACAACTACAATTTACAAAGGAATCATTTTCAGCTGGTTGTTCTGGGAAATATACCTGATTGGGCTTTAAATTCTTTCGTCATAGCCACCAATGCCAATTTTTTTTGTTAATTGCGAACAACCCCTAACTCCTTGCTCTGTAATACCTACATAAATCTTAGTTTGAAGTAGTTTTACCAATCGAATTCTTTGTTTCGAGATTTTTAGTGTGAAAACTCGTCGTTCTTCATTATTACCAAGGGTTTTTTACGAGTGATATAAAAAGTAACCCACACAACAGAAATATATTTAACCCGGTTTTACTCGTAATCGAGTACGCTGTGCGACTGGTAAACACTTTTGGTTTAAACCTTGACTGAAATATCGGCGCTAAGCACTGTGCATCATTTAATAAGATTTTCAATGAAACGAGATTGGTTTCCAAAAATATGCTTAAAACAAGACATAATGGACGTCGTGAACTAAGAAGAAATAAAAACTACATTTTAAAATATTTTAACGGCAATCCCCAAAGTAGTATTAGAACGGCTAGTTTGGACCTTAATATCCCTAGAGAAAATATTAGGTGTCTGGAACAAAATAACATAAAAGCTTTTAAGCCAAAAAAGTGGGTGTTCAACAAAGAAGATTAGAGTTTTGCTATTGGCTTTGGGAGAATATTTAAACAACTGGAAATTTATAAATAAAATTTTATTTAGCGACGAAGCCACTTTTACTACAAATGGGGTAGTTTCGAGTCAAAATTGCCGTCAATGGTCCACTGACAACCCGAAAAATTAATGGTTCGGTGTGGAATACCAAACAACAGAATAATTGGTCCTTTTTTCTTCACCCTGTAACTTGAATGCAATTGAATTTTTAAATTTTCTCGAGTATGAGTTTTTGAATGTATTAAAAGATTTACCATTAAGATGCCACCTTAATTTGAAGTTTCAACTTGATGGTAGTCTATAAAGCTCGTTTAATAAAAGACTAGCTAAATGAAAATTTTGAAAACTGTTGCATAGGGCGAAACAGTCTTTTCTCTGAGTGACCACCTAGGTCTCCGGATTTGACGCTGCTAGATTTATTTCTCTAGGGTTTACTTAAAGAAAAAAGTTATAAATCAAGGCTTCAAAATTTATAAAAACTACAAGTCGAGATAATCAGGGCCTGTGCTGAAATTACTGCACAGCAAATACGGAATGTAACTTTGAATATACATAAAAGGATTGATAAGTGCATAGAAGAAAATGGTGGCTTGGTAGAAGTTACAAAAATGTAGTAGTTTCTCCTTTGTTCTGTAGAAGTATAGGTCCAATATTAATTTTAGTAAGTTATTAGAGTTTCTTTTATGTTTAACTGTGAATTTTCAAAAATAATTAAGTACCTAGTGTCCCTGTTTTTTTTTTTTCCACGAAATCGTTATTGATATATTCTAGTAAAGTTTGGTACAGACCCGTTTCGAGGGATGTCGAATCCAGTGGTATGCACAGATTTTTTCTAAAAAAATCGCTAATATGGTGTATTCAAATTTTGCTTTTAGAATCTGACAAGTAAACCTTGGATTTTGTACGAGCAGGGTCATTTTTGCTGGAAATATACAGTTTGTCAAGCCCTCCAATTTAAAAAAACAAGCGAAATTGCACAATTAATAAACTTTTCTCAGGGTGACCCGAAAACAAATACATCAAACTGTATGTATTGTTTGACTGTTTTTGGACATACCTCCCCTAAGGCAGTCAAAAACGGTTGAATATAGGCTTTTCATTGTTTTTGAAGAAATATTTAAAAAAATAGCATTGTTAGATAAATATTAAAAGTTCACTCTGTTTAACTTCATAATTATAATAACTCCGCACATATTTTTCCTTACATTCAATAGTATACCTTTTCTCTGGCTGTTCAATTGGTGTGACCTTTCACAGGCGATTTTTTATTTCGTCTTCTGCCACCCGAACTCTCCGGATTCCTTTGAGATCACAACGAACTTTCCCAAGAGGGTGCTGAAGTGCAAGCCGGAAATGCCCAACGAGCGTATCTTAACCTTGGCGGAGGCGGGACTGCAGAACCGCGAGGTTTTATTCATAACCGATTTGGATGCGTAGTGAGGACACGTTTTATTTATGTTATTATGATTGTGTGATATACTTGGTAAGAATAGCCTACGGATACGTGTGGTTTCTTTATTTCTAGGTGGAAATATTATTTGTGTTGGATAATTTTGATTTTCTTTTGTTACGTATGGAAATGATCAGATATGTTTAGTTCCCTGTTTTTTGTTTGGTATAGACCAACGACGCACTGTACAAAGTTACTATGTTTATCTGTTGAGACTAACCACTGATTAGTTAGGTATTAATAAAATTGAAAATTAGGATCATCTTGGGCTGGATCTGAAATTTTGATGACAGAATTTTCATCAAATTTCAATCCAAGACTTCCAAATGAACGAACCTTTCAATTACAGTAGTTACTATTTTTATAAATGTTTGCATTTACGGTAATGGTCGAAACTTATTTTTGTAATTTTTCTATTTGGATCGTTGCATTTTCTGAGATGTTTGTAAGTTTTTTGGAATGGTTTCATGGGTTTTCGTTCCTCCTACTTGATTTCTGTTACAGTAACAGCAATAGTGAGGTGCCAAATGGTGCCAAAAAACATATTGGCGCAACTTAGAGTAATAATTCTGAATCTTTTGTTACATTTCCTATCCAGATTCATTCTATGTGTATTACTGCATTAGTTACTATATATTTGTAAAACTTCTAAAATAAGTCATAGTAAGAGTGTATTTATTATGAAAATACAAATAAAGTTTAAAATTTTGTTGTGGTAAAACGTGTTTTTCTCGAAGGAAGTTGTTGAAGAAGAAGGTTACTCCACGATTTTATTGTATCATAAGCTGTAATGACGAAGCTGGGTCCAGCAAGTGTATATAGTATGCCGTATTGAGTGTTATGCCCATGGTCGTAAATAAAAGGCTGAATTAGTATACTCATACGTTCGTAGATTAAAGGCTTCTTAATTCTCTTATACGGGTAATTAATAACTATAAGCACTGTGATGTAAATTAACCGTGGCAGTTGCCACAGACATAATTCACCGCTGCTATGAAATATGAAAATACCAAGAAGTCTGTACTTGGCTTGGAAAATATTAAGAAGAAATACCGAGAATACTGAAGAAAAATCCCCTAAAAATTTCCCTAAGCAAGTTTATGATTTGAAAACCCCCTTGCATTAGAACATTCCCCCAAATTTCGGGGATTTCTCCCTAAGTTGGTAGCACTGCTGTTCTGAGGTTATTTTTTTTTTTTTTTTTTTTTTAATTTTTTGGCCCTGCCTATTTGGCAATTAGCCAGCTCATTAGTGTTTAATATTGTTTTTATTGATAAATTATGTACATACATTTTTTTATATTATAAAGGGACATTCACAACATCCATGCCTTACGCGGGATTCGAACCCGCAGCCTACCTGGCCATAGGCAGTCGCGCTTCCGCGCTACCCACTAGACCAGCTAGACCAGCTAGGTTATGTTTCATTGTTAGAGCAGCAGTGCCAAACGCTGTGCAGTTCTTTAGTTGTGTGCAGTTGTGTGTTACACATTGTGTTACATGCTTCAATCGAACGACCCACTTGATCACTTCCGGTTTTCGAACGTACGGGGTTTCTATCGAATAGCCTTTCGATCGTATAGCCCGTCACGAGTAAAACTACGTGGGCAACAACATTTGAGCTACTGTAACTGTAACTGGCAAGGTGGTTAACTTGATAACGTTTATTTTTACACAGATCACCCGGAATTAAATAAATACAGCCATAACTTCAGGTAAACATTTGGTCGAAAATATAGTCCTTTAATAAAAAACATATTGACGTTTTAGTTTAAGCGCCCGCCCCCATTGTTTTGATGATGCAAAATGTCAAATGACGTCGATAACCTGAACGAGATTTAAGCTGATTTATAGCTGTAATCAAGTGTTTGTAGTATAAAAAATGGGTAACGTGGACACCAAACTGAATTTCCGAAAGGCTGTCGTCCAGCTGACCACAAAATCTGAGGTAAATACCCGCCTCAATGTACCACTAATTACTGTCACATACATTATCACCTTTTTTTTATTGATTAAGCCATTTACTTGACATTTAATAATCGCATTTGCAGCCAATCGACGCGACAAACGAATCATTTTGGGACCAGTTCTGGTCGGAAAGCGTCAGCAGCGTTCAAGACATCTTCACGCTTGTTCCCGCAGATGAAATACGGAAGCTACGTGAAGAATCGCCATCCAACTTGGCAACATTATGTTACAAGGCGGTGGAGAAGCTCGTGAAAGCCGTCGACAGTAGCTGTAGGACCCAGAGGGAGCAACAGATGGTGCTGAACTGTGTTCGTTTGTTAACGAGGATACTGCCGTATATTTTCGAGGATCCCGAATGGAAAGGGTTCTTTTGGTCATCTTTGCCTAGCCAGGGTGAGGAGGAGGAGGAATCTGTGCCGTTGGCAGAATCGTTACTTAGAGCACTATGTGTAAGTTTTTATTCTGTAAAAAATAAGGTTACCTGCAGAGCTGTGCAGTACCCCGGCACAAGTACTTAATTTCGGTACTTCAAGTACATTTAGAATACTTGTACTTGGTCCTTTTACAGATTATGTACTTGTACTTGGCTTGGTCGATATAAAGTACTTAAACAGTATTTAAGTACTAAGTTTTTAAAATTGCTTACCAAAATTTAAAATTTACTTAATTCAGATTTTCATTCGTTTTTTAGAATACATAGTAAAGTATAGTGTATTCTACGTGTAGTTAAAAAATTACATTGATGCTACTATCAGTAATTAAAAAAGTTTGAGTTTAAATAATATAAATATATAAACTAAGATAGTCATAATTGTTGAAAGAATGAACTATCAAAATTTGGGGAAAGTAAAATAAAGTAGACTCGTCTTTCAACTTTAATTATGACTTATTGTGAGGGCTGCTACAAGTTACAGCATAGATTGGAAAACTTAAAAAAGTAGAGAGAATAAATTATACAGCAGACTTTTTTAAGTAATGCTTCATGGGGCCAACCACCAAATTGATTTAAACTTTATAAATAATGTAATTGTAGCCAGTAAAAATACATAATCGTATTATAAGAAAATATTCCAAAATTGCAAATGAACCGAGCCTACATAATTTCGATGATAATAAAAAAATGTAAACCCAAAGTTGATATAAAAATATACCCCTAGTAAGACAAGTGTTATAATTTAATTTCTTCCGACAATAAATATGTCTAAATATTACTTAAATCAAATTTTTTGAATATTGTGTATATACCATATGGTACTCCGCAAAAACCTATCTCTTATTTAAATTAGATTCCATATCAAGAATTTTTACATCTTCCAGTTGATTTGGAATTAATTTTGAAAGGTATGCATAGCTAATACACATCTGTCTCTTCTTTTCGTAATATCATAAGGTTAGAAAAACAAACATTAATAAAATTAATAGACAACTTAATATTAGATCATAATTTAAAACAGAAGATAACTTGTTTTTAGCTTGTCCATGACAGTTATACTTGATAATATAAAGACAGTATTATCCCTTGGATCAAAATTCAGTTTTTAAACCATAGTAAAAGATATTCGCACCTATGGGAAAATTATTAGTAGATATTGAACATCTTTGGTTAGTTCTCAAAGCAGGGATTTTTATAGAGCTAAAATAACTAGATTAATTACAAATTATGTACATACAAATAAAGATTATACTAATAAAACACTCAGTTAGACACATGAAGCATTACTTAAATTTGCTGTATAATTCATTCTCAACTTCTGTAATTTTTAACTTTTATTAATGTATGCTGTAACTTGTAGCAGATATGATGATGACTTACAATTAAAGTCGAAAGCTTGACTACTCTAAGATAACAGAGTCTAGGTAATTATATTTTAAGAAGATACTTAGCAAATATGCAGCATGTGTGTAAATAACAATTTTAAGCAAATAAAATGTTTAAATGTTCTGGTTACACATGAGTTTTTCTCGACAGGATTTGCTGTTTTGCCCAGATTTTACTGTAATTGGAACGAGGAGAAATGGACCTGTAAGTTTCTTCATTAGCTCTATATCTGTTTTGGTATAATCATTGGATGTCTGCAGGATAAAGCAGAGGAACTGTCAGCAATCGATAGCTGCGAATATATATGGGAGGCTGGCGTCGGTTTTGCACATTCGCCACAAAGACATCCAATGTTAGATTCTAACAGGACTGAAATTTTGAAGCTAATCCTAACGTGCTTCAGTGAGACCATATATCACTATCCGAGCGATATATCAGAGAACCCAAACAAGTGGATTGTGTAAGTAAACTGAAATTTATAACAGATATATTTTTTTAAACGGTGAACTGATATTATGTCAACGT
This sequence comes from Rhyzopertha dominica, assembly GCA_025024175.1. Taxonomy (NCBI): domain Eukaryota; kingdom Metazoa; phylum Arthropoda; class Insecta; order Coleoptera; family Bostrichidae; genus Rhyzopertha; species Rhyzopertha dominica. Next base: position 27,926,225 of record QCXZ01000053.1, read on the forward strand.
GGAGTTTTGATTTAATAGAAATTATTCAAATATCAATGTCTTCTCCACTTTATTAAATATTAATTGGCAGAACACTATCGGCCTTAAATGGCCATTGTTATTGCCTTATACAATAGGCTTGTTCATTAAAATTTAATTTAATGCAAATTGTACATCATTTTATAGTATTTAATATGATGTATTGCTAGCCTCCACACAGGGAAAGCGGGAAAATTTCAGATGCTCATAGTTTCAAGCTGTAAAATGCAAATGAAATTTGGTTTTCAATGTGTTTACTAGCGACATCTATACTACTTAGTTCTTCATAGATTGAAATTTAGTGAACAGGCCCATTATTATGAAAAAATATAAACTATGGGGAAACAGAAATTAATTTTGATAGAGGTCAAAAAATGAAAACAACTATTAACATTATTATTGAATATTGTAAAAATTGTTTAAAATGGATGAGTTTAAAATTATTAGTCAAAAGCGCTTTACCTGTTAATAGAATACTGTGCATTAAACTTGGCATTTAACATATTTATTTTTTCTGAAAATATTGCAACTTCATATTTTTAAAAATTATGTCAAAACCATGTATTTAAGACCACATTGGTTTACTGTCCAGATACAATGGGATACCCTTTATAGTAATTTTAAATTGTAGAGATTTTGATTTTATTAAACATTTTCTTTTAAGTGATTTCTATGAAGTTCTGGGCTCCTTGCAAAATACGCAGTGTCCCAAAAATAACCGAACTTTATATTTAAATCCTACAAAACGCAGCGCCATCTGTTGAAAATTTGCAGCGTTAAAAAGATACATTCATCCTCTTTCAAACAGACCTAAGTGCATTACAGCCATTTCAATAAAAGAAAAAAATGTGCTAGTGTTACAAAAAATGGAACAAAGAGCAAATATAAAATTTTGTGTTAAACTAGAAAACAAATTTGCTGAGACATACCAATTGATGAAAAAAGTTTATGGTGATGATTGTATGAGTCGTAGTCAAGTTTATACGTGGTTTACACGATTTAAAAATGGTCGTGATGATTTAAATGAGGACTTAAGGCCAGGTTGTCCAGAAGCTAGTAATCGTGCTGAATTAATGGAAAAAGTTTGTGAAATAATTGGTATCGATGCAAATTTTACTGTGAGAATGTTGGCTGAGGAATTAAATGTGAGTAAAAACACTATTTGGAGAATTTTAAGTGAAGATTTGAGTAAAAGAAAGGTCTGCTGAATGGTAGTCTAGGCGAGCCAAAACCAAAAAAAAAATTGTTTTTACAGAAGTCTCAAATCAAGACAGTGTTGTTTACTTTTTATGATTCGAAGGTATTGTCCACAAGGAATTTATTCCACCTCATGAGACCAAAAAAGTGAACAAATTTTTGATGAAAAAATGGATTTCTTTCATCGATCACCCTCCGTATTCACCTGATCTATCATCATGTGACTATTTTCTATTCCCAAAACTGAAAACTAGATGCAAGAAGCATTTTATGATGATATCCCAGCAATTCAAGCAGCCTTAACCGAGGTTCTGAAGAACATTCCTATAAAAGACATAAAAAAATCTATGCATGATTGGTTGATTGTTCCAAATGTTGTATTGAGTCAAATGGAACCTATTTTGAATAAATAATAACTTTCAGAGATAATATAATGTGTATTTTATTTTATATCCAAAAAATTTGGTTATTTTTGGGACACAAAGTGTATGTAATATACTGACTAAATTTTCTCTGCAGTTACTTGACTTCGGCTGAGAATCGTCACGCCCTTCCTCTGTTTACATCTCTATTAAACACTGTATGTGCGTACGACCCTGTTGGTTTGGGCGTTCCCTACAACCACCTGTTGTTCAATGATTCGCTGGAACCGCTTGTGGAAACCGCGCTGCAAATTTTGATTGTGACTTTAGATTACGACACGTCGATGGTAACCAATGCCGAGACTGAAGATGTGAGTATCAATTTAAATTGTCGGACTGGAAATAATGGAGCGTTTGGTTTAGAATCCGTCACCCGATAATTTGTTCATCAACTACCTGTCGAGGATACACAGAGATGAAGATTTCCAATTTGTATTGCACGGTTTCACACGTTTATTAACTAATCCGCTCGTCCAAACATATCTGCCTKATTCGACGAAGAAAGTGCATTTTCACCAGGAGTTGTTGGTTTTCTTTTGGAAAATGTGCGACTACAACAAGAAATTTTTGTATTTTGTCCTTAAAAGTAGCGATGTTTTGGAAATCCTCGTGCCGGTTTTGTATCACTTGAACGACTCCAGAGCTGATCAGTGTAAGAAACATGAACTCTGGGATTTTTTTAAACGTTAATCAATACTTTTTTGCAGCGAGAGTCGGTCTAATGCACATAGGTGTCTTTATTCTACTCCTCCTCTCTGGAGAACGCAATTTTGGCGTTCGCTTGAATAAACCGTACACTGCGACCATTCCAATGGACATTCCTGTGTTCACGGGAACACATGCCGATCTTTTGATCATAGTATTCCATAAGATCATCACGACTGGTCACCAAAGACTGCAGCCTCTTTTCGACTGTCTCATGACTATTCTAGTCAATGGTATGTCTAAAATATGATAAGGTACCCAGTGGATGTAATAATGCCAACGATGTTTTAGTTTCCCCCTATTTGAAAACCTTGTCGATGGTAGCCAGTACGAAACTTTTGCATTTATTGGAAGCATTTAGTACGCCGTGGTTTCTGTTTTCGTCCGCTAACAATCATCATTTGGTTTTCTTTCTGCTGGAAATCTTCAATAACATCATACAGTACCAGTTTGATGGTAAGTACTTGACATTAAAAAAAATTACAGAATTGATCATGAATATCAAAACAGTTAAAAAAAGCTAATTTGTGCTAAATTTTTTCTGCGAGCGTTCGTAGAAATATTTGAACACTGAGTCAATGCATGATTACTTTACAGAGTAACTTTTTAGAAGCCTTTAACATAACATAAATCACAAAATTAGTCTTAGGAACAAAATGCAAATTTATCTAATGTAAAATTGTAAAAATTTCAAGAAATTTCAAATATTTGCAGTTAACTCGGACTGTATATTTGGTCCATTTTTATTCTCTAGCCTTTGCAACATTCTTCAGAGTGTTTTAATTTTATAAGTATAGCTAAAATTCTTGTGAATTCAATAACTTGATGTATTCTTCATGTTATTAAAGTAATGGTAGAGCGCTTTCATCTATTAAATAACCATCAATTTGTTGTAACAATTCCATTATTTTCATACTTTTTAAATTATTTTAGATGCTTTCTGCCCTTCATTAAAAAGATCTTCCTGTTTGTCCAATATAAATAGAAGTGCAACAATAAAATGAAAAATTGTATACATCGTGTCCTACTAAAAGTGTTCTAGCATGGGTAACTTGAATTATTAGAGGAAAAAGGTCAGTTAAATGACAAGCGTATGGCAAATTTATGTGCTGAATAAAAATTTAGAAAACAAATGAATTCATTTAGTTTTTGTTTTATACAAAAAAAATGTCAAAATTAAAAATCAGGTGTAAATTTTTAATTAATTGTTAAAAAAACTGTTTTAATGTGAATGCTATTTTTATGCAGAATGGAATGGTGAATAATGTATTTTTTTAATGCAGAATTGTGATATTATGTCACATATATTTTCTTATGAATGCTGTACTGGATTTTTACTTATTCAAAATCGCCATGCACTTACTTTTGCCAGAATTTGAAAAAAATATTAAGATGTCATTTACCCTCTGTTAAGTAATAAATAAATATCAGAATGTAAATACTAATTTATGTTGATTTGGAAGCAAATGCTATTGATTGAATTTTGTAGCAATAGTCTTTTAATTAATGATGAGTTTAAATTATCTAAAATTGCTTCACAATCAACTGTATATCTTTAATGTCAGTTTTATTTAAAAAATGAAATTTTCATCTTATATTGAGAAATGCTAATTTTTCTGATAAATTAGCTTTTGTGAAAGTCATGATTCTATGGTGAGAATTAAAAGGAAATTTTTATAAAGGCATCATTTTATAAGGGTATATGAGCAAGAAGTAAACTAAATTTTTGGTATACAAAGCTTTACACAATAAGTATTTACTCATTTTATTAATGAAGCGGTACAGAATCACAATCATCAAATTAAACAACTACCACCCTATAGAATAATTTGTTTTTAAGATACTCCATGATGAGCACTGTTGGTGCTAATAGTCTACAATAGCTAAATAAAAAGTCCCAGAATAGTAGTTTAAGACAGAAAAATTATTAATTCGTTTCAAAAGAATCTTACGGTGATGACGAGAGAAACAGGTGATAATCAATAAACTTTATTGAAATGATTCAATCTCGGATAGCACATTTGAAGAAGTTCACTGGGTTAAACAAAAAAGGTACCAACATACTACCACCCATAATCATTATTAAGATACTCCATATTGAATAACAATATTCAACTTTTTTTATTTTTAAAGTCCTAGTGTAGTGGTATAAATGGGAAATTTTTGATGACAGAAAAACAATTGAGCATCAACTGACTGAGATATTGACTTTCAAAATTTTGTTTGAACTTTTTATGGAAAATTTTATGCCCTACATTTTTAGTCCTCTGTATTTTTCTTTTATCTGTAGCCATTTCCTCAGCATTTACAAAAAGCTTGCAAGGTACGTTTTCTTTTTCAGCTATTTTAGCAGATTTGTTCGTTTTTAAACAAATCATTTCAAATAATAAAGATGTAGTACGTCGAAGCCCAATTGCTTTTTTTTTGTTATTACCATAAGATCGAAATATTAACAAAAGATTAGCTAATGTTGGCTGATAACATGAACAGTGTATTTTTTTGCAAGTCGGTGGTAAACAAATTAACAATATGGGAGGAATTCCACATCCACACAACATAAAAAAATTTTCTTCAAGGAAACTCGAATCTGGTGTACACCATCATCCGCAAACGCCAGGTGTTCCACAGTCTTGCGAACCTACCGTCCGATTACGGATCCATTACAAAATCCCTCAACAAACGGACCAAGAGACACATTCCCAACGCCACGAGTCACGAGAACGTGGCCGAATTGGCCATGGAGGGTTCCCATCCCGCACTGCCTGCGGAACCGGGAACCTTGAAGGCCACTCTACCCGACACACCCATGATAGCGCAGATGACCGAGCGAGAGACGGCGCACCAGCTGATCAGCAAAGAACAGATGGCCGTGACGAACGGGATGTCTTCACTGAGTTTGACGGTAAACGGCAGCGAGGAGAACGCCGGCGGAGATAACGCAACGAATTCCGAACCCGAAGAACCAAAACCGCCAACGACTAGCAGTGCAGATACGTCAAACAGCAACACGAAATCGCTCATTAATACGGTGAGGGGTTTAGTGAGTTACATTAGCAATTTTTTGACATGTATTTGCAGCGTAACAGCTTAAGGGTGACCAGTCCGTCTGAGAAGTCTTCAGGTGGACCTTGGGTGCCCACTGCTGATTGGGTAAATTCGTGGAAATCGAAACTACCCTTGCAGACCATCATGAGACTTCTGCAAGTTCTGGTGCCTCAAGTAGAAAAGATCTGCATAGACAAGTGAGTTGATTATATGGTAGAGACAAATGAAAACCTTAAAAATGTTGATAAACAAAATTTATTAATAGAAGTAGAAACACAACACCTGAAATAATGACCAGTTTCAAACTGCAATAACTTTTGAAGATCTTACTTGTTTGAAAGTTTTTTTTTATTCAAAAGGTCTACCCTGTGGCAACATTTTTATACTAGTCCTCCCCATTTTGACACTCAAAATTTAGCAGGGATTAGTTAGGCTAATACATGCTTTCTTCCACCACTGATGTATACCAACAAAAAAAAATTAATTTAAAAAAAGGAGCTTGTAGTCCGTCTTTTCTGAGTACTCCTGATTTTAGTGCGAGTGTCTATTGTTTTTCGTACCTAAGTTACAAGCTCTAAAAGACAATGCAGCTGTTTTGCCATCACCATCAGAAATTAAAGTAAGCCATGGAAAATGACAAACAATTCTGTGATGATCTGCAAATGGCGCTTGCAGATGAGTCAAACCAGATTCCCCAAAATGAAATACTGAATGTGATAAAAAGTATGCCTCTGAGGATAAGAGATTGAATGCAATCGAGAGGAGGGAATACCCGTTATTAATTTACTTATTGTTGCATTTATAATTCTGATTTTTACCTTGGTACAATAAATTGTTGGCATCACTTGGTTTAATATTTTGTTATATTTTGCTCATGCTTTCATTTCTGATGGTGATGCCAAAACAGCTGTGTTGTCTTTTAGAGGTTGTAACTTGTGTGTAAAAAACAATAGACACTTGCACTAAAATCAGGAGCACTCAGAAAAGACAATACTACAAGCTCCCTTTTTTTTGTTGCTAAAGTTTGAGAGCACCAAAATGGTAAGGGGTAGTAAAGAAATGTTGCCAATGGGTAGACCTTTTGAATAAAAAAAAATCTAATTCAAAACGAGTAAGACCTTCTAAAGTTATTGCAGTTTGAAACTGGTCATCATTTGAGGTGTTGCATTTTTTATGCCGGTCAGTGTATTAATGGCTTCTCCATTTATTAAGTATTAGTTGGCTGAGCGCTTTTGGCCTTAAATTGCCATCGTCAGTGCCTTATACAATTATTATGAAAAAATACAATCTATGGGGAAACCAAAATTAATTTTGATAGAAGTCAAAATACGAAAACAACTATCTAGACTTTAAAGTTATGAGTGTATAATGTGCAGTTTTATGATCAAATTGAACAAATTGTTTAAAATGGGTGAGTTAAAATTTTGAATTTCATTTAAAATTTGTAACACTTTGGTCATTTAAACTTTTGTAAATTTCAAGAATATCTAAAAAGTTTCATTTTTGTGATTTGTTGCAAAACTGTAAAATTTTTACATTATCCAAACTGGTAGAGTGTTTATTAAGCAGTAAATGGTTGGCCAAGGAGGAATTTGTGGTAACTACATCAGTGTTCTTATATTTTACATTTTTAGGGTACTTTTAAGATTTTCATTTGTCTCTTCTGTGTATTTGTCGATGACGATCCAAAAATTTTAACATTATTCCCAGGGGTCTGACGGATGAAAGTGAAATTTTGAAGTTCCTTCAACACGGTACATTAGTTGGCCTCCTGCCTGTTCCCCACCCCATTTTGATAAGGAGATACCAAGCCAATGCTGGTACTACCGCCTGGTTTCGTACTTACATGTGGGGGGTGATTTATTTGAGGTGAGTTACCTTTATTCTTGAAATAAAAAAACATTGTAAAAAATTTTAATTTTTAACAGGAATGTCGATCCTCCCATATGGTACGACACTGACGTCAAGCTGTTTGAGATACAGAGGGTGTAGGATGATTACCGTTTTATTTATTAATACATGTTTTCGTTGCCATCATGTTTAAAAAAAAAGGTGTTACAAACATGATTTTCCCGCTTCTTTGTGTTGTATGAATGTGATAATGAAAAATCAAATAATTTTCAGTTACCACGTCCACCCCATTTTTTGTGATAGTTTTTGACATTTACATGACTGCCCTCTATATTCGTGAGATCATAAATGAAGTATTTATATATTTATGCTATATGTAGGATATAATTTATGTAACCGTACTTACCTGTACAGGATTCACACCTGAGAGTAAATAAATTATGAATTGTGAAGTTTTTTTTTTGGGGTAAGAAAACAGTGGTTAAGATAAAATATTATTTTTTTATTTTATCAACAGTATGAGTATAATCCTGAAAGTACAACCAAATCATTATTCTACACAATAAATTAAATAAATAATGCAAATTTGTTGTTCGTTAGCAAAATCACAACATTACTACTTGTTCAAGTTTGGTTATATCAGAGTCACATCAAGCTACAGGGCTGAGTATGCTCTTATCACTAACAGTATTCACTCATTGATACTTGTTACCTCAGCAATTGAACTGGATGCTAATGTACGTGCATTTATAAAATAACTATACGAGCAACATTTTTAAACTGTTTTTCTTATATRATTACTGTCTCAATAATCTTAAGTGGACTCTCTAAGTTATCAATTATCTGAGTGGGATAGTTCGAAATATATTGCAACTAAAAACATCTTGGACTTGAAAATAAATCAGTTTTTACCTCAATAAATGAGCATCTTTAGAATTTGAGCAACGATTCTAACAAGATCACGCTATTTTCTCGGTATAACTACAAAACAAATGGATTGCCAGAAAAATAAGTTATCTGAGTTTGAAAGTCAACTTGGATATTCTACTTTATAGTAAGTTGTTTATAAATGACAATGTTATAATTTGTCAGTTTTCTTTTTGTATTACTACACACCAACCTGACTGCACATCTGAGATATCAATTTTTCGAGTTGATGGTCAGTTTGGATATTGTACTCCATGCTAGGTTCATAAACAAGAATCTTATAATCTGATCATTAATATTTTTCCATACAACAACTAGACCATACAAATGGCAGGATCACATTGTTTCTTTTTGTATCACTAATACAATTGCCTGTATTCATATTATCAAAGAGCTAGATTATACAAATGACATGACAAGATCAAGATTATATCTCAACTACCAAACCTGAGCTATCCAAAAAATCTTTGTTGGACCGTTAGCTTTATGCAAAGTTGTTAATAAACAAGATTCTTACAATTTGACCACTAACATATCCGAGTCAAATAAATAGATCATGTAAATGACAGGATCACATTTGTTTTTTCTGTACCACTCCACATTAGTCAAAACTGGACTATCCGAGAAACCAATTATCTTAATTGGATGCTCATCTCAGATAGGTATTTCAATTCATTGTTAATAGATGAGAACCTTAAATTTGACCACTGACATTTTATTGGGGTCAAATAACTAAATCATACGAGACTGTATCACTGCAGAACGTAAACTGGATATCCAAGACATTAATTATCTGAGTTGGATGCTTAACTTGGATATTCTACTGCATGGCAAGTTATTTTTCTATGACCACTGACATTATCTGAGTGAAAAACCAGATCATACAAACAATATCAGACTCTTTTTGGTATCATTATAAAACAACCAAAACTAAACTATCCAAAATACCAATAATCTGAGTTGGATGATGAACTCGGCTATTCTACTTCATGACAAGTTATTAATAAACGAGCATTTTTTAATATGAGTACTGACATACAAATCAAACAGCTAGATACTAAAAATAACAGGATCACACTGTTTTTTTTGTATCACTATAAAATAAGCAAAACCGAACTATCCGAGATACCAATAGATAGCCAGCTCGGATAGTTAAAAGTTTGCTGCAATTAAAAACCTTTTGGACTACTATTAATTCTAATTTTTATCTTAATAAATGAGAATGTTTTTGATCACTGACCTTCAGTGACTTGTTTCAACTGATTTGGCTCAACAGGTTGATAAGCAATTCCATAAGGTCTCAAATGATAAATCAAGTATTCCAGGGCATACATATAATTCGGACGTACATAATGAAACGACACAGCATTATCTGAGCAGCACTCCATTCCCTGTTTGTTACCATAATAAGCGTACTGCGAATACCAAAAGTCCTCCTCGACATGATCCGGAATCACATGGTGTTCTGGTACAAAGGGAAAGAAACGTCCCCTCCCCATAGGGTCGCGTGAATCTCCTGCTAGGACATTCACGTTTTCCAAACATTTCCCAAGCTCAATATCTTCCGGGCCATCACTGTCTGAGCAAATTGAAGAATTTGTTACAGCGTTCTAGAAAAGTAAAATAATTTTGTGTTGAAGGGATTCATTGGCATTACCTTTACGAATCGCTTAACTGCTTCTCTACTTAACACATAACCGGCACCACCACTCATGAATCCCTGTTTAGTAAATGGCTTCAACTTGCACCCAAAATAAATTGGATCAGTTGATTTGTACTGGAATAGCATCAATCGTAAGTTTTCTAATATCACAAATGTATCGTCATCGGCTTTCAAAAACCAATCTGCTTTATCTAGGTAATTGTTATAGATATATTTGAAGGCCTCTTTGGTCTTCTTCCATAAATTATTTCGACCCTCGTTTACTGGTAGAGCTATGGCTGGTAAGAAATCGTCTACAAATTTTTAATTATTGAAGTTACTCCTGTGAAATGATTATGAAAATGAAGTTGATCCAGTCACAGGGACGGTAAATAAAACAAAACTTTTTCAAATCATTGACTAGTTCGTTCAATATATCAAACAACTTTAGAACTACAAAGAAAAAGGACAATTAATTTTTTAAAGGTCAAATAACAAATGTTCATAAAATTACTAAACTGAACTAATAGCAAGTAATAGAAAAGTGTAAAATAAAATATGAACAAAATATGTCGTCTATGTAGCGTGCCCAAAACTGAATGCAATTGACTAGATTACTATTTGATTTTAATAAGATTTTTTCAAAATTATTCATGAGACCCCATTGGTAAGCCATTTTCTTGTGTGTAATATTGATTATTAAAACAAAAGTAATTTTGATTAATGCATTCATTTAATAATAAGACCAATTCTTCTCTAAGGCATTCATCTAAGTTAACTGAATTAATATGTTCAATTACGAGATTTTTGACTTTATCAATTGGATTTGATGTGAATAGGCTTTTTACGTCAAAGGAAAGTAATTTTGTATTAGGCAGGAGGATAATATATTGTAATTTTTTGATGAGATCTATCGAAATTAAAATCAATTAATTTTGGTATCAAGTGACTAAGTTTCTATAAATTTTTTTAAGTGGGAGCCTTAATGTATGACACAACCGGTCTCATTGGTAAATTTGCTTTATGCAATTTTGTTAAAGCAATTTTAATACTATCTGATACTTTTCTTGTTCAGCTACACATAAACAGAACACTTAACAACCCCCATAAAAATATCTGTAATGATCAAGTGGAATTCCCTAGTTTGTTTATATACGCTGCCTAAGTATCATCCACTTGTAGGTATAGAGGATTGATGGGATCCATATCTAACTTCAAGCAACAGTTACGTTAGTAAACTCTTGGAGAAAGGCCTGATAAGCCGAAATATGTAACAGGTTAAACTCAATAAAAACTGAAACATTACCTAGTGTTATAATTATTATATTATTGAAAAAATATTTCATCTAACACCGTCGAATTTTTTGATAGTCTTAATTATTTTGTTGCCAATTTTTTACGTTTAATTGGTAAAAGTAATTCCTGAATGATGTTTTTTACCTGTCATAGTGTGATAACATGTTTCAGCTAAATTCTAAATTAATTTAATAATGTTTTAGGTAGGATCACACCATTTGATAAATTAAAAGTTTTGTAAATATCTGTTCAACATATTGAACGAAGCTAGTCAAGAACTTGAAACAGTTTTGCTTTAGGTACTTACAATCCAAAAAACTGTACTGATTCTGATAAGGTGTATTTAAACGTTCAAATCTGGTCTGGATAAATAACATACCTCTTTTTGAACTCATAAACAGCAAAACGTTGCACCGTTTTCCCCATGTCGCTTTAACATGTCTCGCCTTTCTCTCATGATTTTTTGGACTAGTCATAACCCAGCAGAGCACCCTGACCTCTCGCCGTAACATTTCTGCTATCGCTGGGTCCTCCATTCGATGGAACAGCTCGCTTTCTTCGTGGATACCCGGATCGCTTTCAGGACCTGTTGATTCTCCCATCTCCGCCCCAATGTGAGGATCATGCGGTCTCAATGTAACAGACATATTCTGAGATATTATCAATAATGCCAGAGATAAACCAGTAACCACTCCGATGAAGAACTGTTTACCCAAGTTACGCTGCAAGTATTTGATCATTGTTGGGGTTATSAGAGGTGAACCAACATTTTTATTGTTAATAACGAATCKGGACATTCATTACGTACTAGGCAAATAAAAAGCAGAACTATGATAAAAATATTTGCGGAATTTCATGTCGGTAAACAAAGTTTGAATATTGACTTAAGTATATCATAACGCGAATTGACAATTGACAGAGGTGGTACTTTTGAACTACCATGTAGAGTGTTTAACCTACAATGGAATGCGATATCAACCTTCTATCATTTTATGTTTTCCTGATACTGCAATACCGGAAAATGCTCCACGTCGGTCAGTAAGCAGTAATTTCGAAATCGAAAGGTTGCCTAGCCTTCAGGGGATACAGGAGTGTTTGAGGAGAAAATGGAAAAATATTTTGTTGGATGACGATGATAGTACAGCTACTTTAAGCAAAGAAGTTCACATGAAGATTAAACCTGTATAGTTTTTATTMCAAAGATGTATAGAAATCACTTMTTAAAAATATCTGAACTTATAGATATTCTAATAACGGAGACTGAAAAATGCTAGCTCAAAAGAGCATCAAATTTGGATAAGATAAAATGCAATCAGACCTCAAGTGAGCTCAAAACACGAAATACAAATCTGAATCTGTCACAGTGATTTTTTTTCATATTTTTTGATTCTACGATTAATTTAAGGGTGCTTTTGATCAATATCATCTACATATATCTAAAATCAACTGTTCCAGAGATACCTCAATTTTTGTTTTAAAAAATGACCCCTGCTTGGGTCACTCTAAAGTTTAGTAACTTTATATTCAGTAAACATTGATAAATTTTTGTAATTTCAACTGAACATTTTGACGGAAACAAATGAAACATTTTTTTCAACTATTAGTAGAAAATAACACTTGGTATGTTTTAAAATGTATATTGAGTAAAATACTTTACAGCAACATGTTTCAGCCGTTTAGGCCTTTGTCAAAGAGGGGATCGTTGAATGCTTTGGTTATCGTTCTTTTGAACATAATTTATATTAGTTTTTGATAAATTCATTGCCCTTTCATTTTACAAAATCATTTTTAATGTTTTTATTAAATAAAATATTTTTTCTCTGTTGTGTGGTGTACTCTAGAATTATATTTTGTAAATTTAAATTCAGAAAGAAAATTTTACTGTTTTGAATTTTGACTGTTCAGATACTCTGGCATAAACATATTGGGATATTAAAATAATCAAAAGTCTAACTACTACACTGCACAATAGTGTTTGATAAAAACTGTTTTCTTGTTACATTGTCACAAGCTCTTTTGGAGATTTTCCATAAACTAACAGTATATTAAAAAGAATCGTCGTTTTGACAGTAGCAATTATTCAAAATTTATACGACTTTAAAATGAAATCGGTAAATATTTGAGAAAATTGCTTAGAGCTTTTAAACAACTAAAACCTAATGTACACAAAATTTGGATATTATAATAGAAAATCTACATACAGCTGTACTTGAAATAAAAGTTATTTGAATTAATTAAATTAATGTAATTAACAATTATGACTATTCTGTAGGTATTTAAGAAGTTACAAAGGCACTAATAGCTTTTTCTGAAAACCAAATATTTTTTTCAATTAAATGTATGACATATGGAACAATATTTTTTACCTCTAATCAAAGTATTTAAAAGAATACTGATTTAGGGTACATCCTGAAAAAGTTTACTTGTGGTAATTGGGCACTGAAAATCAAAATAAACATGTAGTAATACTTGTAATACTGTTTAATGTACACAATAAAAATATAAAATAAATGTAGGTACAAAAGAACGCTTTGTTTTGAACTGATTGTAGTACGTATATGCAGGTTTTTACAAACAAAAAGATGACGTTTGACTAGTTCTTTCATAAGCTCTATATACTGAATAAATAAAAAAACTGTACTGTAACTGGCCAATGTTGCAAAAAAAACAGTGATATGAACCGTAAGAAAATAAGAGAATATCCACTTTTAATACATCTTAAAAAAATTCACAGTCCCTCAATCCCCAAAAATGCACACTTTACTGGCACTGACATAAAAATTTTTTGGCAGTTCGACTAGTGACACAATGGCAAAAATCTTAGCCTCCGCCCACGAAATTAAAACACAGCCAATAAAAGAAAAACAGTCGGACGTTCACGTGCTTGTCACTGGATTGTTATCAGTGTGTGACACTTCTGTCATGTCAGATGGCAGTTCGACATGATACTCAATGCCGTATGGCCTCAAATGGTAGATGAGGTACTCCAACACGTACATCTGGTTTGGGCTGACGTAGTGGAAGGAAACGGCGTTGTCCGAACAGCAGTCCATTCCCTAATAAGAACAATTTAGTGTATCTTTCATACAATTAATGAAATATTGTAAACTGGTCCATTTTGCTCAAAGTAGATATTTAGTTATGTTAATTCTTAAAGATCAAGTCCAACTTTATCCACTTTATTTATCAAAAATTGACAAAGGGCTTTCAGCTCCTACAAGCCAACGTCATTGACTTACAAAATGAGTATTACAAAATAATTTAAATAAAAGTGACTTGTGAAATTGGAAATAAGCAATCTTGACTTCAAACAAGAAGTAGCCTGCATGCCAAAAACAGAAATATGATTCAATTATCAACTAAAGAATTTAGAATAACACAACTAAAATTACAAATTTAAAATATTCGCCAAAACTCTTTCCTTGTCTCTTTCGATGTCAATAATTTATTTCCTTCAATTCCTCCATTGACTGTCTAAAAATATTAAACTATCTGCTGTTAAATTGTACCTTACCTGTGTTACACAAAAATAATTTAGTTTCCTTGACAGAGTAACAGAGGTTTTTTCGAGGACTTTGGTTAAAGACAAATAAAAAAGTATCTACATATTAAAATATAGAGAATCTTAACTTTTTTATTTGACTAGCAGTTTAAATGGGATTTAAATAAGAAAGTATCTTAATTTTTTGAGAAAAATCTAATAGTGATAAAAGAAAAAATAATTGAGCATCAATTGACTGATGTAAGCATTTACTAGAACTTTATTATTTTAAATGGAACGCCCACATTCTGAATAATGTATTGAGTAAAGCATATTGAATTAAACAAAGAAGCTCTAATAAGGTGCCATTTCCCTAGTCATTTGTTTTTTTGGATATCTCAAGCTGTTTTTTATTTGGATCTGCAGAATAGTAGTTTATACAGAAAATTTCTTGATTTTTCGAGAAGAATCTAATGGTCATAACAAAAAAATAATTGAACATCAACTCACAACAAATTAAACAAAACAAAACAAAATACAGTGTTGCAGTTTTTTCCCCGAAACTACTGATTATTCTTGCTATCTTACCTCTTTGCTCTCATAGTAGATGTACTTCCAATACCAGAAGTTGGGATCCACGTGACCAGGAATCAGGTGGTGTTCCGGAACGAAAGGGAAGAAGCGCCCCCTGCCGAGAGAATCCCGTGAGTCTCCCGCTTTGACATTGACAGCCTCTAGGCATTTTCCTATTTCTACATCTTCAGCTCCGCCGTCACTAGCGGAACAAACTGTTGAATTCTTCACAGCCTCCTGAAAAATAATCTTAAAATTGTTGTGCTGTGGAACTTTCGTCAGACATACTTCAACAAATCTTTTGACCGCTTCCCGACTCAGAACGTAGCCTGCACCGCCACTCATGTAACCCTGTTTTACATACGGTTTGAATCGGCAACCGTAATAGATTGGTTCAGAATTTTTGTGTGTTGCCAACATGTAACGCAGGTTTTCTACAATGACGTACCTGAAAAATCAACTTCAAACAGTTTCTCATGCCTTTTGTAGGTGAAAACGTACGTGTCATCATCAGCTTTTAAAAACCAATCGGCTTGGTCTAAATAATTATCGTAGATATATTTGAAAGCTTCTTTTGTCTTTTTCCACAAATTATTGCGACCTTCTTTGACAGGAAGTGGTACTGCTGGTAAGGAATCATCTAAAAAACAATTTTACTCTAAAAATCTAAGCAAATATACGTATACTACTGTGATGTGTGGTGATGACAAATGAATTTAAAAAAAAACATTTGCTTTTTATGGAGTTTCATAGTATAACTAAAATATATTTGTAGTACGAGCAAAGATTAAATAGCTATTATAGTTATTTAATCTTTGGTATGTCATTACGGTTTGAAGATTGAGAAATTTCTCGTGTCAGTTTGAGCTATTTCAAAATTCACATAATTTCTTGAAGTAGAATGAACCATTTGAAGGAAAGTGATCGACATAGAGTAACTGGCGAATTTTCCATGGAACATATTTTACAAGAAAAATGTTTCACTGTAAATCATTTTTGTGAAATCGGGATCTCATGACACAGTGTATGATATTATTAGAAGAGTATGCGAAAGATAATCGCTCAAAAAGTGATTGAAAACAGAAAAAACTCCATTCACGTAACTAATGACTCGATAAACAGATAACTCAAAAAAGCAAGTGGTACTTAAAATCCCTTATCATCGCCTTATCTTAATGCACATATAACAAACAAAACATTTTTCCCCAACTTGTTTGCCACCTAGCACGAGCAAAAACAAATGAACATCACTTTCACGGAAAAAAATCGAGCATCTCACCTTTTTCCGAGCTCATAAACAAAAGAATGTTGCACCTCTTTCCCCAAGTAGCCTTGACGTGCTTGGCACGTTTCTCGTGGTTGGAGGGCCCCGTCATAATCCAACACAACACTCTCACTTGTTTCGACAGCTTGTCAGCCACCGTGCTGTCCTCGAACTGATGGAATTCCTCGTCTTTATCGTGCTGTCCCGGATCTATGGCTGGCCCCTCGAAATCTACAACCTCACTACTGCTATGTGGATCGGTGAAACGCAGCACCAGGTTCATGTTGGGCATGAGGATTACATAGGAAATTGTGAAGCCTGCTATCAATCCCACCCCTAAGACGAGGAAGAATTGTTTTGTCATGTTGGGCCTAAAATGGTAGTACATTTTTATGCTTAGTAGATATCATAGTGGGTAATTTTAATAAACACATCATAAACAACTGACTGTGCATGACTGCACTAACTTGTTTTTGTATTGGTCTAGGTTATGTTTGATAACAAAAAACAAAACGAAGTAATTAGGTACTTACCATTTGCACGTCCTTATAAAAACCATTGTTAGTAATTATTACTATCGAATAACTATTATTTACGCGCTACACATGTTGTAATTCTCGTCTTTTTACGACACCATTATAATATTAGAGTAATTTGCTTAGTTGCGTTTGATTTTCACACATAATTTGCTTGGCAAACATTGTTAGTACTTCACTGCTCTCGAAACTGATAGGCTTTAACAATTTCATGCTATAGACGAGCACTTACGACATACAAAAATGTCGCTGGTGATACGCTACGGATGTTATGCAAGATTCCACTACGGTCGGGATGTATGGAAGCGATAAAAAACAGCTTATATGCACATAAATAACCCTTTATTTACATAGGCGCTTTAACAATGTTTAGCAACAAAATAACGCTAATATGAGGTACCATCATGTACCGATGGTTGATAATTGACGTAAAAATACAGCAAACATTGAAAAGGTAATTGAAAAGGCCCTGTAATAAAAACGAAAAAGTACAGTTTTTAAATTCATTTGTTTGCTTGTGCACTATCTACAGACAGCACAAAAAACTGCCCAGTTGTTTTCTCTTGTTGCCATGGCAACAGATCCAAAATTGAACAAACCGACAGTGTCATTTATCTGACACTGCCAGTGGACGTTTACATTTTTTTTACAAAAGATGGATTCGCCAAAACCAAAAACACTTACTTTTCAAGATACCCCGACCGATAAAACAGACGATGAACCCCCACCAGAAAGGGAGCATTTCCATATTCAAAAATATGTGTAAGTATAATAACTCTTTGATGAAACACACATCATACCAGGACTTTTCTTACAGACCAGAAGAGAAGCCCCCCGTTCCTATGCTGGACCCAGACAATCCACTTCTGGAGAAGTTCCAGAAGGCCTTAAAACAACATCTTCTGGAACAAATCGAGATATTGTCTGGGGAAGTTTTCGAGTTGGTACGTGAAAAAAGAATTTTTTCTGCCATACGAAAATATAGAAGAGCCTCAAACGGGGAAAAATTTTAAATTTCACCTTTTTTCTTCCAACTGCAAGTTTATCTTGCAACTACAAATGCAACATTTTTCCTTTCTTAGAATTTTTGCTTCCAATTCTTGTAAAAATGGTATCATTTTTCTTGCAAATGCAATTGCAGCTTGTTTCTAGTAATTACAACGTTTTTCTTGCAGTTTTTGTAATCGCAATCAACTTTACCTTGTAATTGCAATTTTTTTTTGTAATTTTTATAATTGCCATATTTTTCTTGCATGTCTTGCAATTCTTATAACTACATTTTTTTCTTGCAACTGGAACCGATTTCTTGAAAATATAATCAATAATTGCAACATTTTTTTGCAACTGCAACTTTTTTCTAGGAACCGCAGCGATGCCATATTAACAAATTATTCCCTAGTTTTAAGAAAGTTCAAAGCTAATAGTAAGACGTATGTAACCTCAATGTTTTTATACAAAATTGAACATGGACAGGTTACCTATAGCGGGTTTTTAAATTACATATAATTTTATGTTCTTTGTCACACACTTAGAAATACAAATTTAAAATTAATTTTGCTGAAACTTTGCATTATTATAACTGGCCACTTTTTCTATTTGTATGAAAAATGTTTATCGAAAGATCAATCTTTCCAGTTAATGTATAGGGTCTGCCACATAAAACTCCCCAGCCTCGTATTTCCTTTATTTTTTTAGGTACAACCTTAAGATATAATATGTCAAATTGTAGGTCTTTTTGAACTCTTTTAAAATAGCATAGTGAGTGTCCAATTTTTTTTTGCAGATTATGATATTTCGCAAATAAAGTTAATTTTTGTAAATATTTTTTAACCTTACCCCATATAATAAATATTGCTTCATAGTTGGATGCCGACTTTTATGTTTGTGTCATTTTATAACATATGCGTAATTTTTACTCCTTTTTAATGAAAAACAAGAAAAACTCGTCGCCGCCATGTTCTGTTAATAGGGCTGTTCACAATTTTTTAAGTGTTAGTTTAACAGCTTATACAGTACAAATTATGCCTACATACCCATCATTGAACATAAAACTCTAAAATTTGGAGGAAGTTTTAAATAAATCAACTACAAAGTTCGTTCTATAGAGAGAGAGGCTAGAAAATGAAACCCTGCGATGAAGCTAGTGTGTGATGTAGAAAAGCAAAATCTGTAAACAACATTTTCGACACTCACTACTCACTTTTAAAAAGTTCAAAAAGACCTACAATTTGACATATTTGTACCTAAAAAAATAAAGAAAATACGAGGCTGGGGAGTTTTAGGTGGCGGACCCTGTATATACCTTTTCCAAATTTATAAAAATGCACACATAGAATTTATGGTCATCTAAGATTTCTTGTATTTCTGTTATTAGAGCTCAAACTGCATTCTCAGTAAATACGTTTTTATTTTAAATCTTACTGATTATGCAAAAAATATATAACTATTAAAAAATTTAAATGATAAATAAATAAAAAAAATTTGTTAATAATATTGATACTTTTAGTAGGGTTTGGAATAATATCCTGTTTTGATTCAATAATCAATATTACTTACTGTAAAGGGCATTTTTCTTGATATTTCCTGTAATGGATTTATAAATATTGCTATTACTATTATTAGAAGAATGTTTTTACAATATTTTTACAATGTCCAGGAAATTAAGTAACAGGTGCCTAAAATTTTATAATACTTACTCTAAAAGATTCAAATCTCGGTTATAAAATTCCATGACAATTTTAAGGAAAAGTCTCACTATTTCGTACTGCAGGAAACTGCTGCAAAGAAGAAAGACGAGGCTCGAGAAAGCATCGGAGTCGAAGCGTACGAAGCCCAGCAGCTGGTCGTCCAGCAGCAAGCAGAACTCGACGTCTGCGTCACCAAGCTGAAGGACATAACTGCCGCCAGGGAGGAGGTGGAAGCTCAGCTCGATGATCTCACAAAGGTCCACAGGGAAACCACGAACAAGCTGCTGGAGGCGGAAAGGGAAGGTACCGTTTCAGTGTCGTTAGCTCTCATCAGAACGGTCACCCGAACAGTGTGACTTCCAGAAATGGACCTGCAGAACGAAATCGAGTCGACAAACCTCCTGACCCACCAGATGAAGCAGTGGGAGGATTACGTCGAGTCGGAACTGATGGTCAACCAGAGGATGTCGGAGAAGACGAGAAAGGACAAGATAAAGTTGGCGGAGGAGAAGAGGGCCCAGGACATGCACGTCTACAGGCTGATGACGGAAATATGGAAGCTCGAAAGCGAGCTGGAGACGCTCGACATGCAGCTGAGGGTGAAGGAGGACGAACGGGAGAAATTCGCCGAAGCGGTTGCCCAGTGCAACACCGACATAGAGGCCTTCGAGACGGAGTATCGCTGTCTGCTGCATTCCTGGAATTCGGTGGTGGTTGCCGTGGGAATAAGGGATAAACACTACAATCAGATGAAGACTGAGCTTGAGTGAGTTATTTGCTTTAGGGTTGATAAAGAATTTTAAAAATACATTCAAAAACCTACATGGTGTTGCAATAAGGAGCGTAAGCGAATGTATCTCCATATTACTTTGTGTTAGAACTTTGCAAAAAAAGTTATTAAGGAAATGGGCTACCCTGAAATTTCTAAAAATATTTTCAAGCTTCTAACACTGCCGCCAGAGGGCGTTTTTGGCATTGCCAATAGTGGCCGATATTTCACATAAAATAATAAATTCAACTTTAATAATATAGTCAATATATATTGACTTTTCCGAATTAGATTCTTACCTTTTGAAGTAAACACACTTATTTTGCATAACTAGATAAACATAGTAAGTAGCATTCTTATATTATCATACGTTCATAAACATATGCCTAGGACTACCTGCAATGTTGCCAATTGTAACAGCATGGCTTGTAGTGAACTAGAGCGGTGGTCTTTCCCCCCCCATTTTGAATTGAATGAGAATTTTCCGTAGCACACTTCACGAAAAAGTTGTCAATATGGGAACCATCATCCAGCAAGTAAAGAAGGAGTGTAATAAAGAACTAGAACGCAACGAAGTGCTCACCAGCGTAAAACACAGGATCGACGGTGAGATAAAGAGTTACACGGTACAGCTGGAAGAGCGGAACCAAAACAGGGGCCTGCTAGAACGAGAAATGTACGACATGCAGCTAGTAGTTGACAGGCTGAACAAAGACATAGAAGAGATTGCTGGGGTAAGTTAATTAAAGATGACGTTGGATTAGTTTCGTAGATAAAGGAGGTAAAGATGAGCAAGCATATCACTTTTTTTGGTAACTATGACAGGGCCGCCCTACAGCTGGTGTAGTCAGAAATTTTGGCTTAACTATGTTGCCACGCATATTAATTTTCAACTAGACTTGACAAATTATTTATCTGTTTCTATTATTTTTTATGCCATATTATTACTTCAAGAGTTTTTTGCTTCACATAGAAGAATGTGTCAACCAAATTCTTCTCTCAGTAAGAATTTACTGCAATAACAAAATGATAAATGCACTCATTATCCTTATGTGCAGAAACACTAAAGCAATAATTTGGTTTAATAATAATCATTTATAGTAGAGGATAATTACACATAACATACAATTATTGTTTAGGAGGTATAGTAAGTGTTAAGGGTGAGTGTACCATTTTCGTTGTAATCGTAGGGTATCTTTGTAACTATTAATACTAGATAGTTGCGGTTTGCACATTACTTTCGTAGTTTTTTTTTGTTGTGAGATTAACTGTGCGATCCCTATTTTATGTCACATTTAGTGTTAAAGTTATAGCCAACTTTTGAATAAAATAACATTTCTGCAGTTCTGAATATCTTGCTTGGGTACAAAGATACAAAAAAGTATAAATACACATTTTTTACATATATCTTGCATTTTTTAAATTAAATTTTTGTTGTAATTTTAGAAGATTTTATGTCAAAATGAACAATGACTAAAAAGTCAACAAATGAACTTGAAATTTGGCATACATATAAATCCCAACTATCCAAAGCAACTTATTGTTTTCGGGGTAAGTAGGGTGGCACTGGGAAAGGGGTGAAATTGAGGGGTAACTACCCTTTTTGCAAATTTTCATTTTTTTTTCGTTTTAGTATGCGATTAATAGTATAAATGCGAGTATTATTCCTCCCTATAAATTTTCGGTGCAGCAGACTACTTAGAAGATATTAGCAAAAAAATGACAAAAAAAACTGTTTTTCCTAAATATCTCCGAAAATACTTAATTTATTCAAAAAATGAAACTACCATCAGATAGGAAATAAAATTTCTTACAAAAATTGTTTTAAAATTTAATTTTGACATTTTTCAAATTTTCCCAAAAAACGWATTTTGGACCCTGTCCATACAATTTTTTTAAATTTTGGTAGTATATCGAAAATCAAAGTTCTGATCGGAAAGCACTCTTGCAATTTTTTGTTAAGTTAATAATTTTCGAGTTATTTGGAAAAAACAGTACTGCCTTTTCCATGCACATATTAAAGATTTTTTCTAAATTTCTAATTTAGCCATATTTATTACTTTGTTTACGACTTTAACATAAGCCCTACAAGTTTGATTGGAGGGATTTTTTTACACATATTATATAATACTTGTTTTGCATGAATTCAGATTAGAATCTGTCATTTTTGTAGGAGAACAACCACAAACGGAGCACTTTCACGGCGATAATGCGCGAGTTCGAGACCCTCAACTCCCAGAAGTACAAGATGGAAGAGGAGAACCTGGTGAATCTACAAAATCAGCTCGCCGACGCAAAGGCTGCGAGGCATCTTAGCGCCCAGCTCAAGGCGCACAAAGAAACGATCAAGAACCTGGAGATCACGCTGGCCAACAGCGAAAACGCCAACTCCAAAACGAACATGGAGATGGAGAGCCAGAAGAGGCTGAACCACGACCTCGAGGAGCTCCTGAATGAACTGGTGAAGGACCGTGACTCTTTGCAGGAGCAAGTCGACCGGTACACCAAGGAGTTGAAGAGGTGCCAGATTATCGTCGACAAGAAACAAACGTCGCTCGACGGAATTGCCAAGAAGATAGAGAAGCTCATGGAGAGGAGTTCAGTAAGTATATTCTTGAATTTTCAGCATTAAAATAATAATAATACTCATTTATCCTCGGGATACCCATTACATCACAACTATATATGCACCAGACTGTGTGATTATAATAAAAAAAGAAAAACACGCTTACCCAGCTTTCTTTGCTTCCTCATCTCTTTAGGGGGTTGGGAAGAATAAGGAGACGAGAATGAGGAAGTTATATTAATCAGCATCACACACACACTGGTGTGATTTTTGTGACTGTTTGTACATTGTCTTGCTCTTATTGCTTTGAATAGATATTTATTGGGTTTCTCAATAGATGCCAATACCTGCCCATCTTTAGCATTCAAAATTCAAAATCTAGAGTGAACAATATCAAAATGTAAATACAATGCAAAATCTTACATAAAATTAAACATTATTAACAAAAAAAATATATACACTTCATCAATCTTTGTTTCTCCACTGGCATGTGTTCCGCACAGTTAAAAAAAAACAGTGGATAGGAGACAGCTCATTAATAAATAACTGTAGACCTATTGCTTCAACATCTTACCTATCAAAAATGTTTGAGATGCGTCAGGAGCAGAATGATTGAATTTATTGAAAAAAATAACATTACACTACTCAACAAAAAATTTTTTGTTCTTTGTTTTAAAGTTTATTTTATGATTTTCCTATTTGTTATGTGCAAAAATGAAGAAAAAATACCTTTTCTTCGAATAAAGTTTGCTTTTCTGGTAGTTATAAAAATAATACTCATTTTCAAGTTTTAATTAATTTTATTACATTCAAAAATCCCGCGAGATAAAAGTGGGTTTTTTACATTCACACAGTACCTCCAGATGGCACTCGAGTGATAAGTTAGATGTTTTGTTACAGGTCTAGAAAAAAATTTTCGTTTTTTGTCCTAAAGTTTATTTTATGATTTTCTTGTTTGTTATATGCAAAAATGAAGAAAAAATACCCTTTTCTCAAATAAAGTTTGCTTTTGTGATAGTTATAATAATAATACTCATTTTCAAGTTTTTATAAGACTTAATAAATTTTATTACATTCAAAAATCCTGCGAGATAAAGGTGGGGTTTTTACATTCACACAGTGCCTCAAGATGGCACCTCAAGTAATAAACAACAGTCAGGTGTTTTGTACAGAGTTTCTAGAAATGATTAATGCATCCAGGGCGCTAATAGAAATTATCGATTAAATCAATTTGCCGCCTCTCAGGAAAGTGACATATACTTGTCATCTGTCGATTTTTGAATTATTTGATATATTTTAATACGAGAAAATGCTTGGGGGTGTGTATTTTCAACATATTCTGTAATGTTATGTGGTATAATTAACTTTAAGGTCGCAGAAAGCTCACACTTCGGAGCTGTGGGGTGACATTGATCTGGAACCTTCAGTACTATCGCCGTGCATATTGTAGCTTGGCAGTGGTTACAAAAAGGCGGCATAAAGAATTCAGAAATCAATAGCGCCCGCATTGCGTGAATAATTTATAGAAGCCCTGTACAAGTCTAGAAAAAGTTAAAGTGTCATCACGAAAGTGTAAATATGATGCTGATGAATTCTGCTTATATGTGGTCAATTTATAAAAGTGCGTGATGTGAAATTTGACATGTAATATTCTCTGTAAAGCCTACGAAGCATGTTTTAACTTTCCCATTCGGAAGTCCATGGGACGTAGGAGGTCTTTAAAGGTGCATATGTTGCATGCTCATTAAGATAAATTCAAAAATAACTTAAGGATGTATTCAGAAGAGCAAGAAGAAGGTTTCCATCAAGATATTATGAACTTCGAACGTTATCAAGGCTAATATGATGAAAATAGGATAGGAGAATATATTTTGGCTTTATTGAAAGAAAGTACTTACGAACATAAAAGAAAAAGTAGCACTGTACACTTTTAAATTATTATTCACTATTTCGTAAGCTATTTTGACAGTAAAGATTAATAAAATAATAGAGAAATATATTTGTATTGTTTTATCATCAAAAATTTAAAGTTACAGATTTTTAAAAATATTGTTTAAACATACTCCTGGACACAAAAGCAAACTTTTTCATGTCATATAATTTTTATCGTTCAACTATGATCTAATGTATCAAAATTTTATACTTTCACATTTTATACGTGTTATGAATGGTAGAGAATTGTACAGTTATTGATTTATAGATATTATTATTTAAATATAACGGGTTTCGTTCCTCTAATTAGGAATAATTGTATGTTTCATATGGTTTTTTAGAAGTGCTTGTATTGTTTTTGTAATTTTTACCATTTTCAACTGCTAAGGGACTTTATTGTATAAAAATTATATTTAAAAACTCAAAAATTTCCAGCTTTAATTTCACTCAGTGGGACTACAAATAAAAATCTGAAATCTTTACTAAACACAGTCCTTACCTGTATCTTTGAGCACCTGTTGGTGTTAGATGTGCTATTTCCATTACTTTGACAGCTGCAACTAATTGTAATGTTCGATGTTTTGATAACCATTACTATGTAATAGCACAAAAGTTATATCTTCAATGATAACATACAGTTAATGTTTAGTTAAATAATTTTGTGTCAATAAAAATACAATTATGTAGATGATACTAAACACAAAAAACAATATTCACTATCAAAATAAAAGACAAATATTGTGAATGACAAATATAATTTGTAAAAAAAATTCATAATATAATACTCAACTTGATTTTTACATCATAACAAACCWCTCAAAAATGCTAACAACCTTTATTTTTTTTTTACTTTTCAGGGGGTAGTAATATCTCCCCAAGAGCTAAAAATAAAAGCTCTTGAGAAGGGCATAGAAGAAATACAGGATAAAAACAAAGAACTACAGAAGTTTTGGCTAAGAGAACAGGGACACATTGTTTCTTTATCGGAGCAAAGGCAAGAGCAAATCCACCAAATCAATCTGATGAGAAAACGTTAGTACACTACTTTAAGATTAGATTAAGATGTTTAAAATGTTTTACCACTTGTAGAAATTATGATATTGGAACAGAAAAACCTAAAAATATCGGACGAGATAGATGCCCTTGAACAGGAAGAAGAGAGGATGTCTAAGAACATAAACAGATTGCACAACGAAATTCTGTCATTGAACGAATTGTTGTTTAAAAAAAGAGGTAGCAAAACGGAAATGGACAAACTCCATGATATAGTTCAGCACGCGTATACCAACAAACTAAAGGCAGGTGTATGCAGTTTCCTTTTCGAAAAAAAAAATCATTACTTCTTTAGGACTGTGAGATCGAATGCCTGGAACTGGAAGCAATGATTTCCGAACTAGAAGAAGACAAACAAAACTTGAGCAATAAACTGATCGATTTGAATAGGGAGGCGTTGGCTTGGGAGAAAAAACTGAAGATGGCCGTCGAAATGAAGCAAAACATCAACGAAGAGAGGAAAGCAACTGGGGAAATAGGAAACATGAAGGCAGAGATACATCGGATGAATGTAAGTTTTATACAATTTTTTTGTCTCTTGAATTTTTTCGTATCTTGCTTAGTTTTCGAGAAAAAAAATTAAGTCTACTTAATTGCATATTCCCGGACCACATAAGAAATATAGGGAAACATTTCTTTTGGAAATTGTTTTTTTTTAATTTTTATTTACAATTATGTAACCACAACAAATAAACACACATTTAATTCAGTGTTTACTAAACCCACTTTGTGCTTCGTGTAATTATTGTGGTTACAGCTTTTCTCTTAGTTTTGCTTCTGTCAATCTTTCATAAACCTTTGTTACTACATTTAATAATTGTAATTCCTCTGTAGTTCCCACATTCTTTTGTGTCTCCTTTTTTATTTTGCTGTCATCTAGTACAGCTCTTTTATCCCATGCCATATTAAATATTTTTGTCAGCACTTTTCTCCCTTCTGTTCCCATACTTTTCAAACATTTCTGGTGCAATTTGGTTGCATCACCTTTCTTCTTTTTATATTATATATGGTCTCTATTACTTCTTCCTCTTTTATAATGTTGTGTTGTCCCTCTTCAGCATCTCTATAATTCGTCTCCCTGTTTTCTGTACAATTTGTTTAATTTTCTTTCCATCTGTTCATTATTCAACTGCTTTCTGTCAGTATTTTCCATTGCACGTTTTTATCTGACCTGCAATGTATTTTGTATCATTTCTAGCTTTCTTTGGTATTTTATAAAACAGCTTCTGGTTTGCTTTGCTGTTTTCCACCATTTTCGTCCCAAATTCTTCCCAACCTCCCTTTTGGATTTTTTTACTAGTTCTTTGAGTTTTATTCTCTGCTCTTTGTATATTGTATAATTCTCTATTGTTTGCTTTGCTTCATAGAGAATTTTATGTAGATTAATTTAGTACACAACATTTTTTCAATAGAGGCAGTAGTTTTCTAGTTATTAACAATCAACTGAAAAAAGGCACCTTCAGAAACCCCCTCCCCCTTAGCCTTCACTCTCACCCATCAGTAGTTTTAGCATGTTGTCAAGTACGCCTTCTCTAACAACTGTGCCAAAATTGGCTTCTATTTTTCCTTCGTTGCCTGGATTATCTGTTGAACGAAACAAATGTTTTGCTGTAGGTTCGTTATACTCAGTTGAGAAAGGCACAGGAGAAGCTGATTCATGACTTGGAGCACTGCATATCGAGGAGGGACGCCATCTTCCGTACCTCGCTGGCACGAGAGAAGAAGAGCACCAGCGACGCTGATCATTCACGAATTTTGTACACTAGAAAGCTCAACGACATGAGGAATAAAGTGAAACAAATCGAAAACGTAAAAGATCACCTGATCCTTTTGTTCAAAGGTGGAAGAGCATTTTTTCTTTTAGGAAGTCGCGGTTCTGAATGAGCAGTTGGAAAACGCTAGGAAAACACGTGACGAAATTAAAGCTTCCATTGCCAATGCCCAAGAGGACATAGCGGGTTACGAAGAACAAAAAAAGTGTCTTTTGCAGGAACTAGACAACTTAATGACCCAACGACAAATGGTAAATTCCGAAAATTGCATATGTCAAAGAGTGAACTGTTCCATCAATTTGGAGTTTAATAATTTAATAGAAATTATTTAAGATCAATGTGTTCTCCACATTATTAAATATAAATTGGCAGAGCGCTTTCAGCCTTAAATGGCCATCGTCAGTGCCTTATGCAATTATTATGAAAAAATACAAACTATGAGGCAACAAATTAATTTCAATAGAAGTCAAAAACATCTTAATTCAATCAATATATCATAAAATGCTCCTTTCATCTTGGTTTTCAGTTTTGGGAATAGAAAATAGTCATATGGTGATAGATCTGGCAAACATAGAGCGTGATCGATGAAAGATATCCGTTTTTTCATCAAAAATCCGTTCCTACTGGATATTCAGGTCTAACATGACCAATTCTTTTCCACAAACGATGTAAAACACCTAAATAGTATTCTACATTAACAGTTTGACCTTCTGGAACAAATTGCTTGTGGACAATACCCTTCGAATCATAAAAAGTATATTATATAAACTAGAGTACGACTCATACAATCATCACCTCAAACTTTTTTCATCAATTCGTATGTCTCAGCGAATTTGTTTTCAAGTTTAACACGAAATTTTATATTTGCTCTCTGTTGTTCCATTTTTTTTGTAACATTAGCACATTTTTTATTTTATTGAAATAGTTCGAAATGTGATATGTATTTGTCATCCCATTTACATGAACTTAGGTGCGTTTGATAGAGGATGAATGTATGTTTTTACTGCTGCAAATTTTTAATAGATGGCGCTGTGTGTTGTATGATTTAAATATAAAGTTCAGTTATTTTCGGGACACACTGTGTATGCTACGAGATATTGTTTCAACACGTCCTAAACATCTTCATTCTAAATTAAAAGGTAAGTTACGCAGTTTGCGCAGTCGCCAACACCATTCTAAATCTTCAAGGTACGGTTTCAATCATTCATTATCTTCAAATAATCAGAATATAAATTTTTCCAATTGCAATGTCTTTAAACCTGTAACACTACAGATTTCGTAAACTACATAAATAAACCTTCATTTAGAGTTCACTTTACTTCACACAAAATGCTTGGCAACTTCCAACCTTCTAGTTTTCCTTCTTGGATTTTAAATTTGTCAAAATCTAGTATTTTCAATGAAGAACAGGAATTACTAAATCTGGCACTGAAATTTATTGCAGCCAAAAATATTAGCATTAATGATATCCAAATATTTGTGGTTGATTGTGATTAAAAATTTCGAGAAAAATCTTTAATTAAGTAGTAACTTCAGAAAACACCCTCTTGCGCTCAACACACAAACTATATTCTGACACTTAAAATTGCTTTTTTAAAGGCACATATGCWCTTGAAAATGACACCTCGTTGGTTGAAATCAATCAAGCCAAACCTGAAATATTAGTGATTTTCTATATTAATATTCACCCGCCCCCCACTCCTCTATTTGATAATTAACAAAAAAATGTTCTTAACAAAAATGGTAGATTTTAGTCCAAAACAATCTTAATATGTTTAATACCGCAGACATTTATTAGGCTAAAAATGACACAAACATTAATTTTGCAATTTAGAGGTTTATGAGATACGACCTCTTTTATTTGCTCACCCTGTAGATATACAATTTCTATAAATATATTGACAATAATGCAATACTATTTTTTCCTAATAATTGTCTGTCAATGGCCGTTTAGGGCCGAAAGCGCTCTGCCAATTAATATTTAATAAAGTGGAGAAGAGATTGATTTTTGAGTAATTTCTGTTACTCTCTTATTTTTTTAGAAAGTTGAAATCATCGAACTAAAACAGAGACAGGCCATGTTGTACTCGGAGCTGCTGAAAGGTCACAAGCCATATATAATGTATCGTAGCGAGAGTGCGTTGTTCTCTACTTTCGACAAACACAATCAATTAAATTTGAAACTTATCGAGACTGTTCAAGGACTTCTGATTGAATTTCCACGATATGAAAATATTCTGAGACGGATGTTCAATACTCTGACTGCATATTCAGTCGTTATGGAAGAATAATAGGTTTTTATACATTTTTTTTAAATGAAAATATTGCGAATAAATTATCGAAAAGCGAATCTTGTTCTGTTTTCAAATTTTAATATTGGATGCTTTGGTTTTTGTAGCTTCGGTAAATTTATATTTTAAAATCTTTTTTAGCTTTAAAAAATCTAACACTATATTCACTCTATATTCCACTGTAATTCTGTGGTTGTAGCTCTATTTCCCAAACTTATTTGGCCTACCACCCCACTTCCAGAAATATATTACTTAGCACCCCCTGGAATTTTTTTTTAACGTTAATAGCAAGTAAACAGAAAGATGTATGTTTTTTTCGTAAAATATAGTAAAGAAAGGTGTAAATTAGAAACATTGAAGTTTGAAATTATGAAACTATTGAACTCGGAATAGAAAGGTAATACAAAAAAAGTTAAAACATTTGAATTGTTGAAGAGTCGAATAAAGAATATTTTCATTTGTTATCTGTAAATCAGGCTCAGGCGATGCGTTTCCACAGCAACACAACTGTCGTCTTCTAGCTGTCTGAAGTCAAATTCTCACACAACATCCATCTAGAACAGACAAAATGGAGTGACTGTTCTAGATTGATGTTTTGTGAGAATTTGACTTCAGACAGCTCAAAGATGACAGTTGTGTTGCCTATCATTTATAATGAGCAAGATCACCATGGTTGCCCCCCAAATTTGAATCACCTTCTATACCACAACAAATTTATGAATAAAATTCAAGCCTGCAATGTTTCTTACTGCTTCTATAATAAAAAAATCTTATAAATTACATCATATTTGTGTATTTTTGAACATAAGTCATTATTTTCACACTTGACAGTAGTATTAAAATACGTGAAAAAGTATTTCATTAATTCATACCCTAATCTATTTCTCCTAAATAAATTTGTTTGTCGCTTGCACATGACACAACAATTGGCTCGTTCGGATGGAAATCCACGTCGTTCACGCTCCCGTTGTGTCCGGGCAACTTATATATGACCCGTCTCGACGTGGTATCCCAAACATACATGAACCTATCTGCGGATCCAGCACTCACTTTGCTTCCATCAGGAGACCAGGCGCACCTCAACAAATTCTTCTCGAAATTGTGCTGGTGGCCTAAAAATATGTCGGAAGTGTAATTTTTGATCGAATTTTATCCTATTGCGTGTCTAACCTGTGAATACTTTGACGCAACGCTCCTGTGGTGCGTATGGCCGTATATCCCAAATTCGGAGAGTATTGTCCATGGCGTTCGATAGTAAATATGAACCGTCTTTACTGAGTGAAAGACCTGTGACGGTATCTGTGTGACCCTTCATCGTGTACAATAGTTCCTGTTTCCTCACATCCCAAACTTTGATATCATTGTCAATACCACCACTGAATATTTGTTCTGCTGTATCGTTGAACGCAACAGCTGTTACCTGTAAATCAAAGTTGTTCATACCTTGGGTTCTCAGATTTCAACATGTGAAGAAAGTAAGGTAGAAGAGCCCTCTCAGGGCAACATGAGGATATATTATAATTGAAAATTTAGAAGTGGGAAAATAAAATGAACAAAATGAAACATTGGACAATTCTAAATGATTCTCCTTCTTCAAAATTTTTTATTTGAACATTAATTTTTATGTTGCTGGTTTAAAAGTCGCTTTCAATTTTTAGTCAAGATTGCTTGTTTAGATTTTTAGATTCATTTTATAAATTTGAAATCGTCATAAAAGTTTTTTTGTAATGTGGTACTGAAGATGGCTTATTAGCTGAAAGCGCTTTATTTTTTAATAAAATATTGTGGAATAAACTTGGCAAGGCTTATTTAACAAGACTAAGTTGTGAGTAATGTGGATCAGTTCCAATGTTTAATCATATCAAGTTGTACATCGTTCAGAAGCTTAAAAAATGAATGATTTTTTTAAACAATAGCCATCTATTACATTATCTGAATGGTAACTTGTATTTATCAAAATGAAGCACTTTAATACCTGGTAAGTATTACTGATCGACGCTGTACAATTTCGCTTCCGTGTGTCCCATGTTTTAATGGTTGAATCATCGCTCCCCGAAACCAACACTTGGGGACCTCTTCGTGCCCCTTGCACAGTATTAACGAATGTCGTGTGTCCCTTAAGCTTCTTTATTCTCTGTCCTGTAGCCAAATCCCACAGACCCAACGTGTGATCGGTACTTGCCGTAAAAATATTCGAACCATCGGGTGTGAAATGTAATTCCATTATTGCACCTGTATGTCCAGTCATTACGGACAGGTTTTCACATTCACCGTATACACTCCAAAGAACTAAAAACGCACAGGTTCATTTATTCTGCACAAATATGCGGCCTACTTACAAATTTTACGGTCAAAGCCAGACGATGCCAAGTATTGGCCTTCGGGATGAAATTCAACTGTAAAAAGTTCGCCTTCGTGGCCTTCCAGTAGCATTATGGGGGAGAACAAATTAGAAGTCCTCGGGGCCTATAAGCAACCGATATTTACGGTTCAATCGACACCGGTTACGATACTTACGGCTTGAAGAAGGGATTTGTTCTTATTTGTGGTTGCCACCTCATTTCTACTTCGTTTGGTAGCTGGAACCAACGCCGATTCGTTGGCTTTTCGTTTTTCCACCATTTTTAGGTCCTCGGGATGAAGAAAACGCTAAATGGCTAAATAAAACGGTATTACATACAAAATGCTTTGAAAGGTTATGTTATGGTGTCACTGTCACTTGTCAGCTTGTCACCAGTGTAGCTACTAGTGAAATGTGATTGGCCCCATTACCCTGAGGCACCTATAATAGAAGTTTAAAATATCCCTACAGGTCTAATTTGAAAATAGATTTTTTTGTGAGCTAATACAAACTTGCATTAGGGCCATTCTTCCTTTATATGTTATTTGTAATTACCATTATAAAACTACTGCCCTCTTTCCATTCTCTCTACCGCCCCTAAGTTTTTCCTTATTTTATAAATACCTATAATTTCCTCTAAGCAAAACATTTTTTTTCAAAAAGATTGTAGTTACTAACTGGCTCTCCTATATAAACTTTATTATTAGCATATCTATGGGAGACGGTCTAGAAGTTCGTTCTCTATATACAGATTTTAGTAAACCATTTGATAGGATAAACAAATCTGTATTACTATAAAAACTGGCTGTTTATGGAATATCCCACTTAATGCTAAATTGATTCGATAGTTATCATATCGAATGCAGCAGATAAAAAATGGCAGCTGTTTATCCTCCCTAACAGTTGTTCCATATGGTATTCCCCAAGGTTCTGTTTTAGGTCCTCTTCCTTTCTCTGTCTTTATAAACGATATAGGTATAAAACTCAATAGTAACTACATACTGTTAGCGGACAATATGAATATCTTTAGATCAATTTAAAGCTTGAAAAATGTTGCGATGTTACAATCTGATTTTGATTACCTGGTGTGTTGAGAATGATATGTCTTACTTTTTCAATGGGGATGACATTCCTGTACAAAACGTTGTAATGGATTTAGGCATAATTTGAAAAATCAGAAAAACGCAAATTGTTGGAAAACTGTTAGTAATACATACTACAGATTTTGCACCTGGTGTAAAAGAAGTTACATGTTCCATGAAAAAAATTGACTTATCGCAATTCATATGGCAACTAATGTATTCATTTCAATTTAAAAGTAATAAACCTGCTTGAAGATGTAGATGATAGGTTATTTTCTTAACTTACACGTCATGCAAACTAGTCTTTTAGGTGTCTCAATTTGGAAAATATTTTAAATGGTGGGGAGCGTTGCAAACAACGATTTTTTGCTTTAGCTTTAGTGCTTATATTTTTAGAAAACTGTACATTTTAGGACCCTATACAAAATGACCTTACAATTCAACAAGGAATACAAAAATATAACAATATATGGGGTGTTCCATTTAAAATAAGGAAGTTGGTATGTGTTCCGGTATGATCAGAAGTGAACTGTATTCAAAAATATAAATCTGAATCAGGGTGTTAGTTAAGTATGTACCATAACTTTAACAGATGATTCTCCGACTTATTTTAAGACAAAAACTTTATATAAAAATGGGTCATCAAATGCTTTGTTTCAAATAAAGGGCGTTACAACTTGAAAAATATCCTCTACCCAATTTTGATGAAATTTGACAGTGTTAATACTAGTGTTAAGGGGCTCATTTTGCCTTGATTTGATTAAATTTATTAAGTTCAGTGGTGTTCCAGAGGGCATCTTAATCAATATTTTTGACAAGAAAATGTCTGCCACTAACTTTTTAAAAACTTTTATATTTTTTTTCACATTAAGCAATTAATAATACAACTTTTTTGTCTCTTGAATTTTTTTCGTATCTTGCTTAGTTTTCGAGAATAAAAATTAAGTCTACTTAATTGCATATTCTGGACCACACAAGAAATATGGGGAAACATTTCTTCTGGAAATTGGTTTTTTTAAATTTGTATTTACAATTATATAACAACAACAAATAAGCACTTTTTAATTCAGTGTTTACTTGTTTTGTTTATAAAAAATAATTTTTTCGTAAAAAATATTGATTAAAGTGCCTTCAGGGACGTCTCTGCACTTAATAAATTTAATCTAGCCCCTTAACACTAGTACTAACACTGACAAATTTCATCAAAATTGGATAAAGGATATTTACGAAAAACCAATTTTTCTAAAGTCTAACACCCTATATTTTGAAAACAAAGCATTTGACGACCCATGTTTATATGAAGTTTTTGTCTTAAAATAACTCGCAGAATCGTCTGTTAAAGTTATGGTACATACTTAGTTAACACCCTGTATAAAAAAGTTTTTCAAATTTTCAATATATAGTTGTAGAGTTATGGAAGAAATACAATCACTAGGCTTACCCTGTATACTATTTTTGAATTTATATACTGTTTGTAAATTTAATGCTACTATTGTTATTATCATTAACAGGTTTCCCGTGAATAATAAATAAACAATGAAGGGAACCATACTGTGCTGTCTTGCAACATTGCCACACAATTAAAAAAGTCCTGTAATTTAATGATCAGTCCTCGTATGTCTAAATACATAAGTTCGAGATAATGAAACAAAAAAGGTTTTTAAGTTTTCTTGCGTTTATTATTTTTTTTTGTTATAAAATATGAGCAATTACACAACCTTACATACGATACAATAACAAATAGCGCCAAAGTAACCTAACTGACTCTCTCATTTCCCGCCGCTCCTTTTTTGGTCTCAGCATCTCCTTCACAAGTCAACTTGAAAGTGTAAGAGCTCTCCTCACCAGGCCTGTCGATCGAATGCGGTGTCGTCTTAGCTGTATCTTCCAAACTGACTTCTTCAACTCCCTGTCCCAATTTTTCAGCCTTTTCAGCAGCGGCTTCCGCCCAAGCCAACTCGAAATTGTAAGTGCTCTCGATCCCTGGCTTGTCAACCAAATGCGGCTTCATCTTGAACGTGTCTTGCAGAGCCAACAGTGTCATTTTGTCTCCATAATCACAGCCGGTTATGCTTCTGAACAATTCTTCGGCTGTCATAACTTCCGGGACGCCCCTGCGGTTGAAAAACTAAAAACGGCAAGTTAAAAATTGTTTATGCTGAAAATTTGAGGCCTACATTTGTGACGTTGGTGCAGTCACGCATGAGGAAGTGAAAGGCGTTTTCGTGCCGCGGCTCGACGGCTTGGCTTACATCGATGAAGTAGCATTGCTCGTTGTGCCATAAAATGTTGTACTCGGACAAATCAGAATGGATCAGATTTGCGTTGTCATACAAACTTTTCATACCCTCGATTACCTATGTGTTACAAATATACAACAAAAATATTAGTAAATAAAAGTTTTTTAATTCTGAAACCAATGATTTTATTGTKTTTGTGTGAATACGGTGTTCAAAGAAGAATGTTTTTTTGAATACTATACATAATATTATTGATTGGCCGTTGTTTTAAACAGTTGCATGGTTGTGAAACAATAAAATTATATACTTGAGAATTGGGAAATTTTATTTCGATGTTTCATAGCCAATTGCACTAACCTGATTATACGCCATAATGAAGTCTGCATTGCTCAAATTGACATCTTTCAGTTTGGGAGCGGGCATGTGGTTTTTTCCGATAAACGACATGACGAGGACATGGTGTTTTAAAGCGACAACTTCGGGGCATGGAATTCCAGCTTTCTGAAGCCTAGTCAAATTGTGCATTTCTTTTTCCGCCCATAGCTGAATAATTTTCCTGGTTGTTTGGTTGCCGATGCGATCTTTGAATCTATAATCATCTTTTATGTACTTGTCCCTCTGTTTGAATTCAGATAACGTTGTTTTGAAGACTTTAATGACACACTCCTTTGGCAGAGGGCATTCTTTATAAGCCTCGT
This sequence comes from Rhyzopertha dominica, assembly GCA_025024175.1. NCBI lineage: Eukaryota > Metazoa > Arthropoda > Insecta > Coleoptera > Bostrichidae > Rhyzopertha > Rhyzopertha dominica. The sequence continues at coordinate 27,962,613 of QCXZ01000053.1, forward strand.
CGGTGTCTGCATGAAGAATCACAGCCTCTTTTCCTGAAAAATTAAAATCCTTTATATGAAATTTATGAAGGTCGCTATGAAAGTTTTTCAATATAATTTATTAAGAGCTTTTCAAAGTAAACCCCTTCATTATTACTCTATGTATTTATGTATGTAAAATAATAATCAAAAATATTTTTACATAATAATGAGAATTCAAAGAGGATAACAATGGAAGAGGTCCTTTTAAAAGAGCATTGTTTGGGATAACACCTAAAAAAAGTTCTAGAAAAAGAAAGTCAGAGAAAATACTCTCTGTTATGGCTTCAGCAAGGAAAAAAAAGTAGGAAATAGAGGATGAGAAAAGAAGAAAAGTAGAAGAATGAAAAAGAAAAACAGAATAACAAAAATAGACGAAAACATAAGATTGCTCAGAAATGAGCAAAGAAAGGCCAAAAGGCTGTGAAAAAGAAAACTAATAAGACTGATAACTTTAGTGATTTAGAACAATGGGTAGAATCTGGTAATAGCTTAGACGATCCATCTGATAAGCGTGAATAAAGAAAATCAATATACAAATTTTACTGTGTGAATTATTAACTTTCCTGGAAAAAAGTCCAAAATACTTTGAAGTCTTTAATATGCCAAAAACTGATTATAACAAGCAATAAGCTTAATATTACTTAAAATAATATACCACTGTATTCGACTTTATTTTTTACTTTATCCCAGTGCATTTTTTGTTGATTTGTTTTGATTAAACATTTTAAAATGATTTTATAGTGATGTCTACTATTAGTGCCAAATAATGTCTATTACTAATGGAATTAGTTTTTGATGGTGTCACCCTTTAGTTCTATGACGAAGCATACAATAATATTATTTAAACTGAAATATGTTATAGGTAATTAAGGATTTTATATAAAAGTTGATTTCTAAATGTTGATTTATTAGTTACAAAAATGTAATTCTTTTATTCTGATAAACACATCTGATTTTGAAGATCAAAGTTCATTTGTTCTTTAAGTGTCGAGCATTAGTATTTTTACCTTACTGATTCAATTGTTTCTATTGCAAAACTTCATAGCAGCCTATGCATTAAGAATTTTCTTAAAATTAATTAATTGAGATCCCGTGAAGAAAAGAGAATGTTTAGATTACCTATGCTAATAACACCATTAACTTTCTCCAAAAGCTGATTATTGATCATTTTGTACAGCAACAGTCGTGTATATTCATCTATTCCAAACTCAGCAGTAGCATGATCTTCCTTCTTATCTTTTACTTTATGACGTCTCGCCTGTTCATGATTAGAATGTGCCCTTAAACTAAACAAAAAGAAACAATCAAATACCTAAAGCAATGTGCTATGTAAGCATACCTGTTAAAAACCTTATTGGACAACTTTAAATCAAACCCAGCACCATCGCCGGTCTGAAACTCAGGTGGAAAGGACAGCATCTTGCAAGCGTTCCTCCTGCCATTCATCGTAACATCATGCTTCGTCACCATTTTCCCGTCTTTCATTCTGTACCCACATGGAGGGATCGATGTGAACTCCCGGTTGACGGTGTCGAACCTGTCCCAGTCCTTCCTATCCTTTGGATCCACCAGCTCCTCTTCTTCCGATTCGCTGTCAAAATCCTCGTTCAAGGGAGCACGTCGATAGTTGTCGAAGGAAACAGACACTTTCGAGGTGCCGTTGTACTTAGTCTCCGTTCGTTTGAGCATTTCGTCGTACTCCTTGTCGAACTGCTGTTGTAACATGCGAGCTATCACAGCGTCCGAATCACAGACGTTTTCCGTGACCTGCTCGAGGACCTCTTTGGGCATTTCGAAAGTCTCAGAGGATGTGTTCAGATGCTCAGCGTACTTTCCAACTTCCTTCGCCTGCAGGTCCTTGGCCATCTCTTCGGACATGATGTCTTGTAGGTTGACAGGTTCTGGGATTACCACTTTACCCCACGGGCAAGACATGGCTAACTGTCTTCGTGGCTTCGGCCTTTTGAACTTTTTATCTAATGTGTGCCTACCTGCCCTTTGTTGATGCAAAATTGCACAACTTTGTGGTTTATGAACAGCGTTGCCAGATCGTTACCAAAGAAAAGCAGCAGGCATTTTTATAAAAGTTTTAATTGTCAACAAGATATTCGTTTACTTAAGAATTAGGTTTATTACTTTTGAGTCAGTCAAAACATGCATACCTATATTTAATGATTAGTAAATTAGTATCTAACTATAGATAGCTATTCATTGTTGATACATAAATATTTTATACCTATACCAAACGGCTTTTATAATACGTACGCGAATTACTGGCACTGTTATTGAAGCAATATTAGAATATTTCGAAAAAATATTAATTGAGTAACGCATAAATTTTTATTTTCAATAATAATTAGCTATAATTGAAAAGAAATTGGTTTTGAACAGATTAAAGTCGACCACTTAAACAGATTTTTCTGCTTCAAGGCCTAACATTGCACAAAATATTCTAATTATCAAATGTCCGTAGGTACAAGCACAAAATTTTAAAAATTCGTCTACTTTTATACAGCAAATAGCAAATAGCTTTCTAGTATTTAGTGCGAAAACGATCGACAGTTTGAGAAGTATCTAAAATGCACTTCTTTCATGAGTTTAAAAAACTACAGGCGATAGAAAAACACATACACATTTTATTTATTACATTTTTATACAAACAAACGAGTTTTTACATTACAGATTTGATTAGTTTCTTCAATGTAAGTCCATGTATTTTGTCTATTGTAAACTTGTGTAGTATGTGGCGTGTTCTATATACAGTTGTAGTTGTATGATGTGAATAAAGATATTATTATTATTGCAATTCTCGTTTAATTTTAATATAATTTGAGTAACACTATCATTCAGGAAAAAGTTAATTGCGCACGATTTTTGAATTAATATAGTATTTCTATTTTGTGCAAACTGGCATATTATATTAAATTGCATATATCTAGCTTGAAACTTGGAACATAATTATAGGTAGATACCAACATCAACTTTTTTTAACACTACCTATATAGGGTTATCTTTGGGAGCGAATTAAACAAATTCATTGCAAGAGATGCTAAAGTCACTGCTGTTGAAGCATGTATATACTAAGGATAAATGATAGAAGTTTATGAATATTTAGTAGATCGTATTTGGAAAGTGTATTATGTATAGGCAGCCAGTATATATCAATAATTGCTAAAATATATAAGGTGTGCATGTACCTATATTAATAATTTGGAATGTATACTTACAACCATTTACAAATGTGGTTCTCTCACTTAAAAAAATCTATTACCATACAAACATGAAGATTACTGCTCAAAACAACGGTGTACGGTATTTTACCTAAGAATCTGGAAATAAAATAATTGCTACTACGCCATCTACGTCTTTCCATACCCACTTTGAACTTCAATATTTTATTCAATAATTTTGTTTACTTTAATCCGATGTGGAGCAGGTATTGCGAAAAATCATTATTAATTAAAGAAAATTATTATATATTATCTTCTATTATCAAATACAGTAGTTTTTGACAATTACTAGGAATCTGGCAACGCCGATTACATCAATAAAGTCATTTGTCAAATATCAATGGAATTACATGTCATCCTATGTATGGCATTTGTCTATTTTTAAAGCGACATCTGTTGACGTGCTCTGACAAAATTAAAACTACAGTTACTAGATGGCGCGGCCTGTCCGTTTAATGCCGATTTTATGCAAAATTTTACAAATCAAAAGCGAATATAGTTATAGGTATTTATTTGACCATCCCATATTTAAGTAAAAATATATTACCTACATTGTTATTACTGTTAATGTGAAATAAGCATTCGTTACTGATAATACAAATTAAAACGCAGAACGAGCTAAGACAAAAATATCCTTTTTTATATAATGAACAATACTCGCGAGATAATATCTGCGACTACGGTCGTTAAAACTAGCTCAGAGCACTTCCCCAAATTGCTTTTCAACGTTTTGTTTTAAATCGCGCATCCTAATCCCTCAGCATAATATTTGCCTACTGTCGTGGCTGTTAACCACAATTCAGCTCTGTTTTCGAGGTCCCAATGGCGTCAAATAGGGAAAGGAAAACACTACAGCAATGTTTGCAGACATTCACGAAGCTAAAGGGGCGCATTTGGTGCTTTAGAGTGGGACACCGAGTGTTTTCTTTGCAGGGAAATTCGGCGATAGAAAGCCGCGAATTTTTGGTCTACGAAAATCGACATTCTTGTATTGAAATTATGCAAACACGTCGAATAGAATAATTAATAATACCTATATACCTAATATAAACTGAAGTAGACTATACAGTCATTTACATTTACACAGTTTCCGTGTTTTAATAAAATAATTTTCTAAATTTGACTGTGCACAACTATAGTCCCCACCTAAATTTCACGCAAAACTGAACAAATTTTAATAAAACATTTGTAAATTAATAATGGGTTTAATCTCTATTCTTCCCAGTTAGCTCAAAAATTCTAGAATTCATGCTTCCAACCAAATTATTTAATATTCTCCTAATGAATTTTTGAGTACATTTATGGTGTCATACTGTCGGCTATCCACATATACTCGCCGAACTAAGATACCCCAAAGGTTTTCAATTGGGTTCATGTCAGGTGAACAAGAGGGGAGCTCTAACAATTCGACATTTTGGTTGGCCAACCAAGCTATCAACTCTCTACTGCATGAATCCTCACATTATCTTGTTGGAATATGAAGTCTCGTTCGTAATTGTTATTTAAAAAAGGCATTAAATTTATCTCAAGAACTTGAATGTACTCTCGACTGTTCATTCGTGTTGATGGGTAAGCCAATGTTAAAACGCCTGCTTTTGTAAAAGCATCCCATACCATTAACATACCACCTCCAAAGTTTCGTTTTGAAAAATACTCCGGTTGTCTCCTCGAATCTCGCCAATAACAATTGAAACCATCTGGACCATCAAGATTAAATTTTTTCAGCAGAAAAGACAATCTGCAATTTTAAAAAATAACATGGTTTAATTCGATGTTTAATTGCAAAGTTTTGGTTTACATTTTCCCAATTTCGATTTATATTCTCACGAGCAAATTCCAAACGGGCTGTAGTCAATTTTGAAACATCCAACCCGCACTCTTGGGCAATTTTTTTTCGACTTTTTAAAGTGTATTTCTTCTTGCAGCTCTGGGTGAATTTTCTTTCTTAGGGCCACCTTTCTTGTTTGTGCCATACTGTTTCGCAAATAATTGGCGACAAATTTTAATTACTAACCAAAAACAAATTTCTAACAGCAGAATTACGGAACAAATAACTGGTACTTCGAACATTTGATTTAAATGAAGAACTGACTTCTTATTTATGCGTATGCATGTATGTTTGTTTCTTGTTAGTATATTTAATATTTACATTTTGCTTAGTTCTCTGAGTGAATTTTATTAGAAAAGTTAGTCACGTAAGATTTCATAGTTTTGTTTGCTATTTCGAGAATGAAAAATCCATCGAAATGTTTTAAAAACAAAAAAAATAGTGTATTTTATGAGAGTTTTATGGTCCTGTAAACATTATTTGTTCTCCTTTCATCCAATTAATTCTTACACTATGATCGACAATCCCATCAGCTCTTACAAATTTAATATTATCGTAGTGTGCCATCAAGATCAAAGGAACCTGAGAACGACCACTACTGCACAAAATTATTCGCTTTGGAATGCGCTGCCTCTACATCGTAAACGACTAAACCACGGGATACCTATCCTTTGCTTTGATAAATATAAAATGAGCGATTAAAACAATTTACATTCCTGAATATAGTTGCGTGGTTTGAGAAGGAGACGATGCAGTTTGATTCTGATGTAGAAAGGCCGAAATTGGCAACCTGACATGGCCGTACCGAAGGGGAGGCCGGGGGGGGGGGGGCGCGGCCGCCCCCCCTGGACCTGGGTTGCCAACTCTGGGCCCTTCCAATTTCCTATACATTTAGCTGGTTAATTATGTGTGTACACCTAAAAATTGTCTTATTTACAAAATTGTAAATATGCAAGTGTATTTCACAGTTTTCATATCCAGAACTCATATTTGACTCTTGCAAATGACCTTCTCTAATAAGTCGTTGTCAAATGGTTTCCAAGCTTAATCGATACCATGTGCGTTTTGAAGCTGTAACTGCAACATTCTTGTTGTTGTTGTTGGTTGTCTTAGGGCGGATATAGCTTTGAAAGACTATCTTGGTCAGGATGAGTCATAACACTATTTCTGCTTAGTTCAGCTCTTCTACCTTTTTCTATAAATATTTTTCTACTAACTACTGTTATATGAAATCACATCAGAATCTGTCTTATATTCGGTGATAACCCTAACTATTGTACAAAATTTCTAAATTCACATTACCTTTTAACAATTAATACAAAAAAAACTAAAAATTCATCCGAACTCACGTTCATGAAAATCAATTTATTTAAGATAAGTTTTAGGAATCCAGTAAAAGCATTATCACCACAAATTAAAATTTCAGTTTATTTAAATGAAGCTTAATTTGGTTAAAATATTAAGTAGTCGGTTAATTTTTAAAAGCAATGCACTGGCGATCTAAGAAGGTTAACTTGACGCATAATGCTGAGGCATTTGTCATTCTGAGTTTTAATAATGTTACTCTTTCCCTGGAGAGTATAAATTACTATAATTGTATCTTTAGCACCTATACATATTAACTCCCAGCTTAAATTTCTAAAGCTTCTGTATGAGAAGTTGAAACTGTACTAAAAGCGCATCGGTTAATGCATTAGTCTTTGTTAATTCTGAATCAGAAATCTTGCTCCTATTAGTAGAACTTTTAAGGTAAAATTTATGTTCCTTTGGTACTTTGTATGATATCATTATACATTATGTGGATCACGGATCTTTATTCTCCCAAATAAAATGTATCAACTCATTTTTTGTTAAACGCGGAGCGATGCAACTGAATGCGCCTCATCTAACTGAGTTCATCAATAACGGAATTAGTAATAAAAGGTCTTTGCATGATCAGTGTACATAGAAAACATATAAATAATTTGGGTCTTTATTTCACAGAAGATGTTTTAAGTCGCCTTGCAGAAAATCAACGAAGATTATTCATGGAATAAATACTTCATTAATTACTTAAGTACCTATATCTTATAAACATTTATTCTGCATGGCAAGTATGGCATTGTCAGATGACAATGATACGCTATTCACGCAAGAGGCGCCTTTATATAATTTCCTTTGTATTTCGTCTAGTTCGATTATACCTACTACAGTTGTCATTACTACTCTAAGCCAACGAACGAACTCCAAACTTCCAAATTTTTCTAATAATAATAATAATGGCTTTATTCATTCCACTAGTACTACAATGAAAAGAGCAAAGTAATTTGAAAAAAATACAAATTATTTATAAAATTAACAAAAAAGAAACTAATCACGAGTCAAGTGGCAATGAAATGGCGTGGTTCAGTTGCTACTAAAAAGAAGTAGCGAACTGCTCTTCCACCCAACCGAAATACTTGTTCTAACCACATTAAATTTGAAAGTAGCACAACAAATAAAACTTGCATTGCTAGCCGCAATCAGGTGCAAAAACTTGCGCAAAGACGTCTTAAAACTAGAGGCAGTGGAGAGGGATTTCATCAAAAAACAAATAACTCATAGAGCTGTACTTTAGTATTCTAATTCAAAATTTTTCTAGGATTATATAAAATTCTCAGATTCGAAAAAACTCTCTGCATAAGCATGTAGACATGTTCAGTAAAATTTAATTTTGTGTCAAAAATAACCCCCAGGTTTCGAGCACTCTCACAGAATTGCAGCCGATAATTATAACAAGATCTGTCTTACTAATTATGTAAGATCACAAATTACTGTCGTGCTCCCTACCGAATAATAAAAGATTTACTGGAATTTATCACCAAACCATGTTCAGTGACCACTTTGGAGAATGCATTAAGATCGTCACTAATTTTTGATAACGTTGAGTCAATCTCGTCAACTTTAAACGTGTAATACTACTGTAAATAGGGAACATAATAGTTAAATCGTCTCTATTCGCTTCTGCCTGGCTGATATTGCATTATGGAATCACAATTATATGCTACACAAGGCGGCAATATACGCATATCCACCTTCTTCTGCATTTAAATTCGTTAGATATACTTACCATTTGTAATACAATTGCTCAATGCAATTTGGATTCTCCTAATGCTATGCAGGTTTAGCACTTAAGTACTCTGTGCTGCATTAAATAACACAATTCAAAACCTACGCACTAGTCTTAGAAAAGAAAATCAACCATTAAGTGATTTATTCTATGTATCCTATAGATACATACAACACTTTTGTTAATGCTACTCTCTATCCGTTTCTGCCCGCCTGAAGTACATTGCCGAAACGTGTAGTTAATAAAAGAACATATCCTTTTAAAAGATTTTAAAGTTATTGATTTTTATTGCCACAACGAAAGTTTGTAAACCTCCTTCTACTCCTGAAAAAAATAATGCGTCGATAACATTAAATTGCGTCCTGCAATTGTCAAGTGCTTGCATAGGCGTACCCAGCTTTTGGTCTGGGGGGGGGGGGCGGGGGGAAAGGGCAAGGCAGGAACGTCCTGTAGAGTATACATAAACATAAATAGAAATAATAGATGTTAAGTAATTAATGTGTATTTATTCCATGAATAATCTTCGTGAATTTTCTGCAAGGCGACTTAAAACATCTTCTGTGAAATAAAGACCCAAATTATTTATATATTTTCTATGTACACTGATCATACAAAACCCTTTTATTACTAATTCCGTTGTTGATGAACTCAGTTAGGTGAGGCGCATTCAGTTGCATTGCTCTCGCATTTAATTAAAAATGAGTTGATACATTTTATTTGGGAGAATAAAGATCCGTGATCCACATAATGTATAATGGTATCGTACGAAATACCAAAGCAACATGAATTTCACCTTAAAAGTTCTACTAATAGGAGCACGATTTCTGATTCAGAATTAACACATATCAAAGTTTAATGCATTAAGCGATGCGCTATTAGTAGTTAGTTTCAACTTCTCACACCAGAAGCTTTCGAAATTTAAGTTGGGAGTTCACATGTATAGGTGACAAAGATATAATTGTAGTAATTTTTACTCCCCAGGGAAAGAGACTCGATGGATAACTAACATTATTAAAACTCAGAATGACAAATGCCTCAACATTATGCGTCAAGCCAACCTTCTTAGATCGCCAGTGCATTGCTCTCAAAAATTAACCGACGACTTAATATTTTAACCAAATTAAGCTTAATTTAAATAAACTGGAATACATTTAATTGCATTTTTAACAACACACCGGGTTTTAATTCGTGCTAATAATGCTATTACTGGATTCCTTAAACTTATATTAAATAAATTGACTTTCATAAACGTGAGTTCGGATAGATTTTTAGGTTCTTTTTTGTTTTTTTTTTGTATTAATTGTTAAAATGTAATGTAAATTTAGAAATTTGGTGCAAAAGTTAGAGTTATCATCGAATATATGACAGATTCTGATGTGATTCCATATAATAGTAGTTAGTTGAACAATCTTTATAGGAAAAGGTAGAATAGCTGAACTAAGCAGAAATAGTGTTATGACTCATCCTGACCAAGATAGTCTTTTAAAGCTATATCCGCCCTAAGACAACGATTCGTAACAACAAGAATGTTGCAGTTACAGCTTCAAAACGCACATGGCATCGATTAAGCTTGGAAACCATTTGACAACGACTTTTCGGCTTACCTAAAAATGCACATTTTACAAGCTCGTATTGAGAGGCCGTCTCCCTTTTAGTGCTTGATCACTCAAAGTCAAATGAATATACTGTACCAGAGTCGCCACATCCAAAAATCAACGTCCGCTTTCACGCATGACGTCACCAGGCATGATTTTTAAACCCAACGTTCCGCCGCCGTGGGGAAGTCCAGGTTAGAGTGCCGATAAAAGCAGGAAATGCGAAAAGCCCTCCCGATCAATCTATCTTTATTAAATCGGTGACGTTCCGCGGTGTGACTCTAGTTGCTTTTAGTCCGGAATAGAAAGGAATCCATCATTCTTCATTTGCCCAGATAAAAATCACACGCTAACTGCCTTCGACCGACTCGTTTGTCGTGTTACACACATTAGGGGAAGTCCCGGAGTGTGCTGTGGCATAAAACTAAGGATCAGAATGGCTGTGTTCAAAGCTGAATTATACGATACATAAAAACATTGCAAATAAACGTTTAATTTTAGAAATGCACCAAATAAATAAAAATATTAACAGAATAAATAAAATAGTCACACAAAATTTAGGTAATATGTACACCTATTTATTGTCTCAAGACATAATTAAATCATTAGTTAATAAAATGAAAATGTTTAGTAAATCGGCATGGATCAATTTGTGAAAAATGTGGTGGCTATGTTGAAACTTTCAGAGTTTGTCATTAATCTGACTAAAATCAATTCCAAATAATATTATAGATAAATAGAGCGTATTTTGCACGTTTTAGTTGGCCCCTTATTAATAAACCTCATTTTCAGTAAGGTTCAGTTACATGTTGTTATGCCTATTTACCATTGTAAGTGTTTATAGAAGCTCTGATGATGATTTGAAATAAATCGAGAGCTTGGCAAAGAAGGAAGAGTACACATTATTTTAACATAAGAAGTTGAATGTCGGTTTGACGGCTTCCATGGTTGTTGTCGATGACATGTTGTTTTCCGGGCTGGTTCCCACGTTGGTTATTAGACCTTGACGTTTCGACACTCATGTCGGCGTCTTCCTCAGAAGTAACTCTGCAACAGTTTCAGAGCGACAATTACCGTTAATATATTTATACAGTAATGTTTGATAATTATTATGGAGCTAAGGTATTTAATTTCTACAATGGCAGTGTCATTAATTAGACTGGCAGCAAGAAATTGGTGATTGCAGTGCACAAATAAACCAGAGTTTTTAATTTTAAATCCAGTTAAAATTTAATTTTTTTTGCCTAGTCTTCATTATCACTGCCCCAACGCATATATTTATTGCCTTTGAAGGGAGAATGAAAAAAACTTTTAGCAAGAATGTCATAGGTATTGGGATTCCGGCGAAATACAACACGACCAACATTGCAAGCAGTTAATCTATATGATCGTTCTTGGAACCACCTCGGATTAGCAGATTGACCTATGCTATCTTTTTCTATTTCATCAAGTCCTCTTGAAGTTTTTGGAAGCAGTTCTCCCATTTGCTGCTCTTTATAGTCATGATCGATGACATCTTCTTCATCAGATTCACTGTTGACTTGGCCATGATCCGAATCGGGACTAACAGACTTGTTTTTCTTTTTTTGTGGTTGATCATCTGAAAAAAGTCTTCTACAAGCTTTATCTCGTTTCCGTTTAGGAATACGGCTAATATCTTTTTATTGTAAATTTTCCGGGGGTTCGTTTGGCAATTTCTTGATGAATTATTTGTCCCAGTTGCGTTGCTAGTAATGTTTAATAAAAGGTTATGAACATTTTGCACTAATMTTATWGAGCATGMCAGTTAATCGCCAAGCAAACGACATTCGTCCATCTCAGAAATGAAATTCTCTTCGTTTGGTTTTGGTTCTGTGRAAAAGTAATTTMCACAATTATTTTGATCACCAAATACATGCCTTGGGCAATTTTCAGTGTCTCTGGATAATCTTGCCAATTGTTCATTAAACGAAACATCCTCTGTTTTCCTGAAATTTAGGCCTTTCTTTATTGCTCCTCTCATTCGCTCTGTGTTAAATTTCAAACTTTTCCGCAGCTTGACAGGTAAACCTTATTTTTTGTCGAACTTAAACGACTTTTTGCCATTTGATGCAATTCTGAGACAGTTTCTCAGCAGATGGTTTGTGGATTTGGCGAACTAGTTGTGGTCCGTAAGTTTTTGCGGTAACATACTTCAGTCCGTGCATATCAATACTTTGAAACTTTCAGCAATTATATCGGATTTCAGTCAAGTAGATTCCTTTCCAATTTTTTGTGGATCTGTGCTCTGCACTGGGATTGTTCTCTGCCTTTGCACAATTGATGCAAAATTTATTTCACACACCTATGTATAGCAATTTTCTTGTTTTAACCCCCAAAAGTACTCTTCCTGCGTGTGTATTCAAAACTAAAACCTTCGAGTAGCATCTAAGATTTCCCTAGTGATAAAAACAAAAGTGATGACAGTTTTAAGAAGAGACAATAAAGACAGGTCATTTACGAGCACAATGATCCATCTGCAAATTATAAAAGGATGACAACAAGGGGTACGTACATCTGCATAGTTTACGAGCGCGAAGCCCGGCCCCCCAAAGCATTAAAGGTTAATTCCCTCGGTGCTAAAATTGTTCAAATTTGATGCAACAAAAATGTTTTGCGTAACAAAATTAAATTTTCTCTGGCGCTCTCGTCTTATTTTTTGTTTGTTTTAATTTTAATTTTTTTTTGCACCTTTTTATTTTTTTCGGCAAAAGTCAGTGTGAATTTCTAAAAAGTACGATGACAACTCCCGAGAGAAATAATTTAAGCGCTCAGATAAAAAATCTCAAATCGATATGATGAAAGATACGGATTTTATCCTACATAAACTATCTAGAGTAGTGTACGTATAAACAGCCTTAAGTAATGTAAATAACGTATTATTACAAGATATCGGCGAAGCTAATATTGCTACTGAGTGGAGGCCAGAACATCCTAACGAAGTTTATTGTAAGTGAGAGCGTAAGCAGAACAATTTTCTCATATTTGTCTCTATGTTTCGTCCTTCAAGACGAAAAACAATTGTCCATGTTACCTTTGCAGATGTATTATTAGCCCGTTCATAATGCAGAAGCAAGAAGAATAAGACATAAAAGCATATCTTTCAAACTTCTTTAGAGAAACTATACCTGTATGATGTATTTAGTCGCTACATGTATTGTAACGCTATAATTTAGAAAAAGTTATATTTAGTCCTTTTTTACATTTATTCAATCATTCATTGGTATATGTATTGGTTTAATAGAACAGGTCGTTGCTTCGCGTACTTCATGGTTTACCTCGACCGGTCCTGCTCGAGAGTTTCTTGCTCCATTCTTTTTTGTATCTTGATAAGAATCGCGTTCTCAGCTAGAAAAATCTATCATTAAACGGCGATACGTTCTCGTGTTAACTTGGAAATAAATCACAATCGAGTAAAAGCTTCGTAGCTAGGTTCCATTTTGAGTGGTTTAAGTGTACTCACCGATTTTCGGGATTATTTGGACTAGTTACACGTATATTTGCTGAAATTTCGCACGTTAGGTTGGTTTTTGTGCGTTAGCAAATGTTGCCCGAGCTAGGGGATTCGGAAGCCTACTCGATCGTTTGTGTGGAAGTTTAATCACATTTTCTACGCCGATTCTGCATTGTGATTTGACCTTCGACCAGCTGAGGTTACTTGTAAGTTTCATTTAAAATGCTCTCTAGCTAAAGAACCTGATATTCTAGGGTTTTACTGTCGGTTATAATAGTGCCGAATAGTATTTACAACGCTGAGGTACTGTCGTTCTTTGTCGAGGAGTTTCTTCAAGGGCCTGTTATCTCTGATGATATCGCGGGGCACGGGATTCCATATACAGCCGTTCGCCGTTAGCCTTAGCCTAAGGGAGCCTATCGTCATCGCACCTATTTACTTTTGATGTTCACCAGTTCCTTGTGACCTGAAGAGATCGCCCCGAACTTAAGCTATGTATACTACTTGTTACTTTAATATTTCGTTGAGATTCACGTTCATTCATTGTATATAAATCAATTCATTTTATATTGTACTTTCAAATCTCTTTCTAATTGTCAAGTAATCGAGTATTATTTAACATTAACTTCAATCTTTTGACTAGTTTCGTTAGTATTTTGTATTAATGTTTTGCCTTTATAGTTTTGTTTCTATTACAACGGTAGAGTTATGCTTTGATTGTTCAATAGTGTTATAATTTTTAAATTCAATTCGTTTCGGGTCACGATACCCGAAACAGCCTTTTTGTGATTAATATTCAGATATTTAAGTGGATACCTCGATATACGTATACCGAGGACACCGCTGGATGCATGTAAGTACTTGGGTTGTATTTTTGTTGAATAGAATTTGTTGAACAATCGTTGGATTTTTTTGTTGAGATATTCCTGTTAGATCACAGAATTTTTGACATCTTTCACCCGCGGTTCGTGATTGGCGGATATTCGCTTAGCGGTTCAATCACGTGGCGCCCTTGTTTTTTTACTATCAGTTAATACCCCGCCCATCTCCATTAAAGCTGGCAGCCCGCTTAAGCGCACATATTAATTGATCTTTCGGGTTATATTTTTTCATTAATTGTCACTTAGTTAGTTTTCTTGATTTTTTTTCTTGTTTTGAAAAAAAAAAACGCCACAGTATCAGTTAACCAAGAACCTACAATAAACAAGAATCGTTGTATTTCAAAAAGATTTAAAACGGCAGGAAAACGATTTGGCACCCGAATGAATACAAAGGCGAACGATTTAGCTTTGCAGGGGCCATGCCGTTAACTCCATGACCTTATAACAAAAACGCAGTGCACTGCCAGCGCATATTATGACATTTCCAAATGTTGTCACAGCTCACAGGCTGCACAAAAGAACCTTCCGCTTGCTGGTGACAAATGTCTCAATTCAGAATGTTGTTTTCTGTCTGCAACCTTTACCAAAAGGCATTATGCAGATGGCGAGGCGATTTAATGTCTTGTGAAGTATTTCTGAATCGATACTGTGCGGGTATAGTTTTGCTATGGATATTGTTTACAAAAATACGAAGGCAATTTAGAAGGAAATCTACCCAGCTACGAGGGCATATTGATATGTAACTGGCCTACCATATAAAAGCCACAATATTTTAAAACAAAATTTAATTCATTTTCTTGCAATTAATGACTTATGGGCAGGGTCGGTGTAGACGAGATATGAAAGACAGCGGCGTAATCCTCTTACACGATAACGCAGAAGAACCGCTGTGAAATTCTCTTACATCCCCAATGCAGCCCTAACATGAGTCCTCCAGATTTCGTTCTTTTCCTCTAGTGGAAAGAAAAAAGAAAGAAAGGAAGAAAAAGCAGAAGTCCCATTTATTGATTTGGAACGATAAATGCCATGCAACAACTTGCGTTCCACGTGCTGCAACATTACATTATATATATTATATATAAATGAGCATATGTGATATTTTCTTGGGATTTGCAGGCATAAGATGAAATGAAAAAGTACTGGCCTTGACCGAGATTTGATCTCGGGTCTTTTGAATACCAGTCAAACGCTCTACCACTGAGCTATCAGGGCCCTATTCAAAGTCGAGGTCAAGGCGGCATATACACATCACAGTTAACATGTAACGCTGCTGAACGCCATCCGACGCATGTGCAGCTGAATCGCTCGTCGCTTAGGGTTGTTGAGCTTCAGAGCGTAATTCGCTGCGGTGGCCAAATTATGGCGACCAACAGCTAATTACAACCCAAATATATTATAATATTACGAAAGATAATTAATTATCGCCTGAATTCATTGTAAATGAGCATATGTGAATTACGCTCTGAAGCTCAACAACCCTGAGCGACGAGCGATTCAGCTGCACATGCGTCGGATGGCGTTCACCAGACCAATGAAATTGTCACAACTATGGACCGATCCAACAGTACTATCCTTATATTGTTGGATCAAAGTAAATTTTGAATTGTTGATTGCAAAATTGAGTTACATAGGTTTTGACCAGGTCGCACAGAGATGGTTTTCTAGCTATCTTTACGGCAGGATGCAGGGAATAATACTAAGCGATTTTTTGCACTCAGATCTAAAAGAAACTAGAAGTGGCGTCCCTCAGGGTAGTATCTTGAGGCCTATATTATTCTTACTCTATACTTTTGATTTGCCTGCAGCTTTGTTTAGTTCACAGATTCAGCTTTATGCTGATGACACTCAGCTGTATCTTCCTTGTATCACAGGAGATGTTGATAATGCAACAGCTGCTATTAATCATGATTTAAATTTGTTTTCCAAGTGGTGCGGAAACCATGGTCTAAAGCTTAATCCTAAAAAAATCTATTGCTATGTGCATTGGTAACCAGCATTGCAGTGACTTTGTGTGTTCAAATTATAGTGTTACTATTGGTGGAACTGTGCTTGATTGGGTAGACTCTTCTAAAAACTTGGGTGTCGTATGAACAAACATTGCCATGAAGTGTACAAAATATGTCTTTTTAAATTAAAAACCATGTACGGCTTCAGGGATGTCTTGGATGATAATGTAAAGTTAAAATTAGTAAGGGCATTAATTTATCCTCATGTAGATTATTGTTATCAAGTTTACTATCATTTTATGCCCAAGTACAATCAATTAAAAATTCAATGTGTCCAGAATGCTTGTATAAGATATTAAAAGATTAAAATCGTTTAAATGAACCAGAAATGAATGGAGTACTTATATAGCATACCATTGTGTAAGATTGTGTATAATAGGGTACCTTCTTATCTGACACATATTCTTGCGAGACGCTCTCAAATTCATGATGATCGCACATCAAAATTTGAGGGTAGTTATGGTTACAAAGTTCCTACATTAATGAATAAAATTCTTGATATCGTAGAGCTGCCACTGGCGGTGTTCAGTCGTCTTAGACATAGTTTTTTCAGTAACTTGCAGTTGGATTGATTTGTATGTTAGTTTTTTTTTATATAACGCGTTTCATGTATATTTGTTTGTAAACCGGGGAGTGGTAGAATGACTGACGTCAAATCTCCTACCTTTGGTGTACATTATTTTGCACAATAAATAACTTTATTATTATTATTATTTACTTTATACAGAGAGCGTGGCCAACTAGAGTGCATGTGACATATTACTAGCTTGCACACAGGGATAGCGTTTTTAGGCTTCTATACGCGGGAAAATTTCAGATGGTCGTAGTTTGAAAACGAGAAATGCAAATGAAATTTGGTGTTCAAGGGGTTTACTAGCGACACCAATACTGCTTAATTCTTCTAGACTGAAATTTAGTGAACAGGCCCATTGTTGAAATTAGATAGATATATCAAATTGGCGTGAATTCTTCCGGCTACTACCCCCCCACAGCGTCACGGAAACCCACAAACTCAATATTCTCAATATTTATCGCAATACACGACTATTAGCATTCGGCTCGGCCATATTTCACGCCGGAGGCCGTTAATTCCGCTGCTCCGACAGAAAACTAACCCCATAAATCGCCGTGGCCGCACGCAGATGACACTTTTTCGCCCACGGCATCAAATCAAGACGGCAAAACAATGCTACCAATTATGATCCTTTTTCAGGACTCCTGTTTTCGAAGGTCCTCCGTATAATTGACCGTCTTCAGCACGATTCGTATGCGCCAGCAGTCGACCTGTCTCGCTGCTGCTACATAAATATCTCTGTCCCTGCAAGATAAAGCATGAATCTTGTTTGGCTCTGCTCTTGTATCGAACGTCCTCTTAAAATATAATGCATTGTCCGGGTGGTTTTGTGGTTTATTGGGATGTCAGGGAGATATGGAACTGAACAGGTCCATGTTTCTCTCTGTGGACATTTTTCACAGGCAGACAGAAGAATATGTGGGCAGCATGACTGATATTGTGTATATCATATATAAAAGAAAACACTTTTAACGAATAATATAATGATAATTTTATCAATCGCCTCACAATGAGTTTACTGCAAGTTTGTGACACTACTATAAATTTATACACTGCAGACCTCCCAAACTGTGTTAAAAATTGTAGTATTCATCAGTGTTATGCAGATGACTCGAAGTTACAATGGGGTATAAGACAACTATTGAAACTGAACAAGACAATCACTTACAATGTTTCTATTTTGCTCTACTATCCTAATACAACCATCAGTTATTTAAAAAAATTACATACGAATAGTTTATAACAATTACAAATCTGAAGGGTCCGTTCGTCCTGGTTTCAATGACTTGCCGAATTCGCGCTTCTTTCCAGCCAATCGTATTCAGTCTGTTGCACACTTGGCATCATTGTATGTCCTTGCCAAGTTTATTTACATGATCATATGTTTATGTAAACATAACCTAAACTAATGGGTACTTTAGAGTTGTCGAAAACTGGGTGTATTAATACCATTTCTCAGTTTGTAGGCAAAATATCATCAGGAAGCATAAAGACTGATTCGAGCAGCTTATCGCGTATTGATCACAACATCAAATAACAAATAGCAAAATCTGCGAGTACTATACATAACCAAACATAAACACGTGCACTTTCGTCTTTCACTGTCATGCTGTCATTTGTCATTGGTTACGGGCATGTCCGTCAGCTGATTGCCTTTCTCTGTTGTCAAACGTTCCACCAGTACATACGTCATGATGACGTATGTACTGGCCGCGTTTAAAAAGGGGCGTTGTCTCCCGCCAATTTACAATAATTTTTTTAGGGCATTAAAACTCTACAGACGAAAGAAATATTTTGCAATTAGCATTAGCATACCTTTAGCTTCACAAAACATATTTTTCCAGAAAAGTGTCTTATACCCCATTTTCTTTCAACCCTAAAAGCACCGCGATATCCTGCGAGCTTGTGGACCGTGACCTAACGGCTATAGCTGATTATTCTCGAAACAATAATTTAAAGTTAAACACAGAAAAGTGTGCAGCAATGTTGTTCTGTCCAAATCGTTTGCGAGAAAGCATAATGGCAGATTTTAAAATTAATATTAATAATCAATCTTGACCGTTGTTAACAGCGTAAGGAACTTAGGTTTAATATTTGAAAGCGATCTTCGTTTTAAACAACATATTGTCGGCATAGTAAGGAAGGCTTATCTAGCTTTGAAACTGCTGTATTGCAACAGACATTTAATAAATTTCAGAATGCGTAAGATACTCTGTGAATCGTTAGTGTTGTCCATCCTTAATGACGGTTTCATGTGTTTTACTCATGTCTGGATAAAATAACTAAGTAAGATTACAGAAAATCCAGAATAGCTGCTGTAAATTCGTTTATCGCATACCCTGTGATGAAAGAGTGTCCCAAAGAATAGTGGCACTGGGTTGGCTTAGAGTAGATGATGATTATAGGTATAATTTGCCAGTGTTTTTCTTTATATGTTGGTAACCTCCTCACCTCCATACCTTCGAGGCAAGTTTCACTTTAGATCTGATGATACAAATGTTAATGTCAGGAATCTATATCTTCACTATCAGTCCCTAATTATCGTACTACCTTGTTTCGCAGGTCATTTTAATATAACTGTGTAATTATACAGGGTGATTTTTTGAAAACTTCACACCTTAAATAACTTTAAATATACCAAAAATTTAAAAATTTGCAAAAACAGGTAAACTTTTGTTTGCAGGGGGACAACTTTTGAGATAAGTTTTTAATGGATAGCTCTTACTCTCTGAGCAGGGTAGACACCCATTTAAAAATTTTAAATGGAGCTATCCATCTTGTGATACATCATTTGAAAGCTTATTTCACAAAGAGTCTGGCCATGTTRAACTTATTGACGGGGTAATAGATTAATAGTGCCTACGAAACAGGTTGCTTATTAAATTGGATATTTTGGACTCTTTTTAACAAAATGTATTTTATTTTAGAGCGGAAATAAAATTTGTCCTTACGAGAACCCAAAATTTAAACAAACAACTTGTAAAAAATATGACACTTAAAAAAACTCCCAGAATACTGAAAATTTTATTTTAACATTATTATTAACATTAAAGTATTTATCATGTAATTTTTTAGAAAGTCCATGTCCACGAAAAAGAAAAATTATTTATTTGTAACTCCAAAAACAGTGTGAACAAAACCATAGAAATTCAAACCTTACAATAGATTCTCAAAATGTGCACCACCTCTTTCCATACAATAATACAGACGGTTCTCGAACTCCTGCTGCACMCTTCGGAAAGMTTCAGGTGGAATCCTCCTGCACTCGTTAATAATTCTTTCTCGCAGATCGTCCAGGCTAGTAGGTTGTGTTTTGTAAACCACAGATTTTAAATGACCCCATAGAAAGAAATATAAAGCAGTCAAATCGGGTGATCGTGGCGTGCATTCAATTGTTCCACGCCTACCAATCCAGTGAAGAGGAAATCTATGATTTAACCAATTTCGCACATTAATGGCGTAATGCGGTGGGGCTCCATCATGTTGGTAAAACAATTCGTATTCATCCAACATTGGATTTCCTTCAGGGTCACGTTGGTTTTCTAATTGCTCTGTGATTAAAGGATCAATAACGTTATCAAGTAATTCTAAATACATTCCCCCATTTAGCGTCTCATCAATGAAAATTGGACCTAAAATTGCGTTGCCAAGTATTCCAGCCCAGACGTTCAGCTTCTGAGGAACTTGTGTATGACCTTCTCGAAAAATATAAGGATRTTCCTCACTCCAGTACCTGACGTTATGTTTATTTACAGAGCCGTTCAAAAAAATGTGCATTCATCACTGAAGCAGATATTTTTTATTAGATTTGGATTTACTATAATCTTTTCTGTCATAATTTCGCAAAATTGCAGTCTTCTATCGAAGTCATCTTCGCCGAGTTCCTGGAGAGTTTCCATCTTATAGGGATGGAATTTGTGCAGTTTTGTAACTTTCCTTACAGATGAATAAGAAAGTCCAGTGGCTGTAGAAATGTTACGCAAAGAGCTAGTTGGATCCATTGCAAAGTGACCAAGTACTTCAAGTTGGGCCATTTCATCAACGACTCTATTCCCTGCCCTTTTTTTGTTTACTACAGATCCAGTGTCTTGAAATTTCTGCACGAGATCGAGAATGTACCTAGCGTCAACATTTTTATCGGGGTGCCGTTCGTTAAACACCCTTGCTGACGCACGAGCACAGCTATGCTCAGCACCGTAAATAAAAATTATTTCTGCCCTTTCGGCAGTTGAGTAAACCATTATCACTTGGACTCTCACTTTAAAATTTCACGCGATTTATAAAAAGGAATGTGAACAAAAAGATGGTCGTGCCAAAGAAGTAGCCAAAAAGTTGAAACAAAAAATTGGAAACACAAAGTAGATAATTAATTAGCCAATTCAGTATAAACTATCGAGTTGCAATATCAAGTAATGTCGAAAGAAAATTTTAAGTATTTTTGGCATTTGGCTTAAGTGTAACAATTATTTTTTAACAAGTTTTTTAGGCTTAAGTAAGGACAATTTTTATTGTAACTGCAAGACAATAAATTTTGTTAAAAAAGTCCAAAATATTCCATTTTATAAGCCACTTGCTACAATGCACTTTTTGACCCACTACCCCATCAATGGGTAAAAAATAGTAAAACTAATTACATGGCAAGACTCCTTGTGTAATAAGCTTTTAAATGATGTATCGTAAGATGGGTAGTTTCATTTAAAATTTTGGAAGGGGTATCTACCCCGCTAAGAGGGTAAGCGCTATCCATTAAAAACTTATCTCAAAAGTTGTCCCCCTGCAAACAAAAGTTTACCTGTTTTTGCAAAATTTTAAATTTTTCCTCTATTTAAAGTTATTTAAGGTGTGAAGTTTTCAAGAAATCACCCTGTATACAACAGTCTGCCTGAAAATCTGAAAATGTTTTCGTTACGCCAATTCCGAAAGCAGTTGAGGAAAACTTTGTTACTTTTGCAGTAATTTATATGCTTAAGTTAGTTTGTTATTGTTATGTGATATAAATAAGTTTAGTATAAGCCATGTAGCTCGTATATATGGATTGTTCGAAAGATTGTTCCATTACCATGTGCAACTACGGCTTGTTATTGTTCCTGTTGTTATAATTTGATTGTTGATTATGGCTTGTAGTAATAGAAAAGGTTGGGTTGAGTAGCCTTTGGCTAGACTTTGCCTTAATAAAGACGTATTATTATTATTATTATTTTTTTTTTTCTATCACACTGTTGAGTGGAGTTTTTCAGTAGCCGGATTTCTCAGGGCTACTGAAGTTAACGCCTAGAGATCGTTCTTCGGATGATCGCAGTGGTTCCAAGAACGACTGCTTTCTGCATCCACGTTAGGGCGTTCGATTGGACTTGAAGTTCCTCTAAATGTCGTCGAGTGTTTTTGTGGACTAGACCGTTGGCAGAAATTATCAGTGGCTTAATCTCAACATTTTGCATCTTCCACATTTCCTGGATCTCATCAGCAAGTTGCATGTACTTATCTTTTTTTGTTTTATATGATCTGCTGAGGTTGTCGTCAAGAGGGATAGCGAAGTCAATTATTGTGCATTTTTTTGTTGTTTTGTTGATTATAACCATATCGGGTCTATTATGGAGAACCTGTCTGTCTGTGTGAATGGTAGTATCCCAATAGATTTTAATGTTGGAATTCTCTAAAATGTTTTTTGGCTCGTACTTGTGTATTGGTGTGCCTTTGTTAGCAAGACCTGCATTCTGTGCTACGAACTGGTGGACAACTTTTCCCATGTTATTATGGCGGCTTGTGTATACAGTGGGTGCCAGGTAAGTACACGCTGAAATAAGATGTTGGACAGATTCCTCCTCGTGGCCACACAGTCGGCATGTGGTGGTTTCAACCGGTTGCTTTAGAATATGTCTTTTGTAAAATCTTGTTGGGACAACTTGGTCCTGGATCGCACATAAAGCTCCCTCCGTTTCCGGGAAAAGGTATCCGGAAGTCAGATAGCTGTTGCTTGCCTTAAGGTCGGCTTCTTGCTGATGCAAACTGGCATAGAAGCGCCCGTGCATTGCTTTGGTTTTCCATTTGGTTCTCAACACCTCGCTATATTTTTGCTTTTCAGGAATTGGAGCAGCTAGGTTCAGCGGGGAATAGCCTTTATCGGCCAAGGCTAAGGTTTGGTAAAAGGGTAAGTTTTTTGTTTTGAAGTATTTTGTTAATCCAAGTTTCTCCTTTTTACAGGTTTCTTCTAGATTTAACATACCCCGGCCTCCCTGATCTCTTGGGAGATATAACCTTTCAATTGCTGAGTTGGGGTGCAACATTTGATGTTTAGTGAGCATAGTCCTCATCTGCCGATCCAGTGTCTGGAGCTCAGTGGGAGAATAACTGAGCACTCCAAAAGAGTAGCTAATAATAATGGCATTTATTTTGTTTTTAGCATTAAGTAATGTCCTCATGATTATATTAACTCTCCTAAAGTACTCATTTTTGATTTTTATTTTATTTTCCGATTCGTCCAAATTTAGACTTTGGTAAAAGCCAAGATATTTATAGCAATTCGAAAGTCCGGGGATCAATGTGTTGTCCATAAGGGAAAGATTCTCCGTTGTGGTGACTTTTCCGCGTTTGACATGTAAAACAGCGCACTTGTCGATACCGAGTTCCATTTTTATTGTATCGCTAAACGTCTTAATGATCTCCAATTGCCCCTTTAGTTGTTCGGGGCTTTTAGCGTACGCTTTAAGGTCATCAACGTAGAATAAATGTGTGAGTTTAGTATTAGCGTCAATATAGTATCCGCCTGAATTACTATTTAACATGTTGCTTAGACTATTCAAAGATAGACAAAACCACGATGGACTGAGGCTATCGCCCTGAAAGATCCCCCGACGAATATTGATGCACTCTGTCCTATACGTCTTTATTATTATTATTATTATTATTATTATTATTATTATATTTATCCATAATCACTTCATAATTGAAGTTTTATCCACACTTAAGAACCGTATAAAGTACCACTTTATACTTTACCTTACATAAAGTAATTTCATTATTCCACTAGTGATATAAAGAAAAATACAATCTTAAATCAGTCACATCTTGGTATTTGGAGTTAAAATATTTCACTTATATATACGAATTGCCAATTGCTAACATTATACTTCAACATTTTCGCAAATAGGTTGTAGCCTGTGTTCGATAGCACAGATTTCACAATATCAAGAAATAAACAAACACCGTGAGCAACATAAAAAAGCTTCTAAAGTCGTGATGTTCCCGATCTCCAATGATCAAACAACAAAACCAGCCTCTAAACATTCTGTGGAAGTCCATATTCCCAACAGAAAGCCGCGATTGCTTCCAGTACATTATTTTCCACCCCCGTCGTCATTTATTTGCCAAACAGCAGATGTTTGTAGCGTTTCCTTATTAGCTGGGTGCAATTTGTTCTTTGTGTATTCAAATAACGAGTGTGCTTTATGGTATCGGACCTCGAGGCAATTCTGAAATGCATAAAGGAAACGTCTTTGTGTTTCTTTCGTGGGCGCTGCAATTTAAAAAATTACGGGAAACAAAGGAGGGAGTGTGGCGATAAGAAGCTTCTCCAAATGAGTTTTTTTGATCTGAAAGCAACCACGTAATTGTCGGTAAATTCAGAGCGGTGAGCGTTTGATGCCATGGAGAATGGAGATCTAATATTGATGTCCTCTAAGTGGGTTTTCGTGTCCAAGGGTTGATCACATTGATTGCATTGTCAGATTTGTCGGACAAAAAAAAATGTGCGTATTTTGATTAAGCTGAATTGTCGTATTTCATGTTTGCCAATCGTGTGGATGGCTATTATAATAACAATTAGCCACAAATATAAGAGCATGGAATGAAAAATAAATTCATGTATCTATAATGTTTATTGTACCATTTCAGTTGACCTGGGGAAGCAGCTAATAACAAGCTTCAAAAATGGAAGGCAAGAAAGAGTTTCATTAGTCTCCAATCCCAAAAAGTTGAACTAAATTAGTAACAAGGAAAAACACTACACAAAGTTGGGCATAGCTAACCTAAAAAACTGAATAATCTTCGTCTTAACAGCAAGAAGCAAAAAAAATTAACTCCAAAACACATTGAAAACTGTAAGATGCACATTTACAATGGCGTTTGAACATCATTCTTATATACAAGAAGCAAAGAAAATATTAGAGATGAGAACCTCGATGCTAAATTTGGAGATCAACATAACAATAATGAAAGTACGAACATTAGAACGAAAACTAATAAAGCTGGAAGAGAGACTGGGATTAAGCTGGATCCCAATACGCACAAAGAATTTATGGATATGGCAGGTAAAACATTCAACTCAAGGTTTCATCGACACAAACATACCAACATCAAGAAGACTGAACAATTCAAGGCTACACAGAGAAGACCAAAGTCCAACAAACAACAAGTGATTTATATCTATACAAACATGGAACTACCACGGGAAGTTATTAACATAATTATCATTACAATCAAACTTTGCAATAAAAAGCAAAGAAAACGGTATTACCTTGCAACTTGTTAAGGACATGGAATACATAGTATCTCGATTGGATGTCACAGAAAGTAACGAAGTTAATTTGGAAATAAGGCGATCAACATAGTCTTGAATCACAAAAACCAAAACAACCACTCCTAGATATAGGCGGAGATATACAACAAGAAAAAAAAGGGAATAAACATCCAACAACATGTGATTATTAAATCACAAAATCAGATAAAGGTAACAACACCGTTGTCATAATGAAGAAAGAATATGAGACTGAGGTAACAAAAATGCTCTCGGAAGAGACCTACGAGAAACTGAAGAAAGACCCTACAAGCCAGCTAGAAAAGGAGGGCCAACGCATTGAACGAAAATGAACCAAGAAATATGAAGAGCCACACGTCTGTGGCACCTACGTTATATTACATCGTAAGACACATAAGTGTCTTATAAATAATGTCGCACCCTGGTGTTTAGGGTGCGCGCTGTTTGCCTTGCCGAAGACTAGTACCTGAAACAGAACTCGGGACAAGGGCAGGAGTGATACGACTTAGGTCGCTTTAACATAATAATTTATTAACATAAAGTAAGTAATAAAACGTTAATAAAGACAAAAGTAATCAAACAAACACTCTTGGAACTTACATTGTTGCTCGAGGGTCAGGTCAGGTCAGGTCAGGTCCTGCCTGGGGGTCTTCGAGTCTAAGTATTAGACTGATTTATGATTGATTATTTTCACTATTTATACTAGAATAAGCGCATACATCACATAGATCGTGCGACGCGTAAACTGCTGAATTAGCGCATAATCCCCCGTTCATGGGAGGTGCATTGAACATAAAAATGCTGATACTAACGTTAACAATGAAGTGAACTAAGAATTATAGTTGAATTAAATAGAAATAAATTTGGAAACTATTCTCTGTTTGACAATAACATTGCTAAATTCACACATAAGATACTTAATCAACTAAACACCTGTTTTACCTAGAATATTAAAAATTCCTTCGAGGTCTGTTGATAAATTAAAACACATAACTCTGCTTAATAACTATGTCTTGATATCCTTACATGTGACTGCATTTTGCACAAACATCCTAAAAGACCTAGTCATCAATATTCTTGAAATGAGATGGTATTATATAAAACATTAGAATACTGAGTCACAAAGACAACTTTCTTGAAGTTAATTGAGTTTTATTTTGATAGTGGTTACATTAAATTGATGATCTATAGAACCCTTTTCTAAGGATATCGAGAGCTTTTACAGTTACCTTTTTTCTGCATAATTAGTTTATATACAGTGCGATTCAGGAGGAAGTGACAAGTATGTCGATAAGAATAACCGTTTTCGAGATAAACGACATTTTATTCGAACATGCATAAACAGAAATGGGACATTCCAATCGATATTACTGTCACAATTAACTAAAATTTATTCAGATTCGCATAATTTATTTTTAAGCATGTTTGAATATAATGTCGTTTATCTCGAAAACGGTTAATCTTATCGACATACAAAAAGAGTAACCTTTTGTGCAAGAGGAATGGTAGATTTCAAAAATTAGGTCAGAACCGTGAAACCACTAAAGGATCAAAAGTTATTGAGAAAAAAAGGGTAACTGCCCTTAATTTTTCTGCCCCTCACCGAATATAAGAAATCGAAAATGTGTCTAAAATCAGGGCCTTCTATAGCTAAGATGATTTCCGGAAAGTCAAATTTAAATATTTCCAGATTACTTAGATATTTCAGAAAAAGTGGTTGTTTAATTACAACTTTTAAGGGTTGCATCTCCGAAACGGGGCGCTTTAAGGTATAGGTCGATATGAGTTTTTTTGTTCAGTATTGTGAGTACCAAAATATTGTCATATCCTCCTGTATCACCCTGTATTATGTAGGCACTTTTCAGGAAAACCTGATTCAAAGGATTTTCAGAGGTATGATAAATTTATGCCCGAAAAACTAAAGAAAAAATGATGCCCATTGCGTGGCGGTGCTATATAAACCCTTTGCAACAATGTATTCCACTTGTTTTTTTTCGCAATTTTCACACTTCGTGTCTCCCCAACAATGACTTTTCTTTTTGCCCGACAATTATGCTAATCATGTCGCGTCAGAATGGCATGAAATCAATTACGGCGATTTCGCCCATCGATAAAGGCAAACTCAAGTCGACACTCGAACGAAAACACGAAAACATTCAATTATTCAGTTACCTAATGACAGTCCTGGAGAACAGTTCACCGTACCCTTCATCTGATTGTGTTCGAAAACAGGAGCCGTGGTCGGTGACAGGGTCGTAATGAGCTTCAAACTTATCGAAACGTATCGGGAAAATTTTCTCTAAACAGGGTGGGTTAGAGAAAAATTGCTGAGGTAAAGAGTAAAGTTTCGCGTATTATATGTGGTGTGCTTTAGCAGCTCATTGCCACTTAACTCCTGTGCGCTGAGTTCACGTTTCTAGGTTAAAAGTTTTGTCGTGAAGGATTAACTTTTGATTGGATAAGCGTAATAGAGGGGATGTATCCGACGGTAGTTTACAAAATGATTTTGGCTTTATCGGACTACTTGGACTATATGTAAATTTTAATAGTCTGAAGTTGTTGAAACTACATGGTTTATTTAAAGAGATTATTAATAAGCTAATAATAATAATAGTTCTGATGATGATGATAATATTAATAATAATCCGTCTTTATTGCTCAATGCGAAATAGTAATTACAATATTAGTTACAAATTGGTGAGGTGTCACCTAAACGCTGTTTTTCAACCTAAGAATATCACCAACTCAGAGATTACTCTACTTACCCCACAAACAATAGTTCATATATTAAGTATTTCGGAAGTTATCGTGTCCACAAACAAAACCACAGACATACAGACAAGAATTTTTTTTTGCGATACAATACTTCCCATCCAAATCAATCCAACTGCAAATTACTGAAAAAACTATGCCTAAGACGACGACTGAACGCTGCCAGTGGTAACTCTACGATATCAAGAATTTAACCAATAATGTAGGAGCTATGTAACCATAACTACCCTCAAATTTTGATGTGCGATGTTGAGGCACGGTAAAATAATTATATCTAACATTGACATCATGCAATTGAGAGCGTCTCACAAGAATATCTGTTAAATAAGAAGGTACCCTGTTAGTATAAATCTTATACAATAGTGCGCTATATAGGCATTTCATTCTGAGATTCATTTTTGGTTCATTTAAACGAATTAAATATGGAGTGATGTGCTCTCTGAATGGAACCCTAGACACATATCTTATACAAGCATTCTGGACACGTTGGATTTTTAATTGATTGTGCTTGGGCATAAAATGATAGTAAACTTGAGAACAATAATCTACATGAGGATAAATTAATGTCTTTACTAATTTTAACTTTACATTATCATACAAGATGTCCCTTAAGCAGTACATGGTTTTTAATTTAAAAAGACATATTTTGTACACTTCATGGCAATGTTTGTTAAAACACAAATTTCTATCAAAGACGACACCCAAATTTTTAGCAGAGTCTACCCAATCAATCAAGCATCAATAGTAGCACCATAATTTGGCTCGATTAACTTGGCCCCCCTCTTTCCTCCTGTTTGATATCTTTCTAAATAGGGAGACTGCACACAGCCAGCACACCCTAGCACACTACTAAATACAGCTAGCACATATCCCGTTTTRTCTATTTTTTTAAATATATTTGGGGGGGGGGGGCCAAGTTAATGCTGTCCCCCCCCTTCGGCCCTTTTCTTTCGATTATTTATCCGTGCCGAATAAATACCTTTTGCACAGTCTAGCACATCAATCAGAAAACCTAGCACACCACCTCCTTCTCACATACATGACTTCAAAGGCGGGGGCGGCCAAATTAACGACGATATTGAATGTGAATTACAAACGCTATACACATACCGTCGGGTAGTCTTCTGACTGCACATCCTAGCACACCACTCAATACAGCTAGCACACATCCATTTTCCTCATTAAAAAAAAGAAATTGGGGGCGGCAAGTTAATGTTGTTCCCCTCCGGCCCTTCTCTTTCAGTTATTTATCGTTGTCTCATGAGCAATTTTTGTACCATCTAACACATCAATCAGAAAACCTAGCACACCGTCTCCTTCTCACATACATGACTTCAAAGGCGGGGGCGGCCAAATTAACGACGATATTGAATGTGAATTACAAACGTTATACACATACCGTCGGGTAGTCTTCTGACTGCACATCCTAGCACACCACTCAATACAGCTAGCAGACATCCATATTCCCCATTAAAAAAAAAGAAATTGGGGGCGGCAAGTTAATGTTGTTCCCCTCCGGCCCTTCTCTTTCAGTTATTTATCGTTGTCTCATGAGCAATTTTTGTACCATCTAACACATCAATCAGAAAACCTAGCACACCGTCTCCTTCTCACATACATGACTTCAAAGGCGGGGGCGGCCAAATTAACGACGATATTGAATGTGAATTACAAACGTTATACACATACCGTCGGGTAGTCTTCTGACTGCACATCCTAGCACACCACTCAATACAGCTAGCAGACATCCATATTCCCCATTAAAAAAAAAGAAATTGGGGGCGGCAAGTTAATGTTGTTCCCCTTTTCTTTGAGTTATTTATCGCTGTCTCATAAGCACTTTTTGTACAATCTAGCACATCAATCCAAAAACCTAGCAAACTGTCTGCTTCTTAGATAGGTACATGACTTTAAATGCGGGGGCGGTCTAGTTAATGACGACATAGAATGTCACAAGTGATATATACATACCGTCCAGTAGTCTTCTGATTGCACACCTTGGCACACTGCTCAGTATAAGTAGCACACATTCTGTTTCCGTATTGGTAAGGAGACCGTCAGGTTAACGCTGTCTCCGTCACTGATCTATTTTTTTAATTAATCACTGTAAATCGCTGGGTAAGTATCCAATTTTTTAAAACGGCAATTACGTGCATAATATGGTAAGTAAATGGTGTCTGTGCTATTAACGTATTTTTTAATTTTATATTGTCACCAGCAAATATTTAAATATGCTAGTGTGTTAACTTTATAAAGCAAGAATCTTTTAATATCTAGACATACATTATTTTAAAGCATGACAATGTAATTGGGTTGTAGGTCAATCTTAAAGCCAAGTTATCGCATAAAGTTGTCTACATCTTTAGAACACTACAACTGTTTAAATAAATTTATATGATACAGAGGACGAAAAAGCCATATAAAAATTAGTTACCTTCAACAGGTGTGCAATTATCTCATGTATGTATAATAACGGCGTAAGCAGGGTACATATATAGCAGCTAGATAATAAGGTATGCATAAATTTCAGTTAAAATAATTGCTAGTTGTTAACAATTTAGTCTCCTTACGAAATTATTTTCTTTCACTTCTTTTCTTCCGACTGCTCTGTATAAAATATTTGGATTCTGAATAGGTAAATCATATTTTGAATATTTTGCTAAAAATGCATCTCTACTTATATTTTAAGTAACGAATTTTTAAATACAAATTATTTAAAAATTCTTGCTTTATAAAGTTAACACACTAGCATATTTAAATATTTGCTGGTGACAATATAAAATTAAAAAATACGTTAATAGCACAGACACGATTTACTTACCATATTATGCACGTAATTGCCGTTTTAAAAAATTGGATACTTACCTAGCGATTTACAGTGATTAATTAAAAAAATAGATCAGTGACGGAGACAGCGTTAACTTGACGGTCTCCTTACCAATTCGGAAKCAGAATGTGTGCTACTTATACTGAGCAGTGTGCTAAGGTGTGCAATCAGAAGACTACTGGACGGTATGTATATAGTACTTGTGACATTCTATGTCGTCATTAACTAGACCGCCCCCGCATTTAAAGTCATGTACCTATCTAAGAAGCAGACAGTTTGCTAGGTTTTCGGATTGATGTGCTAGATTGTACAAAAGGTGCTCATGAGACAGCGATAAATAACTCAAAGAAAAGGGGAACATTAACTTGCCGCCCCCAATTTCTTTTTTTTTAATGGGGAAAACGGATGTCTGCTAGCTGTATTGAGTGGTGTGCTAGGATGTGCAGTCAGAAGACTACCCGACGGTATGTGTATAACGTTTGTAATTCACATTCAATATCGTCGTTAATTTGGCCGCCCCCGCCTTTGGAGTCATGTATGTGAGAAGGAGACGGTGTGCTCGGTTTTCTGATTGATGTGTTAGATTGTGCAAAAGGTGTTTATTCGGCATGGATAAATAATCAAAAGAAAAGGGCCGAAGGGGGGGGGGCAGCATTAACTTGCCCCCCCCAAATATTAAAAAAAAATGGAGAAAACGGGATATGTGCTAGCTGTATTTAGTGGTGTGCTAGGGTGTGCTGGCTGTGTGCAGTCACCCTATTTAGATAGATATCAAACAGGAGGGAAGAGGGGGGCCAAGTTAATCGAGCCCCATAATTTGAACACACAAGGTCACTGTAATGCTGATAGCAATAGATTTTTTAGGATTAAGCTTTAGACCATGGTTTCTGCACCACTTGGAAAACAAATTTAAATCATGATTAATGGCAGCTATTGCATTATCAACATCTCCTGTGATACAAGAAAGATAGAGCTGAGCGTCATCAGCATAAAGCTGAATCTGTGAACTAAACAAAGCTGCGGGCAAATCAAAAGTATACAGTAAGAATAATATAGGCCCCAACATACTACCGTGAGGGACGCCACTTCCAGTTTCTTCTAGATCTGAGTGTAAAAAATCGCTTAGTATTATTCTCTGCATCCTGCGCAGGCACCGCCTATCTTGCAATTTCAATAAATAATGCCAAAAAAATAAATAATAATTAGCTAGAAATTTATATTTTTTTAATGCAATTTGTTTTTATACCAGTGTTTATTTAATATTTCATCTCAAGTTTACCTGTACCGCTCAAAAGTACGAACCGCGTTATTACGGCGAACGTTTAAATTGGGAATAGGCGACACAACTCGACCAACCGAAATTCATTTGTATTTGTGTTCACGTCCTTCAGCAGGTGTAAGATTTTTACATTTTTTATCGTCTTATTCAATATGAAACAGCATAATAATCATGCAATAGGAAGACGTGACATATGAATATGTTATATAAACTTTCAATATGCTCTGGACAGTTACAACACGGATAAGATGAGCTGCTCTATTATTTAAATTAAGTACTGTTTCACAAGTTTCGTTTACTTTTTAGCGTTTTTGAGCTTATTATAGTTTGAGTTTTGCTAAATTTTTTGTTTAACATTCGATTTGGAGAAATTTAAGGTCGCTTAGAGAAACGAATAAATGTGCGGTGGTATACGAATAAAAATAAATGATTGGCATGCGCATTAAAATACACATATTCCAAGATCGAAGACAATAATTATAATTGCTTATACTATATACGAGTATAAGGTGTCGCCTATCCTACTTGGAAGGTCACGAGCCGCCACTGGATTACGGTCTTAACGACACTAAAATTACATACAAATCGATGTGTAAATGTACACTCAATGTTGGTTTTCTACATCACGCACTAGCCTCATCGCAGGCTTTCGTTTCCTAGCCTCTCTCTGTAGAACGAACTTTGTACTTTATTTATTTAAAAGTTACTCCAAATTTTGGGGTTTTGTGTGCAGCGATGGGTATGTAGGCATAATTTGTACCGTAATAAGCTACTAAAGTAACTAAAATGGCGTAAAGACACAAAATGAAGAAAATAACAGCCGGCATCCAACTATAAAGCAATATTTATTATACTGGGTAAGGTTAAAAAATATTTACAAAAATTAACTTTATTTGCAAAATATGATAATCTGCGAAAAAAATTTTGGACACCCAATATTCTATTTTTAAAGAGTTAAAAAAGACCTACAATTTGACATATAACTTAAGGTTGTACCTTAAAAAAGTAAAGAAAATACGAGCCTGGGGAGTTTTAGGTGGCGGACCCTGTATATAAAAACAGTAACTTAAAAAAAAGGCCGAAGTCTTGTCTTTTAGTCGTCATTTGTGGAAAATGCTGTAAACGATTTCATAAATATTCCTAGATATTTTAGGCAACAAATGCAGTGGAATTACCTTTGCTGCATTTCTAATATCTGGAGGAGTACAATACATTTCATTCTCACCCTTTTCTGTTTCCAATTTCGGCCAAAATTAGCGTTCACGCATAAAACAAGTTGACATTAAATTTGTTTTTGATGAAAACAAATTTGTTTTGCACTCAAATAATTACAATAGTCTCATTCCCTTTCGTTCTAAACAGTTCTTGTGAACTGACCATATTAAAGGGCATCTCGTGATGTCATAGTTATGAGTTATAAGGTAACCTGTGAGCTTGAGTAGCCTTCACGCCATGCTCTCAACTCCGCTTTCAGCTATGGCCTGCTGAAGTAGTACAGCAATCCACGCTTCTTCTTGTGTCATCTACAATACAAGAATATCCTTAACATTCTTGGCTTTACCTTTTTATTTTATGAGAGAAACTTGTGGTTTTCGTGAATAAATAAATAACCTCTTCTGGGTTATTACGCATCTGAAAATATATACCTTTGCAAATTCTAACATAAAACCAACCCGTTGGAATCCAAATAATTTCTTCGAAAGCAAACTGTGAAGGGACTCGGACGAATCCCGAGACAAAGGTAATAATAACGCGGCAATTAGTTTTGCAAACATACCTCTCCCCGTCTTTACGAGGCCATAAATAAACGTAAACTTTACCGGAGGCAAATGGAAATCAAATACTACCGGTGTGCGGGGACTTTCGGTAAGCCTTTCGCTATTTACAAATTAAAGCGTTCCCCTAATTGAACATTGTATCCGCACTGCAGCAAAGCCGGGGATTTGCACACCGAACGGCCCTCCTTTGATTTTAAAATCATTAAGGATGTTTGGATAACGCCTGGGAGCTCGCTATTGTTGCCGCTTCACTGGGATATTTCTTTTTCGGTGATGACAGATTTCAACGGCGTTTTTCTGCTCTGAAACGCTGTGCTTTGAAAATCAACTTAGTTGGCGTCATACATCCTTTGTTCAACTCGCAGTATAGTTTTCTTCTTAAGAAACTCTTGAGAAGTGCATAACAAAGGTATAAGTTAACAGTAATCTGATTTAAACAGTTAAATATTTAACCGGAAAGGTACGAGTTGGGTCCCACTAAGCCCCTGTGTACCTGTTAGCTAGAAAAAGTTCTATGCGAGTTGGGTCCCACTGATTCCTGAAACTGTTTAATCCCAATAAAGCAATTACAGAGGATATTATTTTCCCAAAAAACCCTTTTTCCTAATATTTTGTCATTCATTGGTGTACAATTTAGCCGCCCATTTATAAAATTTGCAATATTTGGTCTACGACAGATAGTGCATAAATTTTAGTTTCATTAGTGCAGTAGTGAAGTGAGTGAAAAGGCAAAGAACTTATTGTTTTCAATAAGTTGAAGTTTGGCTTCCACAAGTATATAAACAAAAATAGTGAAAAGGTGGACACATGCTCACGTGCTATTCAGTAAACAATTGAAAAAAAACACGAAATTTATTCATAATTTCAATAGCATGAAATCATAAAAAAACAATATCATACGTCACTTAATGTTTTTCAGAATTGTTAGTAACAGTAGACAATATCTATTAAGTGACCTATGCTATGTCCTTTGTAATATGAACGCTCATTACTTTTGAATAGTAGATGGCAGGCCCTACGTATGGGTTATCGCAGTATTCAGAAAAAGAAGTTTTATCGATTTCTGCTGAAAGATGGGTTTTGTTATTTAAAAATATTTAGAAAGCACAAGTTAATCAAGTATCGCATGAAAAGCCCAAAATTTGACGTCTGAGCGTTTTTGCTTAAAATTCACTTGTATTTTTTTACTGAATAGGTTTCATAATTTTGTGTAATCTTGTATAAACTCGTTTGGTTTGCAAATTACATTGCGTTAAAAAAAAGCAAACATTTTTTATATTATAGAATTGTAGCTTAAAAGTCAGGCACCCAATAGGCTAACAGGGCTTAACATTTATGACAAACGATATGTAGCAATAAAGATTCCTCTTTACCTTTTATTTTATTATTTATAGGCAGCACAGACAATATCGTTGAAACATCCCTTGTCCACAACCATGACACCCCCTGATGAAAATTTGATGGAGCGGTAATTATTAAGCAATTTCTTAAAAACAAACGCCAAAGAAGACATAACAGAACGCCCAACAAAAATTTTGCGCAAAGAACTAAGGGTCCTACCAGAAAACCAATTAACAACTACAGACTTAAACAGAATAAAAAAGAACATATATTGGGCTCGAAGATCCGATATGTTAGGCCATTTCCCAAAATTTAAATTAGAAGTTCACGACTATTTAGATAATTACCCGCTGATGACAAATAAAAACAAAAATTTTCTTTTGATAAACGACAGAACTAGAAATATAATAATGTTGTCGTGTACGACAAATTTAGAATTTTTAGTCGACAACCTAAAGCATATCTATGTAGATGGGACTTTCGACTATTGTTGTAAATTTTTACACAGTTATTTACAACTCACGGTTTGTGTAATGGAAATTATATCCCACTAGTGTATTTTATATTACCCAACAAAGCTACCGGATCTCATTCATTCAAGTGCTCTACGTTACTTAACATTTTGCTCCGGAAATTGTTACTATGGACATTGAGTTGGCAATCCACAACTCTTTCAATGAAGTTTACCCTGACTTTAATTCAAGGCTGCCCTTTCCATCTGGGACAATCGTGGTAAGTCGAATAGTCTAAATGGTATGAAGTTTGATAATAATGGTCTTTATTACTTCAGGTATCGCAAAATTCAGGAACTTGATCTATCTTCGATTTACAACAGCAAGGTTGACTCCGACAGCAAGAAATATCTGTCTTACATTTTTGGCCTTCCATTACTAAACCCTGTTGCTGTAGGAGATTGTTTTGCGATTGATCTGGCAGAAATTCAGCCAACATGCGAAAAAATTACAAAATTTGCGGATTATTTAGTACAGACACATATATCCGAAGATGCCACGTTTCCACCGCATATTTGGGCTGAGCATTCATCATCATGAATGCCTGTGGAATCATTCCATCAAAAATTTAATGAGTCATTTTACTCTTGCCATCCGAATATATTGTTATTTATTAATGAATTGCTAAATGTGCAGGTAGACACTTACATAAAGATGAGGAGTGCATTAAAGTGCAAGAAATTGTATTCAACAAAAACCTTGGATAAATAAAAGTATTTGCAAAAGCAAATTGATAATTTAAGGAAAAATTTAATAACAAAATTTGAATTTGTAAAACAGGTATCTTATCATGTTCGAATTTCAAAATAATTGTATTTCTACATGTTGTACTGTTATTATATACCTATACTTATTTATGTSTACGCTTTGACGATCTTTAATTTATGTGGAAGACTAGGGGCCCGGTTGCAAAACGCGGATCACTTTGACTCCATTGTTATCCTCGGAAAAACTGTGGCAACAACCAATGAGAACGCCTAAAATTTGTGGTTACCATGGTTTGATCCGAGATTAATACCGCGATCAAATTGATCCGCGTTTGTGGAACAGCCCTACGTATTATGGAATTTATAAGACAATAATTTTTATGACACTACGGCTTACTGGGACCCAACTCGCCTATGTTTGGGGCCCAACTCGCATTGCAGATTAGTATACCTGCATCGGCCGGGACCCAATTCGCCTACTCCCATTTAACCAGCTATCCCAATTTTTTGGACGCATGTCCATTTATAAAATGTGTACAAAGATTGTAAATTTATTTGCATCATTGCATTGAAGAGCTTTGACGGTCGATACTATTTTTTTAAATAAGATAATCATATTTGCAAAAAGAGACCTGTATTTCTTGTCTTTTATCCGTTATGCAAAACAAGTAAGCCGGTGCGTATCTATTTTAGAGTAAATTTGACAGAAAGTTTGGATTAGATTGTTTGGGAGTAAATAATTTAACCAAATATAGTTCTCTGACGTTGTGGCAGAACAGGTTTATCATATAGCTTTCGTAGACTGGCAAAGAAATCGCCACAAAAAAAAATGCTGCTTTACTAGGTGCTAAGTGCAAGGTGCTTACCTCTGTCATAATCCCCTTTATAGCATCCTTGTTTGTGCTTGTGCGGTGGCTAATTTCCTGCTAAGTAAACCTTGATTTAATTGGAGCTAGCTTTGGAAGCAAACAATCCTTTCGCTTTTGACTTGTTATGGTTTATTGCCGATTTTCCTAATAAACGTTTGTTGAACGAATAGCAACTTGACCATACCTTTGCATGGGCGTACCCAGTTTTGGTCTAGGGGGGGCAAAGCAGGAACGTCCTATAGAGTATAATTCAACATAAATAGAAATAATAAATGTTTATAAGATATAGGTACTTAAGTACTTAAGTAAGATTTTCTGCAAGGCGACTTAAAACATCTGTGAAATAAAGACATAAATTATTTATATGTTTTTTTTATGTACTGATCATAAAAAGCCAATTTACTACTAACTCCGTTATTGATGAACTCAGTTAGGTGAGGCGCATTCAGTTGCATCGCTATCGGATTTTAACAAAAAATGAGTTGATACATTTTATTTCATAAATTTCATCTTAAAAGTTCTACTAATAGGAGCACTATTTCTGATTCAGAATTAACACATATCAAAGACTAATTCATTAACCGATGCGCTTTTAGTACAGTTTCAACTTCTTACACCAGAAGCTTTAGGAATTTAAGCTTGGAGTTCACATGTATATGTGCTAAAGATACAATTGTAGTAATTTTTACTCCCCAGGGAAAGAGACTCGATGGATAACTAACATTATTAAAGCTCAGAATGACAAATGCCTCAGCATTATGCGTCAAGCCAACCTTCTTAGATCGCCAGTGCATTGCTCTCAAAAATTAACCGACTACTTAATATTTTAACCAAATTAAGCTTCATTTAAATAAAGTGAAATATATTTAATTGCATTTTTTCAACACACCGGGTTTTAATTCGTACTGATAATGCTTTTACTGGATTCCTAAAGCTTATACTAAATAAACTGACTTTCATAAACGTGAGTTCGGATAGATTTTTAGTTTTGTTTTGTTTTTTTTTTGTATTAATTGTTAAAATGTAATATAAATTTAGAAATTTGGTACAAAAGTTAGAGTTATCACCGAATATATGACAGATTCTGATGTGATTTCTTATAACAGTAGTTGAACAATCTTTATAGGACAAGGTAGAAGAGCTGAACTAAGCAGAAATTGTGTTATGACTAATCCTGACCAAGATAGTCTTTTAAAGCTATATCCGCCCTAAGACAACGATTCGTAACAACAAGAATGTTGCAGTTACAGCTTCAAAACGCACATGGTATCGATTAAGCTTGGAAACCATTTGACTACGACTTATCAGAGAAAGTCATTTGCAAGTGTCAAATATGAGTTCTGGATGAAAATTGTGAAGTACGCTTGCCTAAAAAATGTAATGTAGATACGATACAAATAAGACTTGATGCACTACATACATATCTACCTACCCAAAGGAAGGGTTTTTTGAATTATAAGCATCAAGAGCTCTTTTTTTCGAAGAGTCTTACACAAAAGGGAACACTTAATTTTGAAAAAAATAACTATATTATATATAAGCCGGACACTGCCGTTAAGAAGTGCGTTTCTTTCATCTGGTTGTTTCTCACTCGACTCTGCGACAGTTCTTCGGAAATAACCGCACATCCATCAATTTCATAGCGACAGCCCTCGGTGCTAGAGCACATGAATAAAACAAGTCACATAAATTTACACTTACACCCATCGCCGCCACCCTTCCCGCCATTTTTTTTACACTTTCCTCTTATTCCATCAGTAGAAACATTAAAAATACATAAATWTCAATTTCAACATTCGACGGCAGGGGAAGAAAAGTGCCATCAACCCCTCAGGCACACGCTATGTGGTCCCTGGCGTCCATGAAATGTAATACAAATAAGAACGACAGGGCGGCTATCGCCCTCATCATCAATTATTACCGTTAACTAGAAGAGGGTGATCCTCTGTTGCCTTTTTCATTCGCAAGAGTGATAAGGCAGCTTCGTTGACTGACAGGGGATGCTCGGGTGGGACGGGTTGGAATAGGGGTGAGGACTGGTTAGTTGGTGATGATCGCAAGGGTGTACTTTGGCATTTTTTTATCTAAGGCCTTAGAAAAGGGAGAGTTTCTGTTTTTTTTTCGTTTTATGTCAATTAAATACAACTTTGCGGCTAAACATATAATACAATATACAAATACGCATATTTTTTGATCTTCCTTTTAAGGTAAAACAACTATAAGTCCAATTCCACTCGATTTAAACAATAATCACTTTCAGGCTTTCAGGGTAAAAATAGCTTGCCGAAACTATTGCAATGAGAATATTTGTGACAATTCTACTGAAGGTTCGCATCTTTTCTCAACTGACGAAGTTTTCCCTTCATCT
This sequence comes from Rhyzopertha dominica, assembly GCA_025024175.1. Classification (NCBI taxonomy): domain Eukaryota; kingdom Metazoa; phylum Arthropoda; class Insecta; order Coleoptera; family Bostrichidae; genus Rhyzopertha; species Rhyzopertha dominica. The sequence continues at coordinate 28,002,294 of QCXZ01000053.1, forward strand.
TTTTCAATTCCTCCGTAGATATTTGAACAGAATTGGAGATATTAACCAGTCGAGAAGCTAAAACATCAGGCAAAATTAATTATGCTTGTTTATGTGTTTTATTAACGGTTAGTTCTAACTTTTTCAACACGTTTTAACTTCTGCGACTGGAGGAGGTGAAGTTCATGCTGTGCATCGGAGTATTCCATTTCTCCTTCCTTTAGGGAATGAGACTGATACTGTCTATATGAGGCATTAGTTTCTTTATTCCAGCAAGGAACGCAACATTTTGGAATTGTTCTCTTTGCAGCAGCCTTTATTACCTACACCAACAATCTCACGCTGTTTTCAGGAGTTGCTGGGACCCTTCGAAAATTCATGTCAACTTGAGTACTAAATCCTAACAGTTCCACTTTTTTTCTCCATCTTGCCGAATGGAAGCTCTTCTTCTATTTTTCAATGTAAACAAGATGCAGGTTGTACTCCTCTATCCACTTTATCAGAGCAAGTCCGTTCACGTAGTTATCACTGTAGTCCCATAAATTATGATGGCTATTGAAGTCTTCAATATACACAAAAGGATGTTCGTGGTATCTAAGGAAGTTGTCTGACCAGACAATATTCGGAGACATACAAATGTTGTAAATGGTGGGGTCTCCTACTTAAGCTATGATCATTTCAACACTATTTCCATTTTTTCTTAACTGACCGGAAGTTATGGTGTAGTCAGATTTCACATAAGTTGCAGACCCATGAATACTGCTATTAAGAGAATCGATTAGGGTATATTCCAAGATCGTCCCTCCTCTGCTGAGATCTTGAACATCTATTGCCCCTTTGTTCTTTTTTCACCTTGAAACTTGAAGGTCTCCAATTACGCTAATTTTATGTTCATTTACTAATGTGGACCTACTGCATTTGGGACCAATGTCAGTTGGTCTCTAGCTGCAACGGTTCCTCTGAAAAGTGTCCTAGAGTAGAAGGGTCTATTTGCGAATAATTAATTTCTGGACGTCCTAGCTCGTTTCTGACTGCATTTTTGGAATTTGGAGCTCAAAATGCATCACGGTGCCGATTTTGAGCGAAAAATAATTTCCACAGAAAATTGAAAAAGAGCAGAGGCTAACCCCTTTGTTGTTTTTTCACCTTGAAGCTTGATGGTCTCCGATTACGCTCTTGAAGAAGTCCACTTGGAGGTTTCAGTTGTGCAACATCTCGGATGGGTTCTGTCTACTGAGCTGATGTCGTCCATCAGGAAATCGAGAGCAATTCCAGTTAAATCGAAACTTTTATGGAGAACTTGTTAAAAAGCTTCACAGTGAGAGCAACAACAGAACAGCACGATTATTATGGTGGAGGTACATGATAAGAACTACCTGCTAGTAAAGGTACTCATTTTGGTTGTTGCTAAATAACCATTTTATTAATGAAAATGTTTTACTTTCTTTTAACATTTTTCCGTACTGGTAATGTAAATTGATGTTTTCTATCGGTGAATTGGTTGTTTTAATTGATATTGCAATAAGAATAAAAAAATCCATTATTCTTAATGTTCACTGAACACTTGACATTTTGGGCTACCTGAATACCACCCACAATTGCGGCGTTTATTCTTTATCATATATACTATATTTAACACTCTTTTAACTTTGAAACCGAATGTTATAAAATAACCAACGCTTAATCGCTTAATCAAACGATTTACTACTATTTTATCTTATTACAAAGAGTACAAACATAAGTCACTATTCTTTAGACAGTATTGAGTATCGAAGTCTGAAGAATAATTTTTGCAAGCGATTTCTATAGCATCCTTAATCGTCCTCAAAGTCGTCTTCCTCACGCCCGGGCGATCAGCCCAGAGAATAATACCAGCGGAAAAATCTCTTCCGGTGCCATAATCCCCGTCGGTACTGAATAATCGGGTCCAATTTATTTGCGGAAACCCAATTACTATTCCAGAACGGCGGGTAACGAACGGCAGGACTTAACAATTTCTTGAATATAATCGGGGGAATTTGGCGTACGCGGAGGTGGTTTATTAACCTGTCAGTTCCTTTGTTTTTACGATCGAATCCGCAAATACTATCGTTAGTTCGGATTCTGAACGCTCGGCAGTAATTGAATTCGGCGGTGGAATCGCCGATTCATATTCCGGGCGGAAGGGATTTCTTCTGTTACATTAAGTTCCTGTTCCCTTTACGACTGATGACTGATATAAATGTGAAGTGTGGCAGCAAGCTTTATATATATTTCTAAAGAAATTCGGTTTTTTTAAGATATATTTCTTCAAATAGTATATAGAGTTACTCACCAAAGACTGACGTAACGAAAAAGTTTAACTTTACTTCTAATATCGCGACGTAATCAGATAAGAATTTACCACTGGGAACATATACGAGTAGTTTGATTTGTAATACGTGTATACGTTATTTTACTTAATAGAGATATCAGACATTGATAAAAAAATATTATTAACGACATGTTTTCATATAAACGTTATTAATGATATACTAGGTCGCTACAAAGTATGGAAATAGCAGGATATTTCAGGTTCTGTTTCTAAAATTGTGCACGGGGCTGTGGGTAATTAAAATGCATTTTCTGCAATTTATTCAACTCCGTGTCAGCTCTCGTTTCCGTGAAATAGGCGCAAGTTGAATTTTTTAAACGGGAGGGGGGTCAAGAGGATTACCATTAAATTGTTTCCTGTTTCAAAAATGTATCACACTTGTACAATTTATTGCTTATGAGTTGAGAAAACTTTAAATACAATAACTGAGCCTGACAAAGAACGAAAACAATTTTCTTTATCGTTAAAATAGACAAAAAGACAGGTATTACCATTTTTCCTTGGCTGGTGATAATTTTCGTCTAGTTTGATTAATTTATTGCGAATAGGCTACCCAAAAAGTAAAAAAACATGATTGCGTGAAAACTGCTGTATATTTTCAAATTTACATTACAGAAGATTCTCAAAATGTTCCCCATTTACTAGCTGGCAGTAATGCAGCCTTGAGTAAAAGTTTTCTTATGTTCTTTGTACCATATTTGGAGATAAGTTCTGAATTTCTGCCCTGATTTGACCTTTTAAATCTTCTGCATGACGATCAGCATAAATATCATTTTTCAGATACCCCATTGGAAAAAATCAAGCGGTGTTAGATCAGGGGAACGTGCTGGGCATTCTATCGCTCCGCGCTTACCAATTTAACTGTCTGGAAATATCGGATTCAAATATCCACGAACGTTGACTGAAAAATGGGGCGGTGCACCATCTTGCTGAAACCATATCTGTTCAGAAGGACGCGCAGCATTTTCACGATTAGGGAACAGGCGAATAAGTTCTGGTATAATGTGTTCGCGCAAGAGCTGTAAATATTTGACCGCATTCAAACTTCCATCGATGAAAGAAGGCCTAATAATGTGCTCACCGACAATACAACACCAGACATTCACTTTCTGAGGGTTTTGTGTGTGGACTTGTTGCACCCAATGTGGATTTGTGTCCGACCAATATCTGCAATTATGTGTATTGATATTACCATTGAGGCAAAAAGTCGCTTCATCAGAAAACATAATCTAATTTAAAAGGCTTCCATCTTCATCTATCATGTCCATAGAAGTTTCGCAAAATTCTATCCTGCGATCGAAATCATCTTCGTTCAGTTCTTGTAATAACTGAACCTACGCCTGCTCATGAAGCCTGAGTAGCGGAGAGTAGCACCCGTAGGGTCTGCCCAGAAGAGGTGTAAACTCCTATTCTTCTTCTTCTAAAACCATTCTTTATGGACTAGATAAAAGATAGACGCAGCCTTTTAGTCTTCAGAAATTGCATATTTAGCACTAAACTAAAACTAGAGAGAGACAAATAAGGAAAGAAATATTGAGTTTTTAAAACTTTTCTTTTTATTTTGAGGATAAAAATAAAAAAAATAAAAAAATATGCGTATGTTTATTGGCTACAAATTCGTAAAAGTTTCAACGTGTTTTCTCATTTTATACGATCACAAGAAGTTATTCCCAGAACTTCTGAATTGAACAAATTTTTGAGGTATTGATTCCTCCTACAAACTTTACTTACTTACTTTACATCATCTGTGATCTCTGATTTGAAAAGGAAGAAAACACTATGGAAGTTATACAAGAAGAGTGGCTTGGAGTACTATCTGCATCAAATAAATAAGCTTCGGAAATTAATCCGTTATAGTATTTGTCTTGAGTTTACCAAATACATAAGTAACGTACAGAATGATGTGTTACGTGATCCCAAAAAGTTGTGGCCCTACGTGCGGTTAAAAAAGAATTTCTCTGGTCTTCCTTCAGCAATGCGTTATCAGGATAACCTTGTGCCGAATCCAACGGATAATGTTGGAATTTTTGCTGACTTTTTTGGTAGCGTTTACGTAAAGAACAGTGATGATGCACAGAGTCAAACTAATCTAAACTTGTGTGGTGATGTGTCCATTGCTGCAACAATGCATTTGTTCTCCATTTCGGATGACGACATCATTGCGGCTGCGAAGCAGATGAAGCCAAACTCGACTGCTGGGACGGACAATATACCGTCGTTTATTGTGAAAGATCGTGTTTGCGGTTTTTGGAAGCCGCTCCGACACATTTATAATTTATCTTTAAGGACAGGTATTTATCCAAATGTTTGGAAGAATTCCAAGGTTTTTCCGGTTTTCAAGTCCGGAGATCGAAGTAGGTAATGTTGAAAATTATAGAGAAGTAGTCATAAGCTGCAATTTCGTCAAAATTTTTGAGTCTATTTGTGCAAAGTATCTATACAACCACATGCACATATTTATAATTGAAGGTCAACACGGTTTTATAAAGGGTAAATCTACTGCAATCAATGTATGTGAGTACACGCAACTGCTTTCTGATAATTTAGAAAATAAGTTACAAACTGATGTTATTTATACAGTTCTATCAAAAGCTTTTGATGTGGTCGATCATCGCATTTTATTTCGGAAATTACAAAATTACGGCTTATGTGATTCTTTGATATTGTTTCTTAATTCTTTGCTGACAGCACGATTCCAATATGTTGAATATTTAAGTTATAAATCAAAGCCATTTCAAACATGTAGTGGAGCAGTGCAAGGTTCCAATTTAGGACCATTTTTGTTTTTGTCCTTCTTCAACGATGTATTTTCCATATTTAAGTCGCATGTATTGGTGTACGCAGATGATTTGAAAATTGTAAGACGCATAAAATCTGTTGAAGATTGTACTGCGATGCAAAATGATCTAGAACAGTTTTCTCTCTGGTGTGCAGAGAACAAAATGAACCTAAATATTGTTAAATGTAAAATTATTTCTTRTTGTAGGATTCAGAATCCGATTGRTTTTCATTACAGTGTTAACGGTACTGAGTTGGAACGTGTATACCGGTGTGAAAACAGCAGCCAAAACACAGCAGCCTAAATTTCCGAATGTAGCCGAACGTACCACAGAAGTAGTAAAAATAGAGCGCTTTTCGGTCAGACCCATCATCAAAATTAAGGAAAAATATATTAGGTATACAGATTCAGGCGAAATGCTGAATAACTAATACTAGCTATAAATAAAGCCAAATAAACAAATATTATTTATATAACGGGCATTAGAGATTGTGCCACGCTAAAACCCCTCATAAAACAGCACTGACTATTTAAATATGGATCCGTACATACAAATCTAATTAAACTTTCAGAAAAAAGACAAGCACTATTAGAGCAACTAATTTCGCATAAAAGGAATTTTTGCAAAGCATGCCTTGGTTGCGAAAAAAATTAATCTTGCTTTTTGGAAATGCACAGCGGTAATTATAAACATGGACGCGCACATACGAATCCAATAAAACTTTGAGGAAGGAACAAGCACTGTTAATGAAACTAATTGCGCATAAAAAGATATTTTGCAAAGCACGCCTTGGTCGCGAAAAAAATTAATTTTGGTTTTTGGAAATAAACAGGGTTGAATATTAAACATGGACGCGCACATACGAATCCAATGAAACTTTGAGAAAAGAACAACCACTATTAGAGAAACTAATTGCGCATAAAAAGATTTTTTGCAAAGCATGCCTTGGTCTCGAAAAAAATTAACTTTGGTTTTTGGAAATAAACTGGGTTGAATATTAAACATCGACGCGCACATACGAATCCAATGAAACTTTGAGAAAAGAACAACCACTATTAGAGAAACTAATTGCGCATAAAAAGATTTTTTGCAAAGCATGCCTTGGTCTCGAAAAAAATTAATTTTGGTTTTTGGAGATATACAGGGTTGAATATTAAACATGGACGCGCACATACGAATCCAATGAAACTTTGAGAAAAGAACAACCACTATTAGAGAAACTAATTGCACATAAAAAGATTTTTTGCAAAGCATGCCTTGGTCTCGAAAAAAATTAATTTTGGTTAATGGAGATATACAGGGTTGAATATTAAACATGGACGCGCACATACGAATCCAATGAAACTTTGAGAAAAGAACAACCACTATTAGAGAAACTAATTGCGCATAAAAAGATTTTTTGCAAAGCATGCCTTGGTCTCGAAAAAAATTAATTTTGGTTTTTGGAAATAAACTGGGTTGAATATTAAACATGGACGCGCACATACGAATCCAATGAAACTTTGAGAAAAGAACAACCACTATTAGAGAAACTAATTGCGCATAAAAAGATTTTTTGCAAAGCATGCCTTGGTCTCGAAAAAAATTAATTTTGGTTTTTGGAAATAAACAGGGTTGAATATTAAACATGGACGCGCACATACGAATCCAATGAAACTTTGAGAAAAGAACAACCACTATTAGAGAAACTAATTGCGCATAAAAAGATTTTTTGCAAAGCATGCCTTGGTCTCGAAAAAAATTAATTTTGGTTTTTGGAAATAAACTGGGTTGAATATTAAGCATGGACGCGCACATACGAATCCAATGAGACTTAGAGAAAAGAACAACCACTATTAGAGAAACTAATTGCACATAAAAAGATTTTTTGCAAAGCATGCCTTGGTCTCGAAAAAAATTAATTTTGGTTTTTGGAGATATACAGGGTTGAATATTAAACATGGACGCGCACATACGAATCCAATGAAACTTTGAGAAAAGAACAACCACTATTAGAGAAACTAATTGCGCATAAAAAAATTTTTTGCAAAGCATGCCTTGGTATCGAAAAAAATTAATTTTGGTTTTTGGAAATAAACTGGGTTGAATATTAAACATGGACGCGAACACACGAATTCAATGAAACTTTGAGAAAAGAACAACCACTATTAGAGAAACTAATTGCGCATAAAAAGATTTTTTGCAAAGCATGCCTTGGTCTCGAAAAAAATTAATTTTGGTTTTTGGAGATATACAGGGTTGAATATTAAACATGGACGCGCACATACGAATCCAATGAAACTTTGAGAAAAGAACAACCACTATTAGAGAAACTAATTGCGCATAAAAACATTTTTTGCAAAGCATGCCTTGGTCTCGAAAAAAATTAATTTTGGTTTTTGGAAATAAACTGGGTTGAATATTAAGCATGGACGCGCACATACGAATCCAATGAAACTTTGAGAAAAGAACAACCACTATTAGAGAAACTAATTGCACATAAAAAGATTTTTTGCAAAGCATGCCTTGGTCTCGAAAAAAATTAATTTTGGTTTTTGGAGATATACAGGGTTGAATATTAAACATGGACGCGCACATACGAATCCAATGAAACTTTGAGAAAAGAACAACCACTATTAGAGAAACTAATTGCGCATAAAAAGATTTTTTGCAAAGCATGCCTTGGTCTCGAAAAAAATTAATTTTGGTTTTTGGAGATATACAGGGTTGAATATTAAACATGGACGCGCACATACGAATCCAATGAAACTTTGAGAAAAGAACAACCACTATTAGAGAAACTAATTGCGCATAAAAACATTTTTTGCAAAGCATGCCTTGGTCTCGAAAAAAATTAATTTTGGTTTTTGGAAATAAACTGGGTTGAATATTAAAGCATGGACGCGCACATACGAATCCAATGAAACTTTGAGAAAAGAACAACCACTATTAGAGAAACTAATTGCACATAAAAAGATTTTTTGCAAATCATGCCTTGGTCTCGAAAAAAATTAATTTTGGTTTTTGGAGATATACAGGGTTGAATATTAAACATGGACGCGCACATACGAATCCAATGAAACTTTGAGAAAAGAACAACCACTATTAGAGAAACTAATTGCGCATAAAAAGATTTTTTGCAAAGCATGCCTTGGTCTCGAGAAAAATTAATTTTGGTTTTTGGAAATAAACAAGGGTTGAATATTAAACATGGACGCGCACATACGAATCCAATGAAACTTTGAGAAAAGAACAACCACTATTAGAGAAACTAATTGCACATAAAAAGATTTTTTGCAAAGCATGCCTTGGTCTCGAAAAAAATTAATTTTGGTTTTTGGAAATAAACAGGGTTGAATATTAAACATGGACGCGCACATACGAATCCAATGAAACTTTGAGAAAAGAACAACCACTATTAGAGAAACTAATTGCGCATAAAAAGATTTTTTGCAAAGCATGCCTTGGTCTCGAAAAAAATTAATTTTGGTTTTTGGAGATATACAGGGTTGAATATTAAACATGGACGCGCACATACGAATCCAATGAAACTTTGAGAAAAGAACAACCACTATTAGAGAAACAAATTGCGCATAAAAAGATTTTTTGCAAAGCATGCCTTGGTCTCGAAAAAAATTAATTTTGGTTTTTGGAGATATACAGGGTTGAATATTAAACATGGACGCGCACATACGAATCCAATGAAACTTTGAGAAAAGAACAACCACTATTAGAGAAACTAATTGCGCATAAAAAATTTTTTGCAAAGCATGCCTTGGTCTCGAAAAAAATTAATTTTGGTTTTTGGAGATATACAGGGTTGAATATTAAACATGGACGCGCACATACGAATCCAATGAAACTTTGAGAAAAGAACAACCACAATTAGAGAAGCTAATTGCGCATAAAAAGATTTTTTGCAAAGCATGCCTTGGTCTCGAAAAAAATTAATTTTGGTTTTTGGAGATATACAGGGTTGAATATTAAACATGGACGCGCACATACGAATCCAATGAAACTTTGAGAAAAGAACAACCACTATTAGGGAAACTAATTGCGCATAAAAAGATTTTTMSCAAAGCATGCCTTGGTCRCGAAAAAAATTAATTTTGGTTTTTGGAGATATACAGGGTTGAATATTAAACATGGACGCGCACATACGAATCCAATGAACTTTGAGAAAAGAACAACCACTATTAGAGAAACTAATTGCGCATAAAAAAATTTTTTGCAAAGCATGCCTTGGTCTCGAAAAAAATTAATTTTGGTTTTTGGAGATATACAGGGTTGAATATTAAACATGGACGCGCACATACGAATCCAATMAAACTTTGAGAAAAGAACAACCACTATTAGAGAAACTAATTGCACATAAAAAGATTTTTTGCAAAGCATGCCTTGGTCTCGAAAAAAATTAATTTTGGTTTTTGGAAATAAACAGGGTTGAATATTAAACATGGACGCGCACATACGAATCCAATGAAACTTTGAGAAAAGAACAACCACTATTAGAGAAACTAATTGCACATAAAAAGATTTTTTGCAAAGCATGCCTTGGTCTCGAAAAAAATTAATTTTGGTTTTAGGAAATAAACAGGGTTGCATATTAAACATGGACGCGCACATACGAATCCAATGAAACTTTGAGAAAAGAACAACCACTATTAGAGAAACTAATTGCGCATAAAAAGATTTTTTGCAAAGCATGCCTTGGTCTCGAAAAAAATTAATTTTGGTTTTTGGAAATAAACAGGGTTGAATATTAAACATGGACGCGCACATACGAATCCAATGAAACTTTGAGAAAAGAACAACCACTATTAGAGAAACTAATTGCACATAAAAAGATTTTTTGCAAAGCATGCCTTGGTCTCGAAAAAAATAATTTTGGTTTTTGGAAATAACAGGGTTGAATATTAAACATGGACGCGCACATACGAATCCAATGAAACTTTGAGAAAAGAACAACCACTATTAGAGAAACTAATTGCGCATAAAAAGATTTTTTGCAAAGCATGCCTTGGTCTCGAAAAAAATTAATTTTGGTTTTTGGAATAAACTGGGTTGAATATTAAACATGGACGCCACATACGAATCCAATGAAACTTTGAGAAAAGAACAACCACAATTAGAGAAACTAATTGCGCATAAAAAAATTTTTTGCAAAGCATGCCTTGGTCTCGAAAAAAATTAATTTTGGTTTTTGGAGATATACAGGGTTGAATATTAAACATGGACGCGCACATACGAATCCAATGAAACTTTGAGAAAAGAACAACCACTATTAGAGAAACTAATTGCGCATAAAAAGATTTTTTGCAAAGCATGCCTTGGTCTCGAAAAAAATTAATTTTGGTTTTTGGAGATATACAGGGTTGAATATTAAACATGGACGCGCACATACGAATCCAATGAAACTTTAAGAAAAGAACAACCACTATTAGAGAAACTAATTGCGCATAAAAAGATTTTTTGCAAAGCATGCCTTGGTCTCGAAAAAAATTAATTTTGGTTTTTGGAGATATACAGGGTTGAATATTAAACATGGACGCGCACATACGAATCCAATGAAACTTTGAGAAAAGAACAACCACTATTAGAGAAACTAATTGCGCATAAAAAGATTTTTTGCAAAGCATGCCTTGGTCTCGAAAAAAATTAATTTTGGTTTTTGGAGATATAACAGGGTTGAATATTAAACATGGACGCGCACATACGAATCCAATGAAACTTTGAGAAAAGAACAACCACTATTAGAGAAACTAATTGCACATAAAAAGATTTTTTGCAAAGCATGCCTTGGTCTCGAAAAAAATTAATTTTGGTTTTTGGAGATATACAGGGTTGAATATTAAACATGGACGCGCACATACGAATCCAATGAAACTTTGAGAAAAGAACAACCACTATTAGAGAAACTAATTGCGCATAAAAAGATTTTTTGCAAAGCATGCCTTGGTCTCGAAAAAAATTAATTTTGGTTTTTGGAGATATACAGGGTTGAATATTAAACATGGACGCGCACATACGAATCCAATGAAACTTTGAGAAAAGAACAACCACTATTAGAGAAACTAATTGCGCATAAAAAGATTTTTTGCAAAGCATGCCTTGGTCTCGAAAAAAATTAATTTTGGTTTTTGGAGATATACAGGGTTGAATATTAAACATGGACGCGCACATACGAATCCAATGAAACTTTGAGAAAAAGAACAACCACTATTAGAGAAACTAATTGCGCATAAAAAGATTTTTTGCAAAGCATGCCTTGGTCTCGAAAAAATTAATTTTGGTTTTTGGAGATATACAGGGTTGAATATTAAACATGGACGCGCACATACGAATCCAATGAAACTTTGAGAAAAAGAACAACCACTATTAGAGAAACTAATTGCGCATAAAAAATTTTTTGGCAAAGCATGCCTTGGTCTCGAAAAAAATTAATTTTGGTTTTTGGAGATATACAGGGTTGAATATTAAACATGGACGCGCACATACGAATCCAATGAAACTTTGAGAAAAGAACAACCACTATTAGAGAAACTAATTGCGCATAAAAAGATTTTTTGCAAAGCATGCCTTGGTCTCGAAAAAAATTAATTTTGGTTTTTGGAGATATACAGGGTTGAATATTAAACATGGACGCGCACATACGAATCCAATGAAACTTTGAGAAAAGAACAACCACTATTAGAGGAAACTAATTGCGCATAAAAAGATTTTTTGCAAAGCATGCCTTGGTCTCGAAAAAAATTAATTTTGGTTTTTGGAGATATACAGGGTTGAATATTAAACATGGACGCGCACATACGAATCCAATGAAACTTTGAGAAAAGAACAACCACTATTAGAGAAACTAATTGCGCATAAAAAGATTTTTTGCAAAGCATGCCTTGGTCTCGAAAAAAATTAATTTTGGTTTTTGGAGATATACAGGGTTGAATATTAAACATGGACGCGCACATACGAATCCAATGAAACTTTGAGAAAAGAACAACCACTATTAGAGAAACTAATTGCGCATAAAAAGATTTTTTGCAAAGCATGCCTTGGTCTCGAAAAAAATTAATTTTGGTTTTTGGAGATATACAGGGTTGAATATTAAACATGGACGCGCACATACGAATCCAATGAAACTTTGAGAAAAGAACAACCACAATTAGAGAAACTAATTGCGCATAAAAAGATTTTTTGCAAAGCATGCCTTGGTCTCGAAAAAAATTAATTTTGGTTTTTGGAGATATACAGGGTTGAATATTAAACATGGACGCGCACATACGAATCCAATGAAACTTTGAGAAAAGAACAACCACTATTAGAGAAACTAATTGCGCATAAAAAGATTTTTTGCAAAGCATGCCTTGGTCTCGAAAAAAATTAATTTTGGTTTTTGGAGATATACAGGGTTGAATATTAAACATGGACGCGCACATACGAATCCAATGAAACTTTGAGAAAAGAACAACCACTATTAGAGAAACTAATTGCGCATAAAAAAATTTTTTGCAAAGCATGCCTTGGTCTCGAAAAAAATTAATTTTGGTTTTTGGAGATATACAGGGTTGAATATTAAACATGGACGCGCACATACCGAATCCAATGAAACTTTGAGAAAAGAACAACCACTATTAGAGAAACTAATTGCACATAAAAAGATTTTTTTGCAAAGCATGCCTTGGTCTCGAAAAAAATTAATTTTGGTTTTTGGAAATAAACAGGGTTGAATATTAAACATGGACGCGCACATACGAATCCAATGAAACTTTGAGAAAAGAACAACCACTATTAGAGAAACTAATTGCACATAAAAAGATTTTTTGCAAAGCATGCCTTGGTCTCGAAAAAAATTAATTTTGGTTTTTGGAAATAAACAGGGTTGCATATTAAACATGGACGCGCACATACGAATCCAATGAAACTTTGAGAAAAGAACAACCACTATTAGAGAAACTAACTGCGCATAAAAAGATTTTTTGCAAAGCATGCCTTGGTCTCGAAAAAAAATTAATTTTGGTTTTTGGAAATAAACAGGGTTGAATATTAAACATGGACGCGCACATACGAATCCAATGAAACTTTGAGAAAAGAACAACCACTATTAGAGAAACTAATTGCACATAAAAAGATTTTTTTGCAAAGCATGCCTTGGTCTCGAAAAAAATTAATTTTTGGTTTTTGGAAATAAACAGGGTTGAATATTAAACATGGACGCGCAACATACGAATCCAATGAAACTTTGAGAAAAGAACAACCACTATTAGAGAAACTAATTGCGCATAAAAAGATTTTTTGCAAAGCATGCCTTGGTCTCGAAAAAAATTAATTTTGGTTTTTGGAATATAACAGGGTTGAATATTAAACATGGACGCGCACATACGAATCCAATGAAACTTTGAGAAAAGAACAACCACTAATTAGAGAAACTAATTGCGCATAAAAAATTTTTTGCAAAGCATGCCTTGGTCTCGAAAAAAATTAATTTTGGTTTTTGGAGATATACAGGGTTGAATATTAAACATGGACGCGCACATACGAATCCAATGAAACTTTGAGAAAAGAACAACCACTATTAGAGAAACTAATTGCGCATAAAAAGATTTTTTGCAAGCATGCCTTGGTCTCGAAAAAAATTAATTTTGGTTTTTGGAGATATACAGGGTTGAATATTAAACATGGACGCGCACATACGAATCCAATGAAACTTTAAGAAAAGAACAACCACTATTAGAGAAACTAATTGCGCATAAAAAGATTTTTTGCAAAGCATGCCTTGGTCTCGAAAAAAATTAATTTTGGTTTTTGGAGATATACAGGGTTGAATATTAAACATGGACGCGCACATACGAATCCAATGAAACTTTGAGAAAAGAACAACCACTATTAGAGAAACTAATTGCACATAAAAAGATTTTTTGGCAAAGCATGCCTTGGTCTCGAAAAAAATTAATTTTGGTTATTGGAGATATACAGGGTTGAATATTAAACATGGACGCGCACATACGAATCCAATGAAAACTTTGAGAAAAGAACAACCACTATTAGAGAAACTAATTGCGCATAAAAAGATTTTTGCAAAGCATGCCTTGGTCTCGAAAAAAATTAATTTTGGTTTTTGGGAAATAAACTGGGTTGAAATATTAAACATGGACGCGCACATACGAATCCAATGAAACTTTGAGAAAAGAACAACCACTATTAGAGAAACTAATTGCGCATAAAAAGATTTTTGCAAAGCATGCCTTGGTCTCGAAAAAAATTAATTTTGGTTTTTGGAAATATACAGGGCTGAATATTAAACATGGACGCGCACATACGAATCCAATGAACTTTGAGAAAAGAACAACCACTATTAGAGAAACTAATTGCGCATAAAAAGATTTTTTTGCAAAAGCATGCCTTGGGTCTCGAAAAAAATTAATTTTGGTTTTTGGAAATAAACTGGGTTTGAATATTAAGCATGGACGCGCACATACGAATCCAATGACAACTTTGAGAAAAGAACAACCACTATTAGAGAACTAATTGCATAAAAAGATTTTTTGCAAAGCATGCCTTGGTCTCGAAAAAAATAATTTTGGTTTTTGGAGATATACAGGGTTGAATATTAAACATGGACGCGCACATACGAATCCAATGAAACTTTGAGAAAAGAACAACCACTATTAGAGAAACTAATTGCGCATAAAAAATTTTTGCAAAGCATGCCTTTGGTCTCGAAAAAAATTAATTTTGGTTTTTGGAAATAAACTGGGTTGAATATTAAACATGGACGCGACACACGAATTCCAATGAAACTTTGAGAAAAGAAACAACCACTATTAGAGAAACTAAATTGCGCATAAAAAGATTTTTTGCAAAGCATGCCTTGGTCTCGAAAAAATTAATTTTGGTTTTGGAGATATACAGGGTTGAATATTAAACATGGACGCGCACATACGAATCCCAATGAATACTTTGAGAAAAGAACAACCACTATTAGAGAAACTAATTGCGCATAAAAAACATTTTTTGCAAAGCATGCCTTGGTCTCGAAAAAAATTAATTTTGGTTTTTGGAAATAACTGGGTTGAATATTAAGCATGGACGCGCACATACGAATCCAATGAAACTTTGAGAAAAGAACAACCACTATTAGAGAAACTAATTGCACATAAAAAGATTTTTTGCAAAGCATGCCTTGGTCTCGAAAAAAATTAATTTTGGTTTTTGGAATATACAGGGTTGAATATTAAACATGGACGCGCACATACGAATCCAATGAAACTTTGAGAAAAGAACAACCACTATTAGAGAAACTAATTGCACATAAAAAGATTTTTTGCAAAGCATGCCTTGGTCTCGAAAAAAATTAATTTTGGTTTTTGGAGATATACAGGGTTGAATATTAAACATGGACGCGCACATACGAATCCAATGAAACTTTGAGAAAAGAACAACCACTATTAGAGAAACTAATTGCACATAAAAATTTTTTGCAAAGCATGCCTTGGTCTCGAAAAAAATTAATTTTGGT